>OU343164.1:10694013-11134013 GCA_910595825.1 Philhelius pedissequus
ACTCATCGGGCAGCCTTGTCTTACTCCTTTTCCCGTCCAAAATGTTCCCCCCATCGCTACTCCCGCTTTCACTCTGGTCGTCGTTTCTTCGTAAACCTCCCTAACTCTCTCCCTAAGCCCTTCTCTTACTCCTCGTTCCACCAATGCATCTATCATAATTTTTCTATCCACTGAGTCAAACGCCGCTTTTAAATCTATAAATAGTGCCACTAGCTTGCAACCTCTCTGTTCACCACATAGTTCAACACATATATATTGTCTATCGTCCCTACTCCTCTTCTCAACCCCGTTTGGTTCGGTGGTATCATCCCTTTTTCCTCCGCTTCATCCTCTAGCCTCTTCGCTAAAACCGCAGTGTATATTTTATATAACGATGGCATGAGTGTTACTCCTCTGTATTCCTCTAGCTTTGTTCCCGCCCCTTTCTAATTGGTGCAATCACCCCCTCTTTCCACCCCTCCGGCCATCCGTCTCCTCTCCACACTTTTCTGCATATTTCCCAAGCTACCTCTATCCCTTTTTCTCCTCCATATCTCCACGCCTCATTCGGTATTTCATCTATTCCCGTTGCTTTTCCTTCTTTGAGTTTTCTCACCACCTTTCTAATTTCTTCTTTGCTGATATCAGTCTCCTCTTCCGCTCTTCTTCTTCCCTCTATTCCCATTCTTACTCTTCCTTCCACCCCTCCAAATAAGCTCATAAAATATTTTTTCCATTCCTCTTCTTCTATACCTTCCCCCATTATCTTTCTCTTCTTTCTTTCTCTATTTATTATTTCCCACACTTTGTTTTCGGTATTGGCCTCTGTAATTTCTCTTTTCATCTCTTCCTGCTCGGCCCTTTTCTTTTTCTCACACATCACATGATATTCTCTTTTTTTCTCCCTGTATTTTTCTTTCGTCCCACTATTTTTCCTCCACCTCCTTAACTCCTTACTTACTTCCCCTTTTTTATCTCTGCACTCATCATCCCACCATCATCTCATTTTCCGTTTCCTTTCTCTCCCCCCTATCTCCTCACTTCGATCAATCTCTCTCTTTATCCTCTCCTCTATCTCCTTAACTGCTTCCTCTCCTCCCTCCTCCAGTATAAATCCTCGCATTCTTCTCTCGTATTCCCGTTTCATCTCCTCTGACCACCTTCCCGTTTTTGTTCTTTTGACCTCCTTTCTTTTTTCTCTCTTTCTCCTTCTTCCTTTTTTCATCGTGATCACCAATGGGTGATGATCTGACTCCACCCCATCTGCTACTTCCATCCTTTCTATGCCGTCTCTCGTCCTCTCGTCACCCAATACATAATCTATAACTGTCTCCCCTCTATTACTATTATTATTATTATTATTATTATTATTATTATTATTATTATTATTATTATTATTATTATTATTATTATTATTATTATTATTATTATTATTATTATTATTATTATTATTATTATTATTATTATTATTATTATTATTATTATTATTATTATTATTATTATTATTATTATTATTATTATTATTATTATTATTATTATTATTATTATTATTATTATTTTTATTATTATTATTATTATTATTATTATTATTATTATTATTATTATTATTATTATTATTATTATTATTATTATTAATTATTATTATTATTATTATTATTATTATTATTATTATTATTATTATTATTATTATTTTTATTATTATTATTATTATTATTATTATTATTATTATTATTATTATTATTATTATTATTATTATTATTATTATTATTATTATTATTATTATTATTATTATTATTATTATTATTATTATTATTATTATTATTATTATTATTATTATTATTATTATTATTATTATTATTATTATTATTATTATTATTATTATTATTATTATTATTATTATTATTATTATTATTATTTTTATTATTATTATCATTATTATTATTATTATTATTATTATTATTATTATTACTATTATTATTATTATTATTATTATTATTATTATTATTATTATTATTATTATTATTATTATTATTATTATTATTATTATTATTATTATTTTTATTATTATTATCATTATTATTATTATTATTATTATTATTATTATTATTATTATTATTATTATTATTATTATTATTATTATTATTATTATTATTATTATTATTATTATTATTATTATTATTATTATTATTATTATTATTATTATTATTATTATTATTATTATTATTATTATTATTATTATTATTATTATTATTATTATTATTATTATTATTATTATTATTATTATTATTATTATTTTTATTATTATTATTATTATTATTTTTATTATTATTATTATTACTATTATTACTATTATTATTATTATTATTATTATTATTTTTATTATTATTATTATTACTATTATTATTATTATTATTTTTATTATTATTATTATTACTATTATTATTATTATTATTTTTATTATTATTATTATTGTTATTATTATTATTATTATTATTATTATTATTATTAGTATTTCTATTATTATTATTATTATTATTATTATCATTATTATTATTATTATTATTATTATTATTATTATTATTATTATTATTATTATTATTATTATTATTATTATTATTATTTTTATTATATATAATAATTATTATTAAGACATGACATATAGTGTCGTCTGCCTGGGGGGCAATTTTGCCTGAAGAGCATTCTTGCTATAAAAAATCAAAAAAGGCATTTTCAAGTTCTAATTTGGAAAAGCAACGATATGATACAATATTTTTAGTAATTTTAGCACCAGTTTCCATATTTTTTTGTAGATTTTGAAAATTAAACAAAGCTTAAGGACTTTTAGTTTAGTTAAAACGGAATTATTAAATTTTTCTTTTTGAAAATAAACAAATTTTAAGGACTTTTAGTTTATTTAAATAATTATAAGATAATGTTTTTTTAGTCAATGACTTCGAGTGATTTTAAGTTACATTTTTTGTTGGTCTTTTAGATTAGTTAAATCCAATTAGAGCATTTGTGTTATGAGATTTTTAATTAAGTTAATTCACATTCAACAAATTTTTTTTTATTTTTTTTTTGTATGACTTTTAGTTTAGTTAGAACGGAATAATATGGATTTTTAGTTCAATTGATATCAGCTCTTTTGTTGATATTAAATGATTTATATGTGGCTTTGATCAAAAACTCTCCCTAAAGATTCGAGACCTGGATGATAACGCCTCCATACAGTACTTATAAAGAAGCTTCCAATTTGAACCATTCAGATAGCTAGAAATCTCTTCAGCTTGTAGAGCACTTTTACCGAAGTGGGACCATATTATCTCCGTCAACGCAGGACAGACGCCAATAAAATGATTTACATCTTTTCTCTTTTGTAGGTTACAGAGTGTGCATCTATCGGAACCCTCGTGCGGCATATAGTTTAGTTATTATTGTCTTATTTTAAAAATGGGGCCAATCATGCGGTTGCAATGAGCCGTGCTGAAGTAGTTTTTGTCGTTAAGATTGTAGTTACATATCGAATAAGAGTGTCTTTCGGTAGATCCATTAGTTTGTTCAATGTAGGAATATCTTTCGTTTTCATCGATGGCTTCTGTTTCTTCGTAGAGTGATTTTTTGTATTGCGTGGCATTCATATCCCAATTAAGTGTGAGACCACAGTCCGCGGCTAACAAGTTCCAGTCTTTTACAAAAAGTGAATTCGGTCAAACTGCGTACTCCATGATCATTCCCGGTAATCTTGACTCTCCCATCTGTAGTATTCTTACTATGTAGTCTGCACTTTGTTTCAGAGTACAAATGAACAATAACGGTAGATCTGTTTCAAGAAGATAATACATATGTAATGGAGTATTTATTGACAGGAAGAAGATTTTTCTTAAAAAGAAGCGCAAATGATATTCTACAAGTTCATATCTCTACATTCCCCACACCTGGGCTGCATAAAACATAATCGCTTGCGCAGTAGCATTAAGAACTCTTTGCTTTAAATCCGCCATAATGAGTCTGTTGTTGAAGATTCTATTCCAGTTAACACATATTGCCGATTTTGCTTTTTAGATTGAGATGTTTGCCTAATTTAAGGTTGTAAGTCATCTCTAATCCTAGATACGAGTAAAATTTCACCACTTCTAGTAGTTCAACATCATAATTCCAGTGCTCATCACTCGCCTTTCTTCCAGTGCCATTCTTAAAACCCAGAACTTTCAGTTTGTCTGTATTGACTTGTAGATTCCACATTTTTCAGTATCCTGACAACTTATTTATCATCATATGTAGAGAGGTCAGAGACTCCGCGAGAATGACAATATCATCTGCATACATGGTGACTTTGATCCGTGTGTTATTAAACTCCAATCCACAAGGCAGACACTCCACCAAATCATCCAGAAAAAAAGCAAATAGAAGAGGACTGAGATGATAACCTTGTTTAACTCCTTGGGAAATGTCTATCCTTTCTGATCTTTCTTTTCCATTGTGAACATAAACAGTTGTGTGTTTGTACAGCTTTTCAATAATACGGACAAAGTTCGTGGAAACCCCTGACTTGTACAGTTTATAAAAGAGCGCGTTTCTATTAATTGAATCAAAAGCTGCTCTAAAATCAACTAAAAAGGCGTAGAGCTTCTTATTTGGATTAATTTTCCACTGTGCCAGTGATCGAAGAATAAAGATGTTATCGATTGTGGAATACCCTTTGCGAAACCCACTTTGATGCTCACTCAGCTTATTTTCTTCTTGCATCCAGTTGTTAAACCGGTCATTTAAAAAAAAAATAATTCGAAAAATTGTCATAAAAATGAGTTGCTGGCTTACTCATTACATGCTCTTCAGGCATAACACTAACAACATGTGATTGAGTAAACTACTCATAAATAGGACATCGAAATAAAATAAAATAATGCCAATTATAAGAGACATAAATAATTAGACACTGTAATTTTCTCCGCATTAGTTCAGCCGCCATCCCTGGAGATAAAATCTGAGACAACAGCCACCATCTCAATACGTCGCGCCACACATCTTTCACCGGATGCGGCGCTGTGTTTGAAACATATAAACGGTTTTCATAATCCCTTGAGCACGTACAAAATTATGAAAAAAAAAATAGGGTATTAGTGTGAAAATCTTTAAGGCTGCATTCAGGAAAGACATTTATCTATAATTCTAAGGATCCTGCGCGTCTCCTTTCTTATAGATTGGCATTATAAGCACTACATAGAAATGGACTGGGAAAGATGCAAATAACGTTGACAGCTTCTGTAAATTTTATTTTAAAAAGATCGGTACTATGTTTAAAAAAAACTCCGCTGGTATACCCTCTGAGCCGGCCGCCTTGTCATCTTAAAGACTCTGCGGCACAAATCTCACTTCATTCATCGTTATTTCCTTATCGAATTTCTCATTCCATATAGAAGGATATGCAAAGCTACAAGAAAATTGTTTGGAGGAATTTAACAGTGAAGCATAATGATCCCGCACCACTTCTAATGGCACTGTTGTCTTTTGTTGTGAGTCTGTATTTCCATTCAATTTCTTCGTTAGTGACCAAAATTCTGCTTCATCGACTTAACGTAATCGCCAACTTTTCTTCATGTATCCTTTTCTTTTCTATACATGTATTCTTATAAAGCTTGTTTATGTGCAGATATTCCAGCTTAGTGCTTGGTAACTCATACTTTCGGAAGAGATTAAGGAGAGACAATGACTTTTTAAAAGTTACCAGCGAGAAAGTTCTATGGGCACTAAAAATCTTACATTTTGCAAAATTAAGTTCCAGGTGGTACTTGCACCAGTTCAAAAACAAATCAATATCGTTTTTGAAATTTATTTAGTAGCAATCCGAAGATATTTCACTGTATAATTTAACGTCGTCCGCAAACATCAAACAGTTTGAAAAATTTAGATAATGAGGGATGTCATTTATGAATAAATTAAACAAAAGTGGTCCAAGGTGACTACCTTGAGGAAGACCTGAATCAACATGAGTACAATTTGATGTAAAACCATCTATCTGAACGAGTCGACAAGTATGAACTCAACCAATTCAGAAAATTTGTGTTCAGACCCAGATTTCGAAGTTTTTGGAGTAATAGTCCATGGTGAACTCTGTCAAAAGCTTTAACAAAATCAGTGTATAGAACATCCACTTGCTTTCTGTTTTCCATTGATCTTAAACAGAATTGAGAAAACAGGCACAAATTAGTCGTAGTTGAGCGACCACTCACAAACCCATGTTGTTTTGGCGCTATTTTATGCTTGACTGAAAAAAATAGGCTCTGAGTAACCATCTTTTCAAATAACTTAGGTACCGCAGAGAGTTTTGATATTGGTCTGTAATTTTTGACCAGGTGTTTTAAGCCACTTTTAAAAATTGGATTTACATAAGATATTTTCCAATCATCAATAAAAACACCAGTTGCTAAGGATTTATTAAAAATGAGTTTTAGCGCATAACAAAGTGACTGGGCACAATTAAATAATAATGCTATACTTGATTTATTATTTGTTGATATGGAATTAGATATATCTGTATATAATTCTCTTTATCCTATTTTTTCGAATTCTATTCATCATATAGCTTTAATATTTGAATTAAAGATTCTTAACTTTTTTAAATCTAATCACTTACTATTATTTAAATACAATTTTTTAAAAGCTGACTACATTAGCATAGCGAGTTATATAAAAAATCTAACAATGCCTTCGACCTTAATTTGCGCTGATGATTTGTCCAGTTATTATAACTCGTTTCTTAGTTCTCTAAAGGAAGCGATTGATTTGTATGTCCCTAAATCTGAAGTTAAAAATACATCCAAGCCACCTTGGTTCAACAAAAGGCTTATTAATTTAAATAACAAAAAGAACAAGGCTTACAAAATGTTGCGAAAAAACAATTCTGATGCCACTTTGCATTTGAAATATCTTGACCTCGAAAAGAGATTCAATATTTTAAACAAATTTCTATACAAAAGTTATATATATTCCATGGAATCTAAACTAAAAAAAATATAGCAAATGATTTTGGACTTTTATAAAAAATAAAATGAACTCAAATGGAATTCCCAAAAGTATGCAATATTTGGAAAATTCTTAAACGAGTTTACCGACCATTTGTGATGCCTTTGCTGATTTTTTCAAGTCCAATTATTTGAGTACTCCCAACTTCCACAACTTTTCTTCAGGACCATCTAAGAGCTGTGTTAGTATAGGCCAATTGAGTGTTTCAATATTAGATGTAGAAAATGCCTTATGGGGCCCTAAGGAAGTGCAAATGCTGGTCCAGATGGGATCCCTCCTATACTATTAAAAAACTGTGCTGCATTGCTATCTAGAATATTGTGTCTTATTTTTAATAGCTCTTTATATAATGGTAAATTTATTCGAGAATGGAAATTTCCTTCGTTTCACCCCAAAAAGTGGCCCCAAACACGATGTATGTAATTACCGGCCAATATGCAAATTATCTGCAATACCTAAGGTTTTTGAAAAAAATAGTTTCTGATAAATTAACCTTTTTATTAAAAGAAATAATTTCTCCTTTTCAGCATGGATTTGTTTCTGGTAGATCGACATCTACAAATCTTACTGTTTTTACAAATTACATCTTAAATTCCCTAGAAAAGGGTTACCAAGTTGATGTTGTGTACACCGACTTTGCCAATTCGTTTGATAGGGTGCATCATATAATATTATTATCAAAATTAGAAAAAATGGGCTTTCATTCAAATAATACTAAAATGGTTCACGTCATACCTTAAAGGACGAATTACATATGTTGGCATTGATTCTCATATTTCAAAACCTATTTTCGTTTCATCTGGTGTTCCCCAACGAAGTCATCTTGGTCCAATTTTGTTTCTCCTATTTATAAATGACCTACCTACTGAACTTTCTAATTCAATCTGTCTAATGTTTGCTGATGACCTCAAATTTTTCAGATGTCTACAAAGTTTGCTGCTCCAAGACGACACAAAAAAGCTTTCCAAGTGGTGTAAAATCAACCAATTAACGCTAAATATTTCGAAATGTCAATGCTTCTATTTTACTCGTCGTTTGATTAAAATTGATTTTGACTATTTTATTGACAATTATATTCTTGATAGTTTCATTAAAAAAGGATCTTGGAGTAATTTTTGACTCTAAGCTCAATTTTGTTAAGCACATTGAATTTATTGCGTATAAGTCAACGGCCTTGGCTCCGATGAAAGCATCGCTTCAAATAAATCAGCGAAATCAAGCATCGTTGCGCGTGGTTAGTACTTCGATGTAGGACCGTCGGAAACCAACCACGTCCTGTTGACATGTGTTTCTTCCGTTGTGTGTTCTTTCTTTCTCTGTCTATCTTGGTTGTATTAATGTATGTGATGTTTAAAGCCAATGGTCTCGTTGCCAGTGCTTCATTGTCTCTACTTCGTAGATTTATCTACGGAGTAGTATAATATGTAATGTAATGTAATGTATTGCGAATAAGGCTAACTGCATGCTTGGATTTATCTTTCGAAACTCGTATGGCCTGAAGGATCCTTACACTCTAAAATCACTCTACAGTGCTTATGTAAGGTCGATTCTTGAATACTGCTCAGTAGTATGCAATCCATTCTATAGCGTTCATTCAACTAGAATCGAAAATGTCCAAAAAAAATGTACGCGTTACGTTTTTAACAAACTGCGATGGAATATTGAAATGCCGTCATATGATACCAGACGTAAGCTTATTGGCATCCAGACATTAGAAACCCGTCGCAAGATGTTTTCCATTATTTTTATTAGAGATATTATATCTTATCACATAAAATGTCCTTGTTTCTTATCTTTAATTGACTTATATGCCCCTTCTCGAGAGCTAAGAACTCAAACAATGTTTCAAGAGAAACCCCATAGGGTAAACTATGCTTTGAATGAGCCTTTAACTCGCTGTGTTAAAGAGACTAATATAGCTTCTAACAATATTGATGTAAACTTTCACTTGAATAGGGGCTCATTTAAAAATATGTTAGCCTTATAATTTTTAACGGCTTAGTTATGAACACATTTTGTAATTATAATTTAATATATGTATTAAAATCCATAGTCTATTTGAGTTCAATGTAAGGTCTAGTTGATGATGTAATAAAATAAATAAATAAATTATAGGTACTATAAGACCAGTTATGTATTCGTAAAAAAAAAATTCTAACAATCAAACATTACATTACGATCATAGAGAACACCCAAAAAAGTGGGTCCCCCAATTCTGCCTGTCTGTCTGTCTGTCATTCTGTCTGTCTGTCCGCGAGTCTACAGCCTAAGCGCTTTGAAAGATTTGCTTCAAACTTGGTACATATTGTTTTTTCGATAATATTCCCACACGTTTTTTTCATTTTTTTTTAAACGGCAAATAACAGTACACACATTTTCTTTTTTTGCCAAAAACAAAAATCTTATTTTTCTCAAAAACGGCTCCAACGATTTTTATAAAAAAAAATGAGTTCATTAACGAAGGGAAGGGGTACCTTTTGATAATTTTTTTTTTGGAAAAAAATTGTAATTTTTCATACCTCTAGTAGAACCTTTTTTTTGGTTTTCGATTTTCTCGGAAGCAGTTACTTTGATTTTTTTGAATTTTTTTACGCAGAAGCTCTAAAATTTTTCAAACAATTTTTTTATTTTTTTGAAATCTCAAAATTTCGAAAACGTCTCAATAGATTTTTTCAAAGCTTCGTATTTGGTGGTTGAATATTTAAAAAAAAACAATTTTTCTAAAATAAAAAGCATCGGTACCTCCCATACAAATGTTAAGAAACCGAAAAAAGATGTTTCCAAGAATTTTTATAAAAAAAATTTGTGTGTTCTTGGATTAGAACAGTTCGCTTTTAAGTATAAAAATATATTTTGTACGTACTTCTTAACCGTACTGCCTATAGAACCACTTTTCATATTTTCGACTTTCTCAATATTGGATAAGCCGATTAAAATAAATGTATTTATTCAAATGCTCCCTAAAATTTTTAATAAGACTGCGTACATAAATATTCAAAAAAAAAAAAAAAAGATTCGATTTTTAAAAAATTAAATATAATTTTTTTTTGAAAATTCGATTTTTCGAAAACCAGTCACAGAATTTTATTTTTAAATTTGAATTTTATATGTATATTAATAATATCTTCAAAATTGCGTTTCAATTTTAAAATGTTTTCAAAATCTTATACATAACAAATTAATTTATTAAAAAACCACTCCAACGATTTTTGATTTTTTTTGATATATTCTTATTTATCTTACCCTTAAACTACAACGACTAAGCAATATAAAAACATTTTAGTATGTGTATTATCCATTTTTTTTCTACCTTATTATATTACTGAATACTAAATACAATGTAGGCCCTCATACATTTATATATAAACGGCGATTTTTTAAGAGCTTGGTTTTTGAAAATTCAAAAAAACACAGAAACTTGTAAAAAGTGAATGAAATTTTTATTTGGATCGATAAATCAATTTCTGCCATTTACTTTTTAAACATAATTTCACTTAAATGTTGCCCGCGGCTACGCTTCATGTGGTCCATTCTGAAGGTCCAATTTTGGCAAACTTTTTCACACATTTCAGCCGGAATCTCACCAATGACGCGTTCAATGTTGGCTTCCAAGGCAGCAATCGTGTTTGGCTTGTCCCCATAGACAATAGACTTAACATAGCCCCACAAAAAATAGTCTAACGGGGTCAAATCACATGATCTTGGTGGCCAATTGACTGCGCCAAAACGTGAGATCAACTGTTCACCAAATTCGCCTCTCAATTGATGCATGGTTTCGCGTGCAGTTGCGAAACACATTTTTCACAGAGCACGAATTTTGATAATAAATTTCAATAATTTGCAAACGTTGTTCAGGCGTAAGTCTATTCATGATGAAATGGCAAACAATACTGAATCGAAATGTCAAATGTTCGTGGAATTTGTCATGTGTGATCTGTCATAAATATAAACGTCAAAAACCAAGTAGCAAAAAAATCACCCGTTACATATGTGCTTTAAGAATCACATGATTCTTATGTATGCATATTGCATCTTAATTATGAAGCTGTATGTATATAGTTACCTACCCACCTACATCTTTCATTTTCATTATTATATGTACATGTTTACATACCTAGGTTCCATCAATATGTATATATATGTAGATGGGGACTATCTCATACAGGGAAACCAGTTGCTGGAGATTTTTTTGACGTTTTCCTTTAATTGCCTTGTAGCTTTCACACGAAGAAATTGGCAGCAAGAAACTGAGGAGGAAACTGGGAAGATTTTGTTGGGCTAATTGGAATGCAAAGCAAAACGTTAAAAAAATCTCTTCAAATCATTGACCGGGGAGTTTTTTTTGGGGAGAGTACGATAACTTTGGCGCCAAGATATAATAACGGTTTTTGGTAGAGGGGCTTAATACAAGCATTTTTTACTATGGTAGGGGGGGGGGTCTATCTCCCCTCGTTTAGGCGGGAGGGGAAATTTTATAAAAATGTACTTAAAATCTTTAAAAAAATATTAAAAAAGAACGGCAACACTTACAGTTATAAATTATACCTTTTTCAAAAGTCAGAACTCTACAATTTATAATTAATTTTAAATATAGTTGTTTTTGTCAATAGTTTTTTAAATAATTGACTTCAAAGTCAAAATTTATGAAAAAAAAGTTACAAAAATCGCTTGAATATTATTTTTCTCATGATTATGGATATCGATAAAAAAATAATTGATGTATATAACTGCTCCAGTAATTTTGTTATTAATCACAGAAAACTACTTCTTTTTATGTCTTCTAGTTTTTAAGATATGTAATTGAAAAATAGTAAAACTATACTTTTCCTTTAAGCCCAAAACATGCTTTAATTTTAAGGAAACTTTGCATATAATAAAATTTTCACCCTCCCCAAAGCCTATAGTGAGTCCCAGCAGGGGGGTTGCAGGGGGGCAGCATGCCCCCCCCTTAGGCATCTCACTGTTTGCATCGTAAATTTCATATATACCTTTGTGATTTTATTACAGTTGATGCGGTTATTTACCAACCGAACTTTGCACTTTTTGAATTTTCCACGGTCATTAAAATATCACAACACAGAGGTGGAGTAGACGTTTTGGAGGGAATTAACCCGATTTCTTCTAAAAACGCGATACTTTTTTCGTTTGTTGACACCAAATCCTCAAACGAACAAAAAATCGAAAAATTATTTAATTTTGGGTGAAGAAGTGGATCCTTAGCCGCCATTCTTAAAAAGGAAACACTACTCTTTCAAACGTTAAATGAAGAATGGCTTTGGTAAACAATAACCTGCACCAAACCTGTATAAAAAAAAACGGTACAAACATTGAATGCTTGCTCTTGTTTTTTATGATCTAACTATATACATACTTTTTACTATGGCTGCATTATATGTGTGTACATAGTTATATGCATATCTATGTATGACACAAACATATGTGCATATTAAGAAACTATGAGAATTTGCTGCCGTTGTGTTGTCGCAAAGGTAATGCAATAAATTTTCATGCTCAAATATATTAAATGTTAAAGTTTTGGCCAAGTACCTAACCGGATATTTAGAAAAAAGAGATTGAAATGGACATGACATATGTACATACGTTTATAAATAATTTTTTTTTGTTTTTCAATTTTCTCAAAAACTAGAAAACATAGAAACGAATAGTTTTCAGTGTTTGATTAAAAAATAATTGGAACAGTTAACTACGTCAATTACTTCTTTATTGGTATTTATAATCATGAAAAAAATAATACTCAAAGTGATTTTTTTAACTTTTTTTTCATAAATTTTGAGTTTGAAGTCAATTATTTCAAAAACTATTGACTGAAACAACTTTACTTAAAATTTATTATAAATTGTAGAGTTCTGACTTTTGAAAAAGGTATAATTTATAACTGTAGGTGTTGCTGTTCTTTTTTAATATTTTTTTAAAGATTTTAAGTAAATTTTTATAAAATTGCCCCTCCCACCTAAACGACGGGAGATAGACGCCCCCTCCCATAGTAAAAAATACTTGTATTAAGCCCCTCTACCAAAAACCGTTATTATATCTTGGCGCCAAAGTTATCGTACTCGTGCCTTTTTTTTTTAATTCCCCTTAATTCTTGCCCTTCTCGCTATCAAACTCCCAGTTGCCGGCAACTCAGTTTCCTTGTATGAAAGGGGACATACATTTTACTCTCCTTACTTACATAATTAAAATCCATAACTTAACTATTCCTTGAATCATCCATTCCACAGTTCATTATACTAAGAATCAAGTAAATCTTACCTACATAGGCTTTAAGCCTGCATAGGATAACTTCACCTAACTAACTAAACCTCAATGGTTAGCTACATTAAAGTTGTTAGCTACAAGAGCAAGTTCGTGCGATCCAGTCGTGCATTTTATATCATCTGTATTGGAAACTGCGAAAATATCATATCTTCATTTATTAAGTAAATCTAATAAAATTAAATTCGTGAAAATGTTGTATCTTGTATTTATTTAGGATGTAATATTGTCTTTTATTTCTACAAAAAGACGTTTATAACGTGGTTTGGAATCAATTTCGAGCAATCTTCGTTTTCGCGGTGGGTCCGCGCAATCGTTTATGCTTTCAAAAATGCATTCAAATTTATTAAGAAAGTCAGTGCTATGCCAAGAGATTCAAAACTTTCGATTTCTGTTCTTGCAAATTCAACATAGCTTTGTTTATTTTGAATTAAATTGAAAAGAATGCCAGTCTTAGCAAAAATTTCGGAGAGAGTCTTAAGAAAAAAACAAAAATCTTTTGCCACTAATTTAATTAACAACCTATCGGCAATAGAAAGCGAGTCAGTGTCCTGTTAAGGTTGTCTAATGTCCTAATAAAAGTTACAATTATATCCAATCTACAATTTAAAATTACGTTTATTATCCGCGAATGATAATGCCAGCGAGTTTTCGATATCCCATGCATGCGTAGCGTCTGTTGGCTATTTGTTTTAAAAGATTTGAACGTTTAGTTGATTTATTAAAAAAACGGACAAACTGTCCAAAAAAGCTTTTCCGATTCCGATATATTTTCACGTGATCACGATAAAACTAAATTTAAAACGTGAGCATAACAAGGACAAGCATCAAGAACTTTCTTTCTAACACCACCCACTTCCCCAGACATAACTGCCGCACTATCGTAAGATTGACCAATTTGAGATGTGTAGATATAAATTCATAAAATAAGTAGAAAGGAAGCTGGATATTTTTTTATTCTATACCAATTTTTTTCTTTGAATGAACTATTTTGTTTGCAAGCAGAAAATGCAGCGACCTACCTTAACATCAACCAACCTGCCCCATACATGTTAATTCATCAGCGCAGCGATTGGGAGATACATACAAATTTTCAAATAAGCCGCAGGAAACTGAGTTATTTTTCTTTCTATGAAACCTACATACCTCAAGTAACATTGACAGCGCACTACGCAACACATATATATTCATCAGCTCTGACTGAGTGTCATTGTCAGACTTTAAATCATGAGGGATACCTACAAATTCAGCAAAAAAAATTAGAAGAAATCGGATTATTTTCTTCCATAAGAAATTGTGTATTGAACGGAGAGGTGTCCAACGCAGTGAACAGTATATGAAAGGAGAGGAAAGAAAACATATTTGTTCTATCCAGAGAGCAATTTTGTATCCCGACATATTTCAGGTTATTTTGTTTCTGGTATAGTTTTGTGTTTTTTAAGGAGTGAAGTGAATAGCAGACATTTTTAATGTGTATAGAGAAGAACTGAAAGCAGAGTTCTTAAAGCATATGCAGGTGTAGAGTTAAACTCTATTTATGCTGCCAGAAACTTAAGTTGTTAAGGATGAGATTTGCAAAAGGTAATATGGAAATAATCGAGTTATATTCACCCTGCGCCACTGACATATACATTGTTGGAAAAAAGCAATATGCTTTTTTTAATCGAAACGAACACATGGGAATAATATATTTTATGCGTTTATAGTTCTTAGTTCGTCCCACTTCCAAAAACATCGGAATGAAACTGACGAACGCACACACATCTTAGTTCGCAGAGAAACTATTTAGTTGTATGTGTGCGCATCTACCTTTAATCACAAAGGATATAGGATTTTTTTCAGTTGGATCAACTGTTCAATCTTCGCAATCAAGAGATGAAAGAGAAAAAGAAAAATATTCGGATGTAAGGTGGTTCTCTTCCCTCTGAATTTTTTGGTGAAAGGAAACTATTGACTGCAACGACTTTCTCTATTGCACTGAAAGAAAAAAGTTTAACTACTCGATTTAACGTGTGTTTTCGCGCAGTTACACATAATTCGGTGTGACACAAACTGAAGAACTGATTTGAGCAATCGTTCGATATGTGTCAAAACACTAACTTTTAAGCTGCTCTAATCCACAACTCAATAGTATTTGCATGTTCGCGCACTCTCATATAAGTCAATGTTGTTCACTGTAGCAACCAAACTGTTGGAAAACTGAAAGATGCATGTGCGCGCCTAGCCTTAAACACACTTGAATACACTGAAGAGTGAAGACTGAAGTTGTTCAGCTTGGTATCAAACTCGACATTACGATGATAGAGGAAACCAAAAAAGTGGCTCCCGCAATTCCGTTTGTCTGGCTGTAAATAAAACACTATACAGCATAAGCAGCTGAAGCGATTTTCTTCAAACTTGGTATTTAAACGTTTAAGGCTATTGTCTAAAATACATTTTTAAATCATTTTTCTAGGTCCAAAGCTAACAGTACCTGCCGTAGAATTTTCCCTACAATCTTAATTATCCCGAAAACGGATCTAACGATTTTGATACAAAAAAAACATGTGCACTACTATAGGTATAATCTAAATTTTGGTTATTTTTTTTACATATGTTTTTATTATCGGTATACTACTTTTTTTTTAATTTAAACTTTCTCAGAGACGGTTCGACGGATTTCCATCAAAATTGGTATATAGGAGGTCCTTTGAATTCTAAAAAAGTACTGCATTTTTTTCAAAAATCCATTTTCCGATTTTTTTTTGAAATTCAGGTTTTAAATTTATAGTGTTAAATAACTATATAAAATTTTCATACTAACAAATGTTTTAGAAAAAAAATTTCGAAATCTTCTTTATATATAAAAAAATGTTGTCCAAAACGTATGACGCTAAAGATCTCAAGTGGCATTCGACCATTTTAAATATACTTTTTTTATGAAAGATATGGTCGAGAAGAAGGTTTTAAGCTATGTGCTTATGTGTATTGGTTTTCGATTTATGGTCGTTTTTGTAAGCCATTGAATTTTAAAAATGCTTACTAAAATTGTTAAATCACGTGAACTAATACACACAAACAATTAACATAAAAATAAACGAATATAGGTATATATGAAAAAATGTTGTCAAAAATGTGTAATTTCTATAAATGGAGACGTGCCCATATTGCACAGCTCAAACTGTACCACAAATTCCACAAAAAGTTATTAGAAGATGAAAAATGGTAAATGTAGACTTCAATCGCGCTGCTTTGGAATACGATTCCGCAATCGCATTTACTTGTCGGTGGGAGATGCACGACATTCGTCATTTAGTTGATTCTAGCAACAATTCGGCCAAGATTTCTTTCGTTGCCTGTTGCATCCTATGGCATCTATGGCATTTATACCACACCGTTTGAAGGCGGTCGAACTGCACATTCTGCTTTGAAACTGGCGATGAATTTTTTCACGTTTGAAAAACCAATAACGTGGACAATGACCAAGAATTCGGCTGCAGCGAAGTTGATGCGAGAATGCAAAATCATAATTTGGGATGAATGCACAATGGCGCATAAACGAGCTTTGGAGGCAGTTGACCTAACAATGAAGGATTTACAAGGTCATTCGAGATGATTTGGTGGGGATATGATATTGTTCAGCGGAGATTTTCGCCAAACGCTTCCCGTCATCCTGAAATCTACTGCTGCTGATGAACTTAATGGATGCTTAAAATCGTCGTCTTTGTGTCGGCATGTAAATAAGTTGAAATTGGCCACAAATATGAGCGGCATTGCGACCTATCGGCTGCTGAATTCTCAAGAACACTGCTGGCGCTTGGCAATGGCCCAATTTCTGTTAATGTTCCCATTGGATTGATATTATTCCCGACAAATGTTTGCGATTTAACAACGTCGAAGGAGAAACTCATCACCAAAGTAAAGTGTTCCCCGGCATTCCAAAAAATTTTAAAAATCTCGATTGGATTTGTGAACGGGCAATACTAGCAGCGAAGAAAAAGAACGTCGTCGATAGCTTGGTAAACGGTCCTTGTTGTTTGTTTTTGCGCCGGAAAACAAATCGAAAAACATTATTTATTATTTACCATATCACTCTCTCCTTATTTTTATTCCATTCAAATAAATCACATTGAAATTTGAACTATTTGTGTTTTAATATAGCTCTGCAGTTGATTTGAAGGCGTTAAATTGGGCCGAGGCGAAGTTCGCCTGGTCCGCTAGTGCTGTATATACAAAATTAAGTAAAAAAACTAAAAACATATTGCGCTGTTTCTACTCGTAATCTTATGATCAAGATGTGAACGAACATAAGAGCAAGTACGAGCGATCAGTCGTGCCTTTTTATTCTTTCAGTCTTAAGAACAATTATAAAGTCTTCTAATATAAGGCAAATCAGATATATCCATTCTTGACCGTTCACCCTTCGATTCGCATATGTTGGGTGAATGAAATAATTGGTCTATTTGCTTCGCCGCCGCCCCGCCGTCTAATTTGGGTTGTTCAATTTGCCTGTCAACAGACAGACTGTTTTTTCCAAACCCATATAAATTTACATTTTTGTGTTTTTATTTATGTTTGCAAAAACATATTCTATTAAAGAAAAAAACTAAATTTTAAGTATGGAACTGGAAGGGTAATACTGCCATCTTAAAAATCCTATTTTTTTATTTTGTTTAATAACTCCCAAAATCTTTATTTTTTCTAAAAAGACTCTGACAGCAGATTTAAGACAGTAAAATTATCTACAAAATGATATATTAACGACTTCTGTATATCAATTCCTTCTTAAGTTATAGCGTGTCAAAGTTTCATTGTTCGTCATTAAACGTTAAAAATAATAATTTATTATATTTTGTTCAATAACTGCCAAAACCGTTATCTCAAAATTTTCTAAGAACAACTTGTAGACAGTAAGATTATCTATAAAATGACATATCAATGACTTCTGTATGTCAATTCTTTCTTAAGTTATAGCGTACCAAATTTAATTATAAAATAAAATAAATATCAAAATGGATATAATAGATTAAATTCAGACTTAATATAGCTCCCATTTTAATAAACAATTAAATTTTGGTACGCTATAACTTAAGAACAACTTGAAATACAGAAGTCATTGATATGTCATTTTGTAGATAATTTTACTGTCTATAAGTTGTTCTAAGATCTGCTGTTAGAGCATTTTTAGAAAAAATAAAGATTTTGGGAGTTATTAAGCAAAATAAAAAAAAATTAGGATTTTTAAGATGGCAGCATTACCCTTCCGGTTCCACTCTTAAAATTTGGTTTTTTTCATAGAATATGTTTTTGCAAACATAAATAAAAACAAAAAAAATCGCCACTCAAAAACATAAATTTATTACATTTTTTTGAATTAATGTAAAACACCCCAATGTTTTCGACCAATTTTCTCCAAATCTATCAATTGTACGATAAAAGCGTCTTAATCTTTTTTGTGTAGAATAACATTAGCTACAATGCGTACCTACAACTTTTCCAAAAGAACATATAGTTTTCGAGTAAATTGAAAAAAACTGAATTTTTCCACCTTCCCCATAAAAATTTTTGCTCCGCACCAAATTTAAGGCACTTTTTGGAAATGCTTAGGACATTAAAATGAAGCTCTCCACCAAATATCAGCCTTTTCGGAATTTTAATCTCACAGCACAGAATATGTGATAAGTATATATTTAAAATATAATCCAATTATTGCATTTTATTATTTTAGTATAAAACAATATTTTGAATTAAGTTTTAAATTTTTATGTAGCTACGTAAAATTATGTCAAATAGAAAAACGTTTTTTTTTTTTAGTTTTGTTCAGCTTATCTTAAAAAAAATTTTTAAATATTAAATTAGAATTACATTTTTAAGAATAACCTTGTAATAAGCTAAATCACACGAACTCGTGTTTTTAAACATGGGCAAATGATGTTTCTCTTTTCTTTCGAGATTCCGCACCACTGGAACACTTTCGATATTATGTATGGGCAGTGTGGCCAATTTAGCATTTTTCCTACTAAATTTATCCTGCCCGCAGTTTTTTTAACAGGAAATTTGTGCTTAGGAGGAAATCTAGCAGGTTTTCATATTTATCAAGTCTAAAATAAAATATTACTTTAAAAAGTTAAAACTCAATCAAACATAAATGCGCATCGCTCATTATAGAGCTTCAATCGCGAATCATAAAATCTACTAATTTTGCAGCAAGTAAATTTCTTGTATGTTAAAAAATGTTTGCGGATTCATAAACAACCATTAAACATTTTTTTTAAAGATAAAAACATGAATTCTGAAGTTATTTCCAGAATTAAATCGTAATTGGTAATTGGACAGCATATATAAATCCAAATAAAGGGGAGAATATTGAAAATACTGAATTTTAGTGCGAGATAAATAGGTTCACCGATGCATCCAATGAAAACCCTTACAGAGACTTATCAAACTTTGTCAATACTTTTTTTAAACAAACTTAACGAAATAAACAACTTCTTTGTTCACAATTATTAAAAATTCAACACGAAAATAAAAAAACTACAAAAAAATATACACTCGGTACCTACGAGTATTTAAAACGTCACCCTAAGACAAGTTAGATTCGTCCAGGCATATATACTCTGTTCAATTTATACTTTCAGTACAGGCCTTATGGGAAAGCTTCTTCATACGCACTAGTGCCGGCTGTAGTTTGCATGACACTCAACTTAGGAAATTGCTACTGAAATATTCCATACATTCACATACATTCCACCACAACCTATCTGCTCCCCGGCTGTAAGGAGACTGATCCACAAATAAGCCATAATAAAGATTGGAAACCTTCGTACGTTTTACCCCCCCAAAACCCATTTGTTTACATTGTTGTATTTGTAGCTTTGAAACTCTATCCATGAATAGATGGGAAATCGAAAAGCAAAACAAAAACAAATTACTAGGGCTGTGTTGTCTATGTGTCTATAGGAAGAGGAACAGAAAAGATTCTTGTGTGCGTTTTTATCAATGTGTCTATTGGAAGAGGAACAGAAATGTTACTTGTGTGCGTGTTTCAGCTTGTAGGCAAATGTCAAATGAAAGCAGAGGTTTCTGGTCTTTAAGTGATTAGTTTATGGACTGATCGCCAATTTTATTCTCGTTTATTGTGTTTATTTGGAAAAAAACCACATTGATTCAGAGTTATTATTCGTCGTTGTTGATGGAAATTCGAGTACCTTTGGTTTTTTCTATGGAGCTTTCAGAATTAAAGCTTTCTTAGAGCTTATGAGAGCATAAGGAATTGGTGTTGTCGCTGCGTGATTTTCTGCTTACATTTTTTCGTTTACAATATTTGTTGGGTATTTTTGTTAAGGGTAAATTATATTTGAGCAAGTTTTTAATGGAATTCGGTTCTTTAGTTAATTGCAACTTTAAATTACGAAATAGTTTTTTTCTTCATAAAAATAAAGAAGTTTCGTATGATTATATTTCAAAGAGTGCAGTGGAATTTGATGCGGAATTATTATTTTTGTGCAGTGTTTATTTAATAATTTTGTTTACGTTATTTATTATTACGTTAGAAGAGGTGAGGACTTCTGGCGAACTCTTAAAAAAAAAGACACCTACTATCTCACCTCTTGGTAGTGTGGAAAATGATAGATTTAATTTTATTTAGATTTAGTTTAATTTTTTGAGAATACGTTTACGATCTACATATTTCTGTTCATGAAATCTAAATTACTGGTTGGTAACCCTACCGACATTTGCGAGGGAAATATGGCAATTTATAATGATAACTACGGCAACCATGGAAAATGGAAAAGCCTTAAAGAAATAGAGATAGCTTACTGAAATCCATAAAAGGAAGTGTGAAAGACAAATATCCTATCTTCCCTGTACTGTAAATATAAATTGAACAGAGTACAGTTACGTTCTTTGCGTTCTAATTACAGGATTTCCTGAGTTGGTAGGATTTTTGGCTGTTTTTTTTCCAAAAAAAAATTAGCATTTTTCTTAGCACTTTCTGTTTTCAAAAAATCCTGCTAAGACCACTATTTTATCATATTTCTTATGTACATAATAATTCAATTGAAATGGGATCGACTTATTAGGTTAATTAGGATTGTATTTTTGCACAAAAGTTGTGAAATCGTGAGTATTAAAAAAATATCGTACGTATATGTTCTTTTTCGACTTTGATAGCTAGTGATTCTGAAATTATTAGAATTAAAATATATAAAGAAATAATAGTCTTACATTTTTTACTTGCGATTATAGGAACTATAAGACAAGTTATGTATTCGTAAAAAAAAAATTCTAACCATCAAACATGACATTACGATCATAGAGAACACCAAAAAAGTGGGTCGCATAATTCCGTCTGTCTGTCTGTCCTCGAGTTTACAGCCTAAACCGTTGGATGGATTTGCTTCAAACTTGGTACATATTGGTTTTTGGGTAATATGCCCACACGTTTTTTTCATTTTACCTTTCGATAATTTTTTTTTTTGGAAAAAAACGTTATTTTTGGTTCCACTGGTACAACCATTTTTTGGATTTCGATTTTCTGGGAAACGGTTAATTTGATTTTTTTAAATTTCTTACGCAGAAGCTCCTAGAAAATTTAAAAGCCAAAATTAAAATTTTTTTTTTTGAAAACTCAAAATTTCGAAAACGAATTAATAGATTTTTTCGAAACTTCGTATTTGGTAGTTTTTGACACTATCTTGAGTAGTTAAAAAAATGATTTTCTTAAAATAAAAAAACAAGGGTACCTCCCATACAAATTTAAAAAAACCGTTAAGAAAAAATGAATTTCTCAAAAACGGATCCAAGAATTTTTATATAAAAAAATGTGTGTGTTCTTAAATTAGAACAGTCCACTATTAATTATAAAAATATGTTTTTTTTGTGTACTTATTAACTGTACTTCTCATAGAACCACTTTTCATATGTTCGACTTTCTCAATATTGGATGAACTGATTAAAATAATTTTTTTTATACAAATGCTCACTAAAATCCTTAATAAAACTGTATACGAAAATTTTCAAAAAGTTTTTCGATTTTTAAAAAATAAATAAATTTTTTTTTTTGAAAAATCGACTTTTCAAAAACCAACCACAGATTTTTTTTTATAAATTTGCATTTTATGTGTATATTAATAATATCTTCAATATTGGGTTTCAAATTTATTTTGTAAAAATGTTTTCAAAATCTTATAAATACAAAAATAATTTATTAAAAAACCACTGCAACGATTTTTGAACTTTTTTTTGGTATATTCATATCTATCCATTAATTCAATTTGCATCTTTGTTTTCCCTCAAACTATAACGACTAAGCAATATAAAAGCATTTAATTATGTGTATTATCCATTTATTTCTACCTTATTATTATTCTCTTTTTACGAATTTTTGAGTATGTCACTGAATACTAAGCACAATTTAGGCAATCATACATTTATTTATACATATGTGTCTTTAAAAATCACATGAATCTTATTTATGCACAATGTTGTATATTTTTTTTTTTTTTTTTTTTTATAATCTACACGCACGCAAGGGATTATGAATACCCTTTAAATGTTTCAACACAGCGCGTGCGTGAGGGTGAGGTTAAGGAAGAGAAAGAATGATAGGAAAGATGTGTGGCGCGATATTCGGAGACTGTAGGTGGTTGTTGTCTCAGATTTTATCTCCAGGGATGGCGGCTGAACTAATGCGGAGAAATTTCCGTGTCTTATTTATCGATGTCCCTTATAATTCGCATTAATTTTTTTATTCATTTGTCATATTTTATCGTTATACTAGTTTTTACTCCATCACATGCTGTTAGTTCTATGCCTAAACAGCATGTAATGAGTAAAAGTAAACCAGCAACTCATTGTATGGCACTTATTTTTAGAATTGGTTTTTAATGGAAAAATAAGGAGACATTGACTACGGCAGGGATCGAACCTGTGACAATGAGGTTGACAGGCGAACACACAACTATCGCGCCACGGCCACCCCCAAATTGCACTTAATTATTAAGTTATATGCATATAGCTAAACTTACCCACCTACATTCATCATTTTCATTATTATATGTACATGTTTACATACTTAGGTTGCGTCTATATATGTATGTAGATACATTTTGCTCTCCTAACTTACATTATTAAAATCCATAACTTAGATTTAAATATACATTTGTAGGTAGGTGTCTATGTAACTATTCCTTGAATCATCCATTCCACAATTCATTATATGTACTAAGAATCAAGGTAATCTAGCCTACATAGGGCTTAAACCTGCATAGGATAACTACACCTAACTAACTTAACCTCAATTGTTATAGCTACATTAAAGTTGTTAGCTACAAGAGCAAGTTCGTACGATAGCATTTTATTAATGAAGATATTGGCAGCATCTAACACTTCAAAACAACAATTTAATATTTCGACTTTTAATGTTCAACATGTATTTGACATTTTGTTTCGTTTCTTATTAATACGAGTGTCTCATCGAAAGATGCCCTTTTCTTTCAGAAAAACTAAGGTTATTTGTAAGTTTAACTGATTTTTAATAAATTGGATTTTGTTTATTCAAAGCGTTTGATAATTTATTTTTCGAATCCATAAGATGCTTCCGCGTTGCCTATCTCTCACTTTTAAGCAGCGTGCCTACAAGTGTAGGGAAATTTTTGTTTTCTACAACTGTGTTGCAGAAACAATCTACACTTGTAAGATTAACATAATCATAAAAGTGAATCTTGACTTGTAGACTTGTAGCTTTGTGTTACAGGCGCATGGGCTCTTAGACACCGATTTGAATCATTTTAATGATGATTAAAATTGCATTATAAGTGAATTCTTTTTTGGACGGTTTCTTCACTTTTATTAATTAATTATCGTTAATTTCTGAGTTAAAACGTTTGCTGGGATATACATACAAGGCCGGATCCAGGATTTCAGTTAGGGGGGGGGGGGGGGGTCATGTTGATCGAAGTCAGAATACCATACAAGATTAATTTATTAGATACAGGTACCTATACTTGATTTAATCATATAATATACCAGCAGACCCGTCGCGCCTTTCATAAAAACATATAAATTTGATGGTTGCGTGGGAATGCAACATACAGCTGCCCATCAATGGGAGACACACGGTTTCTCCAAGTCCAAGCCACGAATTGTCATTATCTGGCCTTGCAATCTTGCAGCTTAGTTATCATCATCGCGAAAGCGAAACCGTATCGGGAAATTTGGCCTTTTGAATTCTGATGGAATCATAGGTATTCAAGGTAATAGGAGAACTTTTTCATCAAACTTTCCAGTCAATATCGTTGATTCAGGTACGTTGTACAGCGTTACATGTGGAATTGACTTACGCAAAAGAATGACCGGTGAACAAATTTTTAGACAGAGCTTGTGTGGCGGCATTCCTGGCATATCCAGAGAATTTAAAAAAAATTCAGTGGGAAAATTGGCGATCTTATTTTCATCAATAATAGTTTCAGTTGTCTTATTTTAAAAAGAATAAATTAAATGTCTCAAATTTAAATTTTTAAAAAAAATTAAATTAAAATTAAAAAAATATTTTTCGTAAATCTATAAGCATTTTGATCGACATTCGTTTAGGTGTTTGTGACAAAGTCGAAAATAAAAAAAAAATTGTATGGGAGGTGCCGTTAATGAAAAAATATGATAAAAAATGTTTGACCAACCTAAAATAGTATTTACACACACTTTTTTAATCGTTAGAGCCGTTTTCGAAATAATCAAGATGGTAGAAAAAATTATATGTTAAGTACCGTCATTTTTAAGTACAGTCGAACTTCGATAAGTCGAACTACGATAACTCGAATATTTGATAAGGGATTGGGTCAAGAAAGAAGGATGTGGCTATTAAATATAGCATACCGGCAAATCCATTCGTCAGTCAAGTATAACAGAATATTTTAAATAATCACAACAACTGTACTTCTTGTGTTCGCAAATAAATATTACGTAATTAATATTGATTTTCTGTTTTACTTGATAACTCGAAGTCTTGATAACTCGAATTATTTTGTTGGCAAGTGATGGTTCGAGTTGTCGAAGTTCGACTGTATTAAGTATTGAAAACTATCCTATCTTATGAACGCCAGGAAAATAAACAATAAAAAAGAACATGAAAATCGGTTAGATAGTTTCGGAGTTCATCGAACACATCAACGTGACACGTGAATTATAAATATATAATAGGTAGATGTCAGTAGTTTCACGAAAAATCCACAGTCTTGGAAATAGTTGAAAAAAAAAGTTTTATTGAACCCCTACCCAAAATAAATTGACAAAGAGTTTAATACACAACATCAACGCTGCATACAAAAACAACACGTTCTTTTTTAAGCATCTAAAATTTATTTATTTCAGTCAGTATACAATTTCCGTGTGAAGGTGTATTTGTATATCTATGATAAATACCTAAGAAGAGATGAGCATATAACACGCTACTATTTTATTGGGGGTAAGTACAAATTTCCCGTGAAATATTTCTCAAATTCGAACCAAGGGAACGTGAATGATGCTAAGAAGTTTTCCTCGGAATGTATTGGTATCGGGAATAAACTGTCCCAGGGAGTTTTACTGTCATTTCATACGATTTTTTGTTCGAAGGAAATTTATTCCGTGGGAGATTCAAGATCACAGGAAAAATTTCGAGGAAACAAAATTTTCCGTGGGCAGCGAAATTCCCTGGGATATTTCCGATAAGACAAATTAGCTCATGCGATGTCACATTCGCAGCCTTGGATTCAATTCCGCAAGCGTGAGTTTTATCTGTGTACACAGAAAGTCGTGCACACATACACTTTTGTTTTGTCAGATAACGTGTATAGAGATAATCAAATTTAATCACCCATATTTTAAGCTTGAATAATTTGTGTTCACGAAAATTCATTCATGCTTGAGGAATTCGGCCCCTGGATCCCTTAATGGCACAAGATTTCTCGCAGAATTAAAAAAACACATATTTTATAATTATAATTATATATTTTATTAAAAATAATTTCTGGAAATAAAACTACAACTTAGAATCCAAAAGAACAAAAACCTTAGCCGACGTTACAAATTTATTGTACCAATTAAAATATGATTCCTCTAAATGTTTATAGATTTTTTTTACGTGAGACAAGCCTATTTTCATCAGATGATCTAGATATAAGAATCAGGAGCAATAACAGAACAACATTAAAAATACTTCAAAAATCTAAATTTAAGAGCATTATCTTATTTATTTCTGTCACGAGCCTTTGGCACAGATGTGGCACCTTTGATCGGTAAGCAGTAGCTTGCGAGTTAAAATAAATCACTGATACAATCACAAATACATTAATATACAAACATCCAGAGTAAAGAAAATGGGCTACGCTATACCGACGAAATGCAAACAAATCCCCCTTTCTAATATTGTCAATAAAAATTAAAAATAAATTAATAAATAATAAATACCTAACTTCTGAGCTAGGGTAGAAAACTGGATTCGTTTTTCGTGATTTACATCGCATTTCGCTTGTTGCGCTCTAAAAATTGTTTCAGTGATGCGCACTATTTTTTTTTGTTGCTATCTGTATATAATTTTAATATCAATTTCAATAAACAATTTTTATAATTAAGTTTAACGTGCTGTAAATATATGTACACCTATGTATGTATAAGGTATTATAAAACATTGCATTCGCGTTTAAAATATTATGTACCTTTTAACAAGAAACCTAATGCTTCTAACATAATATGAAGTAATTAAAAATCATGAACCCCCCTATGGATCCACCAATTCGAATGATCCCAATGACACCCCCCCCCCTCCCCCCTATGGATCCCCCAAGGGGGGTATATTGCTGTCTAAAAGTATTTCCTTGTTTTGGTGTTGAACGGGATATATGGGTAATCTGCATAGTCGCTACGGCTACCATCACCAGAACGAAGTAGATAGTCGTTTCACTTCATCGACAACAAGTGTCGTTCTTATAGTGGTGTCGCTTTTAAATCCGTATTGAGAGTGGCAATTGCGCAGTGGCTATAGTGCTTGACTGCTAACTTAAACGTGTGGGTTCGATCCCCACGCTAGGCAGCATTCTTTTCAATACCTTCAATCTTAATTGGATGCCGCCCGTGGGTTGAAATAAGATAGTAAATACCTAATTCTCAAATCCACTGCGCCACCAAAAAATTCTTTCCTATCTTTCTATTTCTTCTAACTAGTGCCGTGCAATTCATGTTGCATTTAAAAGACCTTAGGTCTTTCAGGCATATAGTTAAAATTATTTGTATGGCGTAACTTAAACGCCAGCCTCCTCGTCGTTCTTAGATTCCACATGAGATCCACTGCAACAGCTGATATTTTGTCAAATAAATTTTAATTGCAATTGAAATCAGTGAACAGCAGTTAATTGCTTGTAAGCATAGTTTTTAAATTTATTTAGATTTAAAATTAAAAATACATTAATAAAATATAAAAGTTTAAAGTTTTTTCCTAAGCAAAAAATTGTATCTATTCGAAATTTAAAGCACTGTTCGGTCGTTGCTTTGGTTCCATAAAATTTGTTCTTAACTATTTTGTGAAAATTTGCTTACCACAATTCAAATGTTTGAAGAAATGGATTCGACCCAAAATAAATGTAATGAATTTGTCTGCTTTAAAGTTATTATTATGCTCACGAAATTTGTATACCAACTTGAATTAATCAAGACAGAAATTAAAGCCACCGGTGGAGGAGGTTTTAAACAGAAATATTTAAAATCATGTGTAGGTAGCTGTATCAACTTCTGTTTAACCTTGAATTTGGCGTCAAGCCAAGCCTAAGAGCAAGCATTCGTATTTATTTTCAAGCGTTTAACAATTCTGTCTATTAAATTCCTTAGCCAATGACTCCCACTTCAACTTTGATTATTGACTTCTGGTGACACTTCTTCTAAAATGTTTGTCTAGGTTTTCATTTGCTTCCATGAGCTCAACCAGCTCTACATTTGTTCTTGATTTGTTATTTTTACCCTAAGAAATTTTGTTGTTACCTATACAAAAAATAAAACAAAATAAAAAAACTTACATTGTGCGACTATTTTTGGATCTGTTGTTTGCAATTTTGAGAACGACAAAATTTGGCATTTTAACAGACGTTTTTGTTATCAAAACGACGAACGCAATACGAAAAATTACTAAATGACGACAAACGTCACTAAATGAATGCATTCCACATGACCATATATGTCATTTGGCGTTCAGTGACATAAGCAATTATAAATTCTTGTGTCGTGTTTTGGTATGGCGTTCAACGACTATAGCAATAAGGGTGAATGTCTGCCCATCGAGGATGTTTTCGATTGCAGCATCTTTCACCTCTGAAGGGAAAGGGTTAAGCTTTAAGCAGTGGGGAATTCTAAAAAAATCTACTAAATAAGTACGAGAAAACATGTTATGTGCATCGGTTATGCCAAAACCATTTTGGCATAATATGACTTGTATGTAGGCTTTAAAGGCATCTAGCTTATGTTTTGTCTATTCAACGGTAGACAATGTTATGAATAAATATTTCTCGTTTAGAGGTTTTGTTATGGGCTTGCTAAAATATGTTCATCAATAAGACTATTATATGAGGTTTAAAAGAAATTCAAATGCGATTAAAAGAAAACTTACTCAAACTTTTCGATTGGTTGATAAGTTAGTGGAAATATTTAAAAATGAATTAAAAACATTAAAATTTCACTTACATTAAGCTGCATGATGATCTTGTTGTAGGCCCAATTCCATCTTTGGCGTGCAGTTATTTCTGGCTTTCGCTTAAGATGTCCACTAGTAACCTCTTCTGTTTCACCTCGAGTTAGTGTCTTTTTGCGAGCTAGCTCAGGTTCCTCCTGAATTTGAGTCAATTGGTCGTCGGTTTTAAGGCTTTCATCGGGTGTCAAGAAAATATCATCTTCATCGATGATACTGTCTTGTTTTTTGATTGGATAATGTTGTTGCTGCGATGTAGTACCATTTGATGTTGTTGGCGTTATTACCACAGGCGCTGATGTCGAATGAGAGCGCTGTTGTAGTAAAGTAACAGCAGCGGATGTTGTCGTCGTTACCACAGGGACCTGAAGCGGCGATTCTTTGATTATAAGGTCGCGATCGTCTATATAGTTTGCACTATCCTCACTGGGATAGTTATCATCTATGTAGTCGTCACGACTCTCTTCAATATATTCTAAAGGTGGTTGTTTCTGATGCTGCATGAGCTGTTGGTGGTGTAGTTCTTTAAGTTCCTGTTCCTTCTCGAGATACTTATACTCATCCTCCTCGTTAAAGTAATCCTCGCGATAATCATAGCCACTCTTTGGCGGGACATAGTAACCGTTCACTGCCATCATCGATGCTAACGTCGACGGTGCTGTCTGATCCATATAGTAATCATCCTGCTCACTATCCATCCGATAATTCGGGTCCAACTCATCGATATATTCTTCCTCTTCTTCATCATATATTTCAGTTGGTTGCTGCTTAATTAGCAAACCCGATTTACCATTGATTGCAGGCAGTTTTTTTCCGCTGGACAGTGGCACCGTCGGTAGCATTTTTTGTGCCAAATTGCTATTTGCATTTGTTGGTGTATTTGTAGTTGTAGTGCTTGTGGCGTAGTAGTCATCCTCGTACAGGTTGCTATTTTCATAGTCATCAATGGATGAAGTGATCGTGGATTCAACTGCTGCACCACTCGCTCCACTAACCATAGCATTACTCATCTCAGTGTCATGCCGGTTCGACGCAGCAACATTTTTTTGATCGCCACCGAAGGGACTTGGCACAACATTGACGGCTGCTGTTGTCATTGCTGTGGCAGTAGACACTACTTGTGACGCTGATTGTACTGCGGCTGCAGCTTTCCCAAGGAACGAACCGAACAGGCCGCCGCCACTACTGCTGCTGCTAGTTGTTTTTGGCACAGCGGACTGTTGGTGCTGTCCTTGTAGTTGCTGTCCGCCTATCGCCACAGCAGATGTCAACGTCGAAAACAGTGAAGTGGGGCCCGATTTTGGCTGTGAAGTCGTAGTTTGTTTAGTGGGTGTTTGTTGCTGCTGCTGCAGTTGAGCAGTGGTCATAGCTGCAGTAACCTGTACTGGCTGCTTCATGGTAACGTCTGCCGCTATGGTCATTGCGTCAAAACTACTTGTCACCGACAATGGAGCTGTTGTTACTTGTTGCATTACTGTAAGTATGCCTGTCTCTTCATTCATCTTTTGGGCGGCATTGTCAAGGAGTTGTGATACTATTGTTGCATCGTCGTCCATGTAGTCGTAATTGTTGTTGAAGTTTTGATTATCAGTGATATCACCGGTCGCAATATAGTCATTTTCGCTATAGCTGTACTCATCATACCCGTATTTGTAGTCATCGCTATAGTCGACTATTTTCGCACCTGTTATTCCATTTGTGGTTACCGCTTTTGTAACAGCATTTGATTGCTGTCCATCCAGAGATGAGGGTTGTGCCAATATCGAATCAAAACTATCATCCATTATCATGCATTCACCGCTAGTCGTAATGACATTTTCACAGGGTCTATTATTATAATCGGTGTCGTACACCAAAGAGTCAGTAACATATATTGACTGGCTGTTGTCAACGGCACCGGTCCAATCGCCCCACGTGCTGACCTCACTGCTGGTCGTCACTAAGTGATCCATTTCACTATATTCATAGTTGTAGTTCGTAGATGTAGTCAGATACTGTTGTTGCTGATTGTTGCTTTCATCTATATAGGAAGAGTCAGTTTTGTTTATAACAGCTGCTGACACTGCTGTTGTTGAAGGTGTCATGGACTTGCTTTGGGTTGTCACAGTGTTGCATGTTGTCGCCTTTGTGGCGGCCGTTATTTTTGCTGGCTGTGATGCACTACCAGCACCAGCGCCAAGGTTAGGTATAAGTTTGGACGCAAATCCAAAACCAAAACTCTTCGCCGTTGACTTTATTCCCGATGTAGCTGATTGTTGCTGCGCTTGTGGTTGTTGTTGCTGCTGTTTAGTACTATCGGCTACAGCTGCCACCCCACTTAGCACTCCATCAAGTCCTCCTTTAAGACCGTGTGACAGACTGCCAAACATACTACTCGCTTTGTTTGCGGCTGCCGTCGCTGCTTTTTGCGGAGTTGATGTTATACTGCTGCTTGTCGATATTGCAGATTTACTAGAAACTGGTTGGTAATAGCCACCAGTTACTGTTGTATTTCGCGTTGTCACCACAGTCGAACCACTGGCTAATGACGCTGACGATGAGGTTGTCAAGTCATATTTGGCCAAAAGGTGGTCACTACTGACATTACTACTACTGCCACTACCACTACCACTGTGACTGTTCGTTTCGTACAGATTCGACCTATAATCGGTTGTTATAGGTGTTGTTGTTGAGCTCCTGTAACCGTCATAGTACTCATTATTTGACGTCTCTAAACGTGGCTTCGACATCGTCGTCGAATAATTTGGCTCTGTATATGTGTCCAGTGTGTACGACTCCGAACCCCTACCCAAATCAACCGAGTACACAGGCAAGTCGACTTTGTACGCGTCCAGATAGGAATAGGGATCATCATTGCTGGCATTTGTAGTTACTGTAGGTGTAGGTGAGTAGTTGCTGTGCAAATCATCAGTAGAGGTTGTTATTACACCAGCCATATAACTACTACTCGTATCGATGACACCCACTGATGTTGTTGTCATTGGAAACAAGCTGTCAAGGTAATTGTAACACGACATATCTTCTCCATTTGTCATAGTCGTATTAACTTTTGTGGATTTTCCTAAAGATAGATATTCGGAATAGTCTGTCGTTGTTGGGGCAATATTAAAATAATCAGTAGCATCTTTTGGCTTGGTATTGGTATAATCTATACAATTACTTTGATCACATATTGCTGTTGAAGTCTTTACTGTTGTTGGTTCATCAATTTTTGATGTAAAATCACTGCTTAGGTAGGATCTGATGTAACTACTTATTGTTGTTGTTGTTGTTGTGAACGTTGTTGTGGTAGTTGTTATGTCTGCTGTTATTGACAGACGGCTTTTTAAGTTCGTCCCAACAATAGTGGAATCACTATCATAATTATTGTAACTGCTAGATGAATACAGACTCAAATAATCTGAGATGTAAGATGAATAATTAGTTGTTGCAGTTGAGGTTGTGTTTTCTGTCAGATCTGAGAGTAGCTGTTGGGAATCCTTGGAGACTTTTAAATCGGAGTTCAATCGAAAATTCGAGGAGCTATCAGTTGATGTTTTTAAATAACAGTTACAATTGTCTGTGAAAGAACTACAAGCAGTGCAATATTTGCTGCTATTGGTGGTTGTCGTAGTTGTATTGGTTGTTGTTGAATTTGCCATGGGCGATTTTATATCGAATTTCTTCAAATAGTCAGTTACAGAAAATATCGATGATGGGATACTGCTGTTGGTATTGGTGGTTGTGGTGACACTAGTTAATGTTACGGCTGATGTGACGGTTGCTGTTGAGGTGGTTGTGATTTCGGGAGGATAACTTTTTAATGAGTGGTATTGGCTACTCAAAGAGGTTTTGCTGTCATTGCCTCGGTCGCTGTCACCATCGGTGTAGTATGTTGGTGTCATTGTTGTCACAGCCGTAGAATTTATTGCGGAGGGCTTGTTGAGCAGCGTAGATGACGATTGCGATGCTGATACTGATGTCTGCATATATGAATTGTGAAAACCACTAGTGGTTGTGATCGACGACGGTGATATTAATGAAATCGACGGTGAATACAAATAACTAGAGTGATTATTAGATCTATTGATATCAAAACTACCATTAACGCTAATGTTATTTGAGGTCGAGGTCATTGATGGTGATTGTGATGTATATGAATATGGCAAATACGATTTGCAATAATCCATGGATGATAGAGTGACAGAATTGGCAGAATTCGCTGCCGTTGATGAAGCTGACACTGTAAACAGAGATTTATTCTGACTTTTCTGTGGCAACTTTGGTAGTTGCTTGCCAGCGCTGCCATTACTCGTTTTGAGCTTGGGCGTTGGCAAGCGTTTTGGCAACTTACGACCTACACCACCATTAGCGCTAGATGAGATAATTGTTGACGCTGTTGATGCTGACGATGATGACGTTTCTGAGGCATATAAAAAGCCATCACTCGTCGTGGTTAATGTCGTCGTCGTCGAATCGAACAGGTCCCGTGTGGTAACAGTGCCGTTATTTGGATCATTGCCATAAAAGGATGAAGGACTATTGTAGCCGTAGGCGTTGTACTCTTGATAGCTAAGAGTAGTTGCGGAACTGTGGGGAGGAACATTATTGTGATGTATGTTGTGGGTTATGGCGTTATTATACGACCTGGTGCTGGTGACATAGCTATCACTAGCTTGTTGTTTTTGGTTTGGTGTTGGCAGCAATTTCCGCCCCGTTCCACTTTTTGACAAAGGCTCTAGTTTATTATTGCTATTCACCTTAGGCAGGGCACGAGGTATAGCTGGAAGACATTTGCCAGTGTTACCGCTAATACCACCGTTTGCCGTTGGCTGAGGAAGCATGCGACTTTTCTTATGGGCGACATGTTGTGTTGTTGGTAAACTGGCGCCGCGTGCATACGAAATGCCGTCCACCATGCTGCTGCTGTGTTTCATTGGTATTTGAGGAAGTTGCTTAGCAGTTGTTGACATCGAGCTATGTCTGCCACTCATTTGATTATTATCAGTATACCCGTAGTCTCCCATATTATCACAGCTCCCATTATAATATGTTCCTCGTCCACGGCCAACACCATATGACATATCCTGACTGTATTGCTGGTTTTGCCCCTGTTGCTGAAAGATGTCGTTATCGTTTCTGGACGTATTATCATAATATTGCCCACCGCTTTCTCTAATCACATCACTATAGTCACCTCCACTTGTAGTGATGGGACCATAACTGTCATAAGTTTTGCTTATACTATCTGAATTAGGACGTTGAAAGTTGCTGTCGCGTTTAAGTATCATGGGGTCCGTGGGTTGTCCAAATATGTGTGTTTTATTATAATTAGTGCTACTAATTGGTCGGCTGTTATATGATAAGGCATCGTTTTCATTATTGTAATAGTAATCATTTTGGGAGTAAGACTATAAATGAAAAAGAGAAGTATAATTAAAAATGAATATTCCAGTATTTGATTAGAATTTAAAGAAAATTTCTATCTATCTATCGACGACTAAACTATACTCTGTCCAAGAAAAGTGGGCAATACAAGTCTTATGGAAAAGGTGTTTCAAAATCAGCAGCATGTCATATTTTTGCACCATGCTAAATTAAAGAACTCCTCTATAAAAAAGTGTTTGTACGCCCGTATATTTGTTTGTATTTGACGCAGACCCAACGTCCTAATGAGCGCACATCTGAGTGTGGACTGTGGACTGAATTGCTTTTGCTGTGTGGCCTATGACTGCTGCTGCTATTCAACCCCCATTAAATATTGATGTGCATTCAGAGTTACACGTGTACATTTGGTAAATCGTAATGGAAACTAGTTCAGTTTTTTCTGCCTTGGGTTTCTGTTGAGACGCTTTTGATTTGAAAGCTTTAAAAAAAGTTTTTCATGATGAGTGTTATATTGGAGTGTTTTAATTGCTTGCATTTCTTTTAATGTGTAGAAAAAGAATTTAAAATGTAGTTAAAACATTTCAAGCTGTTTTCTTTCAATTAATGTGAAGTAGAGTATTTCTTATGTAAATTGTATTTTTAAAAGATGTAGTTTTTTAGAAGTTTGTCCAATTTTTGCTTGAAACTCGTGTATTTTTGAAAGAGTGTGTTTTTTTTAGAGTTTTGTGCAATTAGTTAGAAATGGCTTCGAACATCAAATGATTTATGTTCCGCAAAAAAAAGAAATTGTTGACGTGAACAAAAATGTATAAAAATTTGGAAAATAAAACAGAAGCTGTGAAACAAGTAGCTGTGAAGCAAGTAGCTGATATTTTTTTCTGTGGGTGAACGAACAGTTTACAGACTTCTTAATAAAAACTGTACCAAAGGGCACAGCTCGCCGCGAAAAAAGAAAAACAAATCTGGTCTCAAAAGTAAAGTAGATAGTTTCGACACGTGTGCCATCAGACAAATTGTGCACCATTTTGTTTTAAACAAAGAACTTCCTACGCTGGTTAAAGTACTGCATGTGGTAAGACGTAATGAAAAAAGATAAATTTGTTTTAATTTTTATAAATAAAACAGTTAAATAAAAATTCCTGTCTAAAATAAAGGGCGGTAACCCTACATAATATTCATTCATATTTGGGTCCATTTAAAATGAGCACCAGGAAGACCCTGTGAGGGCTTAATTAAATAACATATTTATGTAGCCAGAATGAGAGGCAAACGTTATATCTTGTCTACACTGCCTTTTTTCTTGGGCAGAGTTTATGTTAATTTCGTTTCAATACAAACATCGATCTGCCGTCGATCCGCTCTCAATTTTTTTTTTCTGAAAATCAGATTGGTTTCAAATTAAAACCAATTTTTTTCTGGAAAAACATATCCGTATTGCATCTATTTTTGCGGACGGATTCTAAACTGATTTGTACACAAATCCTTACACTCACTATAATATTTATTTTGAAGTTTCTCAATTGCTGTGTTGTCAATTAATTTTTATTTTGTGGCACTGCGCAGAAAAAATAGGTAAATTAAAATTATTAAAAAATAAAAATATTGTTAAAAATATTAAAATATTGGATTTAGGAATTCCTCCCCGGCGGAATCAGCAAATACAAACGAAATATTGATGTATTAACGAATTGAAGATTTGTTTCTTTTTTAGAGCTACCAAGTAACACACAGTCACAAAAAGAGATTAGATCCGTAATCGTTCCTTTCAAAGCTAAAAAGTATTGGTTTTAGTAGCGATTCCCATTTATTGAAACGAAATCGTCATTAGTCTATCGACCAAACTGTTTATTGAACAATCGTCGATCGACCAATTTATCTATGAACATATTTATCTTATTCTTTTCCTTATTTCTATTCCTTCTAATTAGTTCTAATTCATGTTTTAAAAGACCTTACGTCTAACAAGTATTTATATAGGTAATTAAAATTATTATTATTATTATTCTCTGCCTATAGAATAACTGTAAGTAATTTAGTGAAAATAAGTAACAATGAACTCACCGTCATATTTCATTAATGGGCAATTGTTGTGTTTTTTTTTGTCTTAATTTGTGTTGTGTTAGTTGTTGTTTTCTACTAATTTTCTTTCGATTGTTGTAAGTTTTGATTTTTTTTTCTGAATTATTGCTCTTTTATCGAAATGCTCAAGTATTTGTTTTTGTTTGTTGCTGCGGGTGATATTTTGTTGTACAGATGTGTTTTGCTTGTTTGGTATTCCTGCTGTGTTGATATTTGATATAGTGAATGTTTTTCCATTTAAACACAATTGACCGAATTTGTCGTTGCTTCCGTCTATTTTGTTTGTTTAGGCTATTATAGTGAAGGCTTGTTTTAAATTGTAGTTTAGCTAGTTTCTGTTGTTGTTGTTGTTGTTGTTGTTGTTGTTGTTGTTGTTGTTGTTGTTGTTGTTGTTGTTGTTGTTGTTGTTGTTGTTGTTGTTGTTGTTGTTGTTGTTGTTGTTGTTGTTGTTGTTGTATTCGAGTAAGACTCGCAATACATACACTCGCGTTTACTATCATGAGAACTTGCGTTGATTATCCTTCAGCATATTTAAATTAATATTGTTGTTCCTTCGCTTATACACACTTTTGTATTGAATTGTAGTTTTGCTGGTTTGTGTTGTTGTTTTTGTATTCGCGTAAAACTCGCAATACATACACTCGCGTTTATTATCATGAGAACTTGCGTTGATTATCTTTGAGCATATATTGAAACTTATAAGAAAAATTTTGTTTTTCCGTCACTTATACACACCTTTACACGTATCTACTAGTGTTTTTTCTACTAAAAATATTGCAAATTGCAGCCTTTGTTATTGTTTTCTGACGCTGATATTAAGATATTGTTTTTACTTTTGTAATGTTTTTTTTTTGTTATTTAAGATTGTTAACAAAAGTTCAGATTAATAATTAAAAATATTTAAATTTTTTTTGTTTATGTAGGTAATAAATATTAGTAGGTATGTAATATGTAATAAGTATATATTATTTGATTATTGCTAAGTTAGAGAGTTAAATATAATAAGGAGTTCATGATTTATTGCAAGGCTTTTGTTTTTGTAATTTGTTCTTTTTTTTCTAGGATTATTGCATTCGATTTTTTTTATTTAAAAATATTGTTCAGAGTTGAATTAATACGTGAACTGCTGTTAAGTTTGATTTTTTTAAATGTATTTTCTTTATATTTGTTTTCTTATATAGTTTTATTAGATACTAACAAAAACAAAGATGTCCTGGGTTAATATTTTGATTGCGATCACTTTAAACGATTTTCTGAAATATAAAAAGAAAATCGTATTTTTGATTAGATATTTATTAAAAATTACATTATAAAAAATCTAAACGAAAATTAATTCAAACGAAATTTCATAAGGTAGAAACATAAAACTTATAATTCAGAATTTCCGTGTCCAATTCATACGCAACATCATCATGATAATTATTTTTAACTAAAAATTATTTTGGCTGATGAGTCCCATTCTCACGTAAACATGAAATTATTGAAAAAAAGTTAAATTTGTTTTAAGTGGTAAGAAGGGGTCATTTCGTGGTTGCTGTTTTGTTTGGTAAAATTTTTTTTTTTTTTTTTTTGAATATTACACGCGCTCAAGGATAATGATTACCCTTTATATGTTTTTTAACACGTCATGTCTTTTTAACGTCATGTGAAAGAAGAGAAATAGGGATAGGAAAGATGTGTGGCGCCAGGTGGTTGTTGTCTCAGATTTATCTCCAGAGATGGCGCACAGTGCGGCGACTAGTGGAAAAAAATAAAAAAAAAAACTGTGCCAAAAATGTGTAGCAAGTATGCCAAATCCAAGGTAATAAGTCTAAATGAATGAATCGACAGTTTTTTTATGATAAAATTCAATTTTCTGTTCTCAGAGATCATCAGAAGATCAACAAAATAACAAATAGTGAGAGTAAGATTTGTAGTTACCGGTTGAAAGAGCGTGTACTGAAGAAAAGAAAGAACATACGATATTTTTTTCGCTATGCTCACAATCAGGAGAGAAAATATAGTTATTCTAACTGCATTTTTTTTTTACATGTAAATTAAAATTTTTTTTTTGAGAGCCCAAATCAAAGCTTCTTTGTTCGTGTTGAGTACTGACTTTGGTAAGTCATATATTTTGTGTGGGGCCATATGGGAAAAAAGTGTTTTTATTTAAAGAAAGAAAACAATCGTATCTTTTAAAAAAAGTAAGTTTTTTTTTGCAACAATTTGCACTTTTTCTTGCAACAAGTGTTTGTTTACGAGCATTTTTTACAGAATGTGTTCAAACAGGGAACTTTTTGATGTTTGGTTTTCCAACTCAACAGCCCCAGTGCCTGGTGTTTTGCAGTTTATGAAGGTAAAATTAAATATGCAATCAAATTTAGAGCCTGCAGATCATCAAATCTTAGCAACACACGCATCAACAACTTGCTCAGAAATAAATAAACGTTGGCAAAATTGCCACCGAATACGTGATTGCTTTTTTAAAAAGAATAATGACTGGCTTAACATACTCCACCCCTTTCCCTAAAACATCAAAACTCTAATGAGTGCATCAACAAGCCAAGACCTCATTAATAAGCGTGGGAGAGCGAAAAAAGACTTTGTTGATTGTTGCCACAAAACTAAAAAACAAAGAGTTTATGATTTAGTAAGGACAAGATCGCTCGAAGAGTTAAAGTATGCTACAGATCTGGCAGTATTAAATTCAAGCACTAATTCAAATTCAGAGCAAGAGAAACATTTTTTGTCACCGGGAGCAGCTCTTGCATTGTACCTTCACCTTGACTTAACCGAACGCAGATATGAGGTATTGCGAAAAACTGTGAATGCTCTGCACAAGGACTGCTTTCCAAGTATTTATGCATTACGGCAAGCTAAGGCTGGTATTCTTCCAAAATGCGAGGTTACGGAATCATCAGCGGAAGTTGATTTTCAGGATATTGTGGGGAAAACTGTTCGAAGCATTTGCAAATCTGTCACAGTAAGTAAAGAAACAAAAGCTAAACTAATTTGCAAATGGGGTTTTGATGGCAGTGGTAACCATAGTGCGTATAAGCTCAAATTTGATAATACTGAAAACTCGGACGAATATTTGTTCCTAATAGCATTTGTACCTCTAAGATTGATTGATATCGATTCTGGAGTTTCTCTTTGGGTGAATGATCGTCCTGGATCAATATTAAATTGTAGGCCCGTGAAGTTCATATTTAAAAAAGAGTGTTCCGATCTTGTAAGACGAGAGGAGTCAATTATGCAAGAAAAAATCATGAGCCTTTATGACCATACAGAAATTATAGCAGGGCAAAGCTGCAAAGTTTCTTACGAATTTCATATGACCATGGTTGATGGGAGTGTGTGCAATGTTTTATCCGGAACAAATTCGTCATCTAAATGCTATATTTGCGGAGCACTCCCTAGTGAAATGAATACAGTCAAATGTTTTGAGAAACAACCAAACGAAGAAAACTATCGTTTCGGTCTTTCAACTCTCCACCTTTGGATAAGGTCATTTGAATGTATGTTGCACATTGCTTATAGACTGCCATTTAAAAAATGGAGAGTCCAAGGAGAGGAAAACAAAACTCTTTTCCAGATAGAAAAAAAACGCATTCAGACGGAGTTCAAAACAAAAATGGGACTAAATGTTGACCAACCAAAACAAGGCTTTGGTTCATCAAATGATGGCAACACTGCTCGGGCATTTTTTTCTAATCCTGAGAAAAGTTCCGAAATCACAAAAATCGACCAAACTTTGATTCAAAAATTAAGTGTAATCTTACGAGTGATGGCAACAGGAGCTGAAATACATTTTGACAATTTTGATGTTCTCATCCATGAAACACGTACACTTTATTTGGATTTATATGGATGGTATCATATGCCCTGTACATTGCACAAACTATTTTTCCATAGTGTTGATGTGATGAAAAGCTTTCACATACCTATTGGACAATTGTCTGAGGAAGCTCTTGAAGGTTTACACAAGACTTTTCGCCGAACCAGGCTTAATCATTCAAGAAAATCTTCAAGAACGAACAACTGCAAAGACGTTTTGAATCACCTTATATTATTGTCAGACCCATTTATTTCATCGCAAAGAAAAATTAAAAAAAAGCCCAAAATATATGATGACATTATCAAAAAATATATAATTAATTGTGATGACGATGATGACAATCAATCCTCTTCTTCTGATACAGAAAATTGAAAAACCATTTTTAATTGTTCATTTTTATATATTAACAGCACATATTAACTTCAAAAGAAAAAAATATAAATATTAAAAAAAATCTACATACACAAATCTTGTTTTTTTATTTTTTTCCCGAATCCCCCCCCATACATTCAACGCACTGTGTGGCGGCTGAACTAATCCGAACCTTATAATTCGCATTATTTGATTTTTATTCTTTGTTATATTTATGGGTATACTAGTTTACTCAATCACATGTTGTTAGTGTTATGCCTGAACAGCATGTAATGAGTAACCAGCAACCCATTTTATGATAATTTTTAGAATTGATTTTTAATGGAAAATAAGACGACATAGAAAACGGTAGGAATCAAACCTGCGACCACGATGTTGACAGGCGAGCACACAACTGTCACACTACGGTCACCTCGTAATTTTTTTCAATTTGATGAAAATGTTTGAAAAGTTTTTGTTTTATTATGTTTGTAACTTCGAGAATACATTATTGCACATTGTGCGCCTCGCCAATATTAATTTCGCATAATCGTTATTTCGCTTAACGTTATTTGGTTATCGCGCGAAATTTATTAACATGCCCTTTAGGGGTTATGAGTACCCTTAAGCTGTTTAAAAACAGTTCCAGCGATTAGGTTAATGGGAAAGGATTTGAAAGGAGCTATCGATGCTTATTGGTTCTAAATATTTTAATATGTATTAAAATGGGAGGGAATAGAGACCCACTGGTAAAGCATTCCACATTCGTGTTGTGCCGCTAAAGAAAGAATTGCTATACTTGACAGTACATCCTAAATTCCTCAAGGGTAAACTGATGAGTATACCTAGAAGCGCGAGTAATACGGTTGAATAGTTTTAAGGGAGAAATGCAGCTGGCTATTTCACTAGAACACTGTCTATGAGAATACTGATAGAACAATGAAAGACATCGTTTTGCAAGGCTGTTCTAAAGGCGAAATTATTTGCGTTATAGTTCTATCGCCTATCGGTCTTTGAGCAATATTCTGAATTATAAGTATTTAAAAGATTCAAATAAGTTTTGGGAGCTTCTGCTCCAGAGTTTAATTTACGCCGCCGTTCAAGATCTACTTTCGAAGGGCATGGGTGTGAATCTAAAAATGATTTTTTTTTCGTAAATTCATTTCTATTTATTTTAAACTTATAACTATCTTAAAGCTAGATAAAAATGTTTAAAACTAGACTAATTATCAATAACTTACAACTAATTTACTGGCCCTTTACGGGCGCTCTATACTAAACTAATTCTCCTAATACTAATGTCTTTCGACCTAAAAGCTATTTTAATTAGTTCTAGTTATTTTATTTTTATTTATATTATATTAATATTTTACCTAGAAAACATATTAAAGAAAAACTCGGCATCATATCATATTTTAATTTTTTTCTTATAAACTAGCTAAAGGTAGACTAAAAATAATCAAAACTAGATACACCTAACTTATACTAACTAAAATTAACTTAAACTACTTAAGATACCTAAAAATACCTAAAACTACTTTTAAACTAGAACAGGGACAGCAGCATTTTTTGTTGTTTTAATTGTATAAGTATGCAGCCACATATACAGACATACATACCCATACATATACACACGTATATACATATACATATGCGAACATACATTCACATATGCCTCCGCCAGATCTAAAAATGAATATGAAAATCTGAGGGTACTGTCATCAGCAAAACAATATAGGTACAGTAAATGACGCTTATAAGAAACATGCTTATAAGAAACACACGTTTCTAAGAAACCTGAACAAGAGCATGGTGGACGAGCCAGCCCATTTACACTACACCAATGTAAAACAAATACCTAATAAGAAACACGCTTTTAAGTAAAACACTGATATAATGAACTCTTTTTACAACACCGAATCCCACTTCTACTGTAAAATTTGGTGTGTATAAAAAACTTTTTTATGACACAAGAAAATTAAAATTATGACCTTCTTTAAATGTCTACACACCCTTGGAATCGTACAAGGAAATATCATAAATATCAGTCAGAAAAAATTGATTGTGCTTTGTGAGAAATTGATAACACAATTTAAATGTTTATTTTGACAACAAAGAAGAATATGAGGGATTTCTCGAAAAAAATTGAAGATCTTCTGTTCAAACAAAGGGAGGAATATTTAACTCATACCACCATTGAGCGATACTTTTAAAAAAACTTAAATTTAATTTTGATAAACACTAAAGGTGTTTTGACTACTCTTAAGCATAGGAAAAATAGGAAAGTAGGTAAATTAGTAAATAAAGAATCTCTGTACTTAAGAGGACGTCCGAAGTTGGGCTCAAGGGTAAACCGAGCTTAAGGAGAGGAATGCAACTGGATATTTCATTAGACATTAGAATATTATCTATATAATAATGAAAAAACAATGAAAGACATTTTTAGGGTTAGGATATAAGAAACACACTCTTATAACAACCACAAATTGCGGCATTTTGTAGTTTCTTATAAGCGCCATTTACTGTATTAGATTCGTTGTTTCAGGCAAGAGATCATTGATGAAGACAGAACGTATCCCTGGGGCACCCCAGCATTTATTTTATGAATATCAGACTCATCAGATCATCCGAAAGGTAATTTCTAATCCAACGAAAAAGAGATCAGCAGTGGACCTATTGCTACGAAAGCCACACTGCCGGTCATTAAGGACCTTTTATTCTTCAAATTATTTTTTAATCTCTCTCTACTTGATTTTCAGATTTAAATTACTATTAGTGTTAAGCCTTAATAGTAAAGGGGACTGATCCGCCCCTGGATGCCCAAAGCCAATCACAGCGATTTGTCTGCTATTGTTTCGACTCAGCCGATTACAAACATTAGTTGCGTTTTATTATCTACGGGTCTGGTTAATTTTTAATACGTCTTACAAAAACAACACGAGATCCAGGTTTATATCAGGGTTTATATCTGGGTTTGCAAATATTAGTATTAAATTCGGCGAACAGTGGCTACATATAGGTACATAACCCAGTTCGATTTATTTTCACGGAGTGAACCGGGTTATTGGCGAGAGTAAAACACGGCTATTGTATGGAACGGCCGCACGTATTGAAGGAAGAGGAAAAACAAGGAAATCAACCGCTTGATGTGTGGTGTGGATGCAAAACAACAAATTTGTGTTCAAAACGAAAGCCAAATAATGAAGCTGAAAATAATTTGGCGATGTGATACCTTTGAGAGTCGAATAAAAATGCAACTTCTCTTAATAAATATCGCAAGATGAAAAAAATTAGTTGTAAACATTGCGAAGCAAGAATTAGCGAAAGTATGGGACAGTCATTCGGAAATATGAGTTTTTTTTGTCTTATTCGAGCCAATATACAAGTATAACAGCCTTCCCATTTTGTTTTAATAAAGAACAATCCAACAACTCTTAAAAGCTCAACTCAATACTTAGTTTTTTATTCTACAAAATTAAAAATGTGAAATTTATGAAAATAAGGATTGATTATTATTTATAATAAACGCAAAGGCATATGCGTTACATAAGCATTTGTCATTCCACAAAATTAAGAACTGAATTTTTGTTAAGCTAAAATAAAATGGATCATGTTTTTTATTGTAGGAGCCTCAATGCTCTAATCTATGTGTAAATGCGCCCCTGTTGCAATGAGGTATGGAAAGAAGTCAAGTTTACCGGAACCTGACCCAACTAAACATGTGAAACTGCAGGCAGCTAGTTGCAAATGTGTGTTTTTTTATGCCTATTGGTTCATCACTTCAGCTGAGGTTAATTCCAATAGATACCTAGGTAGGTACTGCTGCAGACAAAATCCAAAATAACTCATCACTTAAAACTTAGGTATAAACGTGACTATGATCAAATGTGTCTATGAGTACCTACTAATATTTTGTGTAGGTAATGATTTCAAGCATTTAAGTCAATAAAAACATTATACCTACCTAAGGAAATACGAAAAATGTTTCTAAGCAACGTACCTATATTGAGTAAGATTGAAGAAAGTAATTTTGAAAGTATATTATTCATCAACCGAACGACCCCCAATATATTAATTCCCCATCATAAAACTTGTACTCCGCAAACCCCGTACCACATATGATAACCTTTAAGAACATTGAACGAGTTAAAAATATAGGATAATACCATTTCCTAACCTAGAAATCTCTCTTGCCCAGTCCAATATATATATTATAATGTAGGTATATTTTAGACCATTAAAAGGAATTAATCTCGTCTCCAATGATAATTATGTATCTATCTACTACCTATCTACCCATTTGTCTTATTATTATTTATTATCATTATTTTTTTTTTAAATTCCTGGTTTGAGATCGAATAAGGCACGAATTTTTTGTTTCCTTTGAATCAGTTTTTTTTTTCAAGAACAATATTTTTAAACTTAACCCAATTTCGTTCTTATTTAACATAAAACAAACATTTTTTGCTCCAACACAACCAAACGTTTACACATTCACTCACATATGCTCCCAATAAAAAAATGTACACAACTTTTATTTTTTTTTTTGCTCCGTAAAAAAACATAAAATAACACTTAATTTTGATAGTTAAATCAATTATATACCTTACCGTTATTCCTATTATTCCAATTTAGCACCATGTTATTGTAGGGTTAACAACACAAATACAGAGATAACAAAATGGCATAGAAAAACTGCTTCCGATATGTTTTTTTATTTTTAGTAATGAAGCTGGAACCACTTCGTCCAAAAATATAACTCTCCACAATAGAACTCGTGTAGGTAGGTAATTTATTTTAAGAATTTGCAAAAACAACAAAAAACTTGAACAACGAAACAAATAAACGTTGACGTTGTTTTAGGCTTACGTTTTATTTATGTGTTTCCAGAGAAGAATGTAGGCGTGATTATAAAAGGGCATCTTTGGAGATTTCAGATTTACGATTTCAAGACTTGAGTCGATTACTTTCAGAGGGACAAGAGCACAGGGTCAAGAACTCCACACTCCAAATTATGTCCGTAATAAGAAGTGGAGAGATTTTCAAGTTGTACACTTACTTTTGAACAGAAATAAAATAGATCTCTTCAGTAGTCGATTTTGTCTTAAGTTATAATTTTAATTTTTTTTCTATTACATACATATATATGCGCTGATTATAACAGTTAATATTTTGTTAAGGAACTTAATTCACCGAAAATAAAGAGCTGGTTGATGTATGTAGTAGGTAGGTATGATTTGCGCTTATGTTGTTATTATTATTTATTTTTTGTTCGTTTATCCCGTTGTGTGTTGTCCTTGTTGGGCAAATATATAGTTTTTTTTTAACTTGTGTGCCACCGAGGATATGAATAATTTCTGAACTCACACACCTGCACACACAGAATAGTGATTCGATTCAATGTGCGAAAAACACGAAAATAGATAAATCTATATGTCAAAAGCACATACAAACATACACACCCTATAAAAGTGGTGTGTTATGGTACACAGGGGTTGTTGTTGGTTTATTATTGTTGCCCTCCTTGTCTGACTAACTGACACTAAATGTAAGTGAAGAGTTCCGCATTAGTGTAATACTTAATTTATAGCTCGAGTAAAGCTTTACATGTCGTTGTTTTTTTTTCTTTTGAAATATAAAGGGGGGGGGGGGGGCGAAAAGTTCAAGATTGGTTAGAAATTAGTGGTGGTGGTAAGAATAAAGTTGTTCTAAACCCTAAGCTTTTCATTTTATGACAGTTAACTGGAGGATTGATATAATAGACCTGTTCCAATAATAGTTGTTTGATTATTATTAGGTTATTGGAATTTAAATGTCATAAAATAAAGAAAGGAAGCTTGCCGATTTGTCAAATGGACACGTCATCCGTTATCCGTAGTGTTCAACTTGTTTTTTTTTTGTATTTAAATCAGCTCAGCGAGCATTTTAAAGAGGATTTTAATTTTAATTATTTTAATTTTGTATTGCATTTTAAATGGTTTAATATGTAACAGATTTCCGGTAACTTGCTCCACTCTCTTATAGTTTGGACACCTAAGACATGCTATTAAGAAAACTTGACTTTATTAACACATGCAGTCACGGCACCTGGCAGTCAGAGCGTGGACTTACAATTGGATATAGATTTTTTTCGATTTGCCATTCAATGTACATTCATATATTTCTCATGAGAGAAAACATAAAAGTGTATCGGTATTATTGCTTTTTTGATTAATTTTATATGTATAAGCAGGTATAAATATTTTGATAGTAATAAACTAATAAAGCATGAAAGATTCTAAAACAATCGTAAAATAAATCGAAATTGATAACTATAATGGTCTACTTTTAAAATGAAAAAAATTGGAAAAAAAAACAGCTCTTTGTTACTAATAAATAAAGGCAAACCAGATTTTTAGTATGAAAGCAATAATAAAGTTATAATTTGTTCACAGCAAACCTAAAACATATCTTTTTATGGGAACGGAAAAGTCTAGACAGATTAAAAAACCAAGAAAGAGTTCGTTAATTCAAAAATGAGATAATGTGACAGCACGAACGCCAACGTGTTTTGAAACTTTAATTAAACTATTGTTAAGGCGCATATAAAGGTTTCTGTTTAGACACGTGGTTTTCAAGAAGAAATAAAACGCATATAATTAAACGTTATGGCCAAGAATTTAGCTTTATTATAAAGATAAGGGTTTGCCATTATGTCTTAAAAATAATTTCGGTCAAGTGGCCGCCGCGGCTGGCTCGAATAAATTCCAGCCGAGAGACCCAATTTTCGACCACTTTTATTTATTTATTTACTTATTTTACATTAATGGATTTACAATCTGCTGACTACAATCGTTTACTTAAAACTATATAACATTTTTTTAACTCAACTTAGAGTTAAGTAAATTTAGAACAATGTTGTTAAGACTATCCCTACTCATTGAAAGATCGACTTCACATGAAATTTAGTTATACAACGTAAGAGAACGAGTTACTGGGTTGTTAAGACCATAATTTGTTCGGTGATTGGGAACATACAAAATATCATTTCTATTTCGTAAGTTTCTCTCCGGAACGTAAAAACAAACTAACATTAGAAGTTCTTCAGACTTAATATTGGAGCTAAGAATATCTTTGATAAAAAGAACGCATTGAGCTTGTCTACGGCTCTCTAGAGTTTTCAAATCTACTAATGCACATCTAGAAAAATAATCAGATAAATCGGCGGACCATCTCAGATTCCTTAACGCAAAACGCGTGAACCTTCTTTGTATTTTTTTCTATTCTATTAATAGCATTTTCATAAAATGGTGACCAGACGACACAGCAATACTCTAAGATGGGTAGTACTAGGGACATGTAAATTACTTTTAAAGTATGCACATCTTTAAATACACCCGAAGTTCGTTTAAGGAAACTCAACATAGAATTTGCCTTAGATACGATAAGATCAATGTGAGCTGAAAAAGAAAGTTTGCAGTCATATATAACACCAAGATCTTTGACTTCAGTAACTTTATTGAGTGGTTCATTATCGAATTTATAAATAAAAGTTACCAGCGACAAAGTTCTATTGGCACTAAAAATCTTACATTTTGGAAAATTAAGTCCCAGGTGATTGTACTTGCACCAGTTCAAAAACAAATCAATATCGTTTTGGAAATTTATACAGTCGCAATCCGAAGATATTTCACTGTATAATTTAACGTCGGCCGCAAACATCAAACAGTTTGAAAAATTAAGAACATGAGGGATGTCATTTATGAATAAATTGAACAAAAGTGGTCCAAGGTGACTACCTTGAGGAAGACATGAATCAACATGAATAAGATTTGATGTAAAACCATCTATCTGAACGACCTGCTTCCGATTCGACAAGTAGGAACTCAACCAATTCAGAAAATTTGTGTTCAGACCCAGATTTCGAAGTTTTTGGAGTAATAGTAAATGTTGAACTCTGTAAAAAGCTTTAACAAAATCAGTGTATAGAACATCCACTTGCTTTCTGTTTTCCATTGATCTTAAACAGAATTATGAAAACAGGCACAAATTAGTCGTAGTTGAGCGACCACTCACAAACCCGTGTTGTTTTGGCGTTATATTATGCTTGATATAAATGCAACAAAGAGGGTGAAATCTCAGCGTTTAATGAAACTGATAAGGAATTTATTGTTAAAATTTTGCAAAAAAACAACTCAAATGCATATACTGTCAATTTAAAGTTACCAAATAATTATCAGATTAAAAATAATTAGCAATCCTCTGCCTGTCAGGTTCTTTTTTACAATATTTCTGGTCTTGTTAATAAACCATTGTTATTTAACTTTTTTAAATATATTTGTAAATTTGAAATCTTTTTTTTATTTGAAACATTTGTACTTGCTGAAAACTTTAAGAACTTCGAAAAATTCTTTGCTGGTTTCAAACTTAGATGGATCTCTGCAGCTAAAACAAACAATTTCGGGAGAGCTAGTGGGGGATGTGTTTTTGGCTATAGAAAAAAACATCGAATCTACCTACAAACTAAAATTTTCAAACCTTGGAGACATGGTAATCTTGCAAGGGTATTTTGCTGGGAATCACTTGACTTTGGTTCCATTATATTTAAACTGTAGTCATTGGAACAGAGACTTTGTAGCTCTCAAAAACTTTTTTTCGACATCTGACTTGAACAATTTCATTCTTGGTGGCGATTTTAACGTAAGAACTGGCACGAAAGGTACAGTCGACTACAATTCCATTCCTCCAGCTAATGTTGAAGAATTAAGAAGCTCTAAGGATTCAACCTTCGATAGTAATTGCAATACGTTTATAGAATTTCTTGATAATATTGGTGCATACATCCTAAATGGAAGAGGATTCAAAGACAAAGCTGGTGAATACACGTTCGTAAGTAGCAGGGGATCTTCGGTTATCGACTACTGCTGCCCTTCATACGCTGCATCAAATATGATACTGGATTTTTGTGTAGGTTGCGAAACTTTTTCTGATCATATGCCACTGATTTGTTCCATAAAATCTTCTGAATCGAGCACGTATAAGAATGATTTGTGCGCCATTCCGCGAATAAAGTGGTCAGAAAATAGACACACTTCCTATCAAACAAAACTTGAGTTACTTGTACAGTCAAAACTTGCAAACACTAATTGCGTTGAAGAGCATTGTAATAGTATCAAATGCTGCATATATGAAACAAACGGTGCACCTGTCACCCAAAAAATGAAGTTCGAGCCCAAGAAGCCTTGGTTTGATTTAGCTTGCCACTCAGCTAGGAAAAGTGCGTTTAAACACCTCAAAGCATTTAGAAAACACAATCTTGAAACCTGTAGAAATAATTATAATGCTGCTAACAAAAGATACAGAAATTTATGTAAATCTAAGAAGGAAGCTTACTTCCAAAACTTAGTAAATAGTTTAAAAAATGTTAATTCAGTCCGAGATTGGTGGAAGATTGCCAGAAAGATACGAGGCGACAGTTTCAACATGCCAACATTCTTATCAGCTACTGAATTCAGCATATATTTTCAAAAGTTGCTGTCACTATTGCCAAACCATGTTGATATCAATTCCTGTTCACCTCAAGTACTAACACCTCAGTTGGACCGCACAATAGAGCTTGAAGAAGTTTATTCTGCATTATCGTCGTCAAAAGATCATAAAGCCCCAGGTATGGATGGAATTCCATTCGAATTTTATAAAAATGCAAGCCCATCTCTAATCACTGAAATTCATAAACTACTTGTTAAAATATTTGAAACTGCAACTGTCCCAGGCTCATTTAAAAAATCAATTATATTAAGAAAGGAGATGTAAACTTGGCATCTAATTATAGAGGACTGTCCTTCCTTGACACGCTTTATAAGCTATTTACCAGTGTTCTTCTAAGTAGACTAACGACTTGGTTAGAAGAAAACAAAATAATAAATGAATTTCAGGCTGCTTATAGATCTAACTATTCTACTGTTGATCAAGTTTATAACCTATCCTGCCTCGTACAACTTCAACTCAATCAAAAAAAGAAACTATATGCGTTTTTTATAGATCTTAAAGCTGCTTTTGATAACATTAACAGAAATGCATTATTTTACAAACTTTCTGCTTCAGGAATCTCTACAAAAATGATAACTATTATCAAAGCACTTTACATGAATACGTCTGCTGCGGTTTGGGATGGTCAAGGCTTGTCAGATTTCTTCTGCACCGAAAAAGGAGTCAAACAAGGTTGTGTCTTGAGTGCACTGCTTTTCGTTCTGTATCTAAATGATCTGCACGTTAATCTACCCTTTGGGTTAACTATTAATGTTCTCGGAATTAATGGCCTATTATATGCCGACGACATTGTGTTGCTTTCCGATAATCCTTCCAAGCTACAAGAACTTATTGACAGCTTTAAATTATACTGCATCAAGTGGAATCTTGAAGTAAATCTTGGAAAATCTGAAATAGTCATTTTTCGAAACGGAGGACGTAGAGCTGCGTGTGAGAAATGGTTTTTCAACGGCACGGAGATAACTGTATCAAACCATTATAAATATCTGGGAGTTGTTTTCAACTACAATATGTCTTGGAACGAACATTTAAATAAAAGACTTGCATCCTCAAAAAATTCTATAAACGCTACATGGTCCAAGCTGCTTAGAAATAAATCAGTTCAACACTCAACAAAATTTAAAATTCACGATGCTGCAACGAGATCTATAATGTTGTACTGTGCTCAAGTTTGGGGATATAGAGAACACACACAAGTTGAAAAGTTGCAACGATTTTTCATTAAAAGATGTTTTCTCCTACCAGAAACAACACCAAACTATGCCTTACATATTGAAACTGGACTTCCTAAAGCTTTTTTAACGACCCTAGACATGCATTTTTCATTTATACGGAAAACACTGCATCTTCCAAACGGCAGGCTACCAAGAATCTTGTCAGAAGCTATAATTAGTAAGAAGATATTCTGGGCCAAGGAATGGCTGGATCTTTTTCATTTCACGTCAATGGACTTTTCTTTCACCACAAATTTATGTGAATGGCAAGAACTGCATAAGATCCTCTTGTCTAAGCTGAAGGAAAAACATTGGAATAGTTTTATCAGCAACGCCAATCAGTCCCAATTCCATGATGATTACTGTAATCTGCTTTACTCTGAAGTACCAAACTACTTTCATGACTCAAACCCTCGAGATATGATTTCCCTTATCCTAAAAACCCGCTGTGGACTTCTAAGTCTAAATGGAAGATCCTTCCAAAGAGATACATATGGTCGCCTCTGAAAATACCTATCACTTCGTTGGAATCTGCCCAATCTTCAAAATGTATAGAAGGATATTTCTTGGAAATGACGTGCTTTCACGCACACAATTTTTAAACGTTTTAAATGGCAGCTGCTACTTTAATCTCTATAAGTTTTTAAAAGCGTCACTGAAGTATCGCTACCTTATATTAAATGAATTTTCATAATAATTTTTTTTGTTCAAATCACTAATTTGCTTATCGTCAAATTTAAAACCTGACAGGCAACTTTATGTTATTGTCATAATTAATTTTTATACCAGTATATAAAATGTGTTTGTTAAACCTTTAATGAAATAAAATTATATATCTATCTATCTATCTATCTATCTATCTTATGCTCGACTGAAAAAAATAGCCTCTGAGTAACCATCTTTTCAAATAACTTAGGTACCGCAGAGAGCTTTGATATTGGTCTGTAATTTTTAACCAGGTGTTTTAAGTCACTTTTAAAATTTGGATTTACATAAGATATTTTCCAATCATCAATAAAAAACACCAGTTGCTAAGGACTTATTAAAAATGAGTTTTAGCACATAACAAAGTGACTGGGCACAATCAAATAATAATGCTGGCGGGATATTATCCACTCCCGCTTTCTTGGTTGAATCGAGTTCAATTAAACCAGCAAAAGCATCTTGGACCTAAAAACACTTTATATCAAAATCTATAATGTGCGAAATAGATGGATATAAAGGGTCAATATTTGAAATAACGTGTTTATTATAGTTAGATTGAAAGTATTTTGCAAATAAATTGCAAGATGATTTTGTATCATAGGACTTTTTATTATCAAGTTCCATTGCTAACGGCAAAAACGAACTTTTTTTTTTGGAATTGAAGTTTAAAACAAGATATTTTTTCTTGAAACCGGGACAAACTGGTCAATGCCATTAAATATTAAGTCTTTAAAAATATTATACATATCATTAACAGATTTATTGCGAAGTCTAAATTCCCAATCGATTGAACTATAGAAATTGTTTTATCCTGTGAAGTCGGCTTTTTTGAAATTAAAGTTAAAGCAATTAACAGTTTCACAGTCTTGCTTAAATTCAAAAATTACATAAACTGCTTTATGATGAAGTTGATTATTAACTAAGGGAAAATCTGATTCATATAAAAAGTATTTAATATCGTTATTGCAAAAAATAAGATCTAATGTTCTACCTAATATATTCTTAGAATAATTTATTTGAAATAAATCTACCGAGGAAATAGAGTCAACAACTTCAGTTTCTATGTCTGATGTTACATTAAATGGGACCAGAATTTGTTCATCAGCCATAAAGCACCAGTCTTCGTTAAAAATATTAAAGTCACCTAATACACATGGAAACTGATCAGTTGCTAAATCATTCACTACTACGTTTATATTGGATATAAGTTGAGCATATATATAATTGAAAACTACTATGCGGTCTAATATAACTTACAATAAAGCAAATTGCATGGCTTTTGTTCATGACATGCACACAAAGTTGTTCGAAGAATGATGAATATGACGGTAAATCGCACTGCTGGCTCTCTAATTGTGGCCGTATGGCAGCAATAACATGCCGAATATAATCTTCCAAGGCGTCAATCGTCTCGGGCATACCTGGGAAGACAATCGACTTCACATAACCCCACAAAAAATAGTCCAGCGGTGGGCCTCGTCATAGGCCCACGACGCGAGATAATGCGCTTACCAAAAGTTGCCTGCGATATATTAATTGTTTCGTTGGCTGTATGGTATGTAACGCCGTCTTGTTGGAACCAAAGGTCGTCCACATGAACGTCATCCAATTGAGGCACCAAAAAGTCATTAATCATGGCCTTATAGCGTTCCCCATTGACTATAACATTATGGCCGTCTTCATTTTTGAAAAAAATATGGACCAATGATTCCCTCTGCCCGTAGAGCACACCAAACAGTGACTTTTTGAGGATGTAACGGCGCGTGTCTCAACAATGGCTTGTGGCTTATGATCACTCTAAATACGACATTTAGGCTTATTAACGTACCCAATTAACCAAAAGTGAGCTTCATCGCTGAACAAAATGTTCTTGTGAAAATCGGGATCGGTCGCCATCTTGTTTTGGGCCCATTCACCCAAAATTGCTTAGGAGTAAGTCTATTCATTATGAAATGGCAAATCAAACTGAGCATAAATCATATGACAGATGTCGAAAAGACCAATTCCGAAAAAGTGTTGACAGATTGAAAATTACAAATTTAAAAAATCACCCGTTACATTTTATAATTTCAATATTAAAACATATGCACATTTTATAATTTCAATACTCTTCAACGAGAAACAATAACAACATCATCGGTTACGACAAAAAAAGGCACGTAGCTACTAACTTTTTTTCCGTAAAGTAATTTTGTGTTTACTGATCCTACTCGAATAATTTAACGTTTTTAGGGAATAAATAATTTGTTCATAAAAAATTTATGAAAAAAAAAATCAAATAATTGTGTTGGTACATTTAGTTTAGTTCTAAAACTAAAAAAAATATATTGTCGTTTTGTTTGTAGGTATAATAGTAGTATATCGAATCCCTAAAATTAACATAAAAAGAACTGAGACATTTTATTTTTTTTAAAAAGATATTATTTATGTAGGAAAGTTTTATATCAATAAAAGCTACACAAATTAAAAACTCCATATCAAAACTTAGGAACAAAATTATTGAACATTTTTATTGGGCCACGTAAGATACTAATTTTTTTTTTTGGTTTTCGATTTTCGAAGCTCCTAGAAAGCTTAAACTTAAGCCAAAATCTTTTTTGAAAACTCAAAATTTGGAAAACGACTCAATCGATTTAACTATTTTAGTAAAATAAAAATAAGGGAACCTCCAATACAAATGTTAAAAAACGGTTAAGAAAAAATTGTTTTTATAAAAAACGGCTCCAGGAATTTAGATAGAAAAATGTATGCGTTTATATTAGTGCAGTGCACTCTTAAGTATAAAAAATATTTTATTTTGCGTACTTGTACGTACGGTAGGTACTTCCCATAGAACCACTTTTTATATTTTCGACTTTCTCACTATTGGATAAACCGTTTAAAATTATTTTTTTTATGCAAATGCTTCCTCAAAGTATCAATGAAATTGTATACTCAAATTTTCAAGAGATTGGCTTTGCAAAAAATTATTTTTTTTCTTTGCAAAATCAATTTTTCAAAAACCAGTCACTGGAGATTATTTAAAAAAAAAAGCAAATCCAACGATTTTTGATTTTTATTGATATATTCATGTTGTCTAACAATGCATATAATATAAACAACATCGGCTCTACCTGCATGGAATAACTTGTAACTAGACTACCTAACTACTAACAGCGTCAATGTTTACCTACGCGCCAGTCGTCTATTTTATTTTGTGTGTTATTGTTTAGCCATATGACAATTTATTGTCATATTGTGCATTTGTTTTTTATTGTTTTGACACATGACAAATAATTGATTGTTCTATCTTGTTCTGAATATTCTGCTCTTATCTGTTGTATCCTGTGCTATTTTGTGATATTCTGTTCTGATCTTTTCTTCAGTGAACACAGCTAATATTATTTACATATGTATGTAGTTTCAAAATAGGAAAACCTGAAATCTGCTGTTTTCCACAAAAGGACAGTTGCCTATTCTGGAACAAATGTTGGGAATAGGTAAACTCGGCAAAATTTGTTTCCTATTGTTATTTAAAAAAAAAAAAGTTAACTCTACACATATTTTGCATTTTTTTTTTTCAAATATTATAAATAAAGGCATATAAGTATTATTGACAATTTTCTGAATAAATTTGTAGTTTCCCGAGGGTTCACAAGTTTTTTTTAAATCGAAATCCAACGAACCGCACCTTTTTGAAAAACCTTTGTTAAGTGACAATGTCTTGCAGAGGAAATATCGGAATTATAACGATTTTAGCAAAATGTGTTAGGTAACTGGCGCTGTTCGTGAATAGGTGTCACTACCTCCTAGAATTGCTGGTAACACTGGGTACCAACGTGAGTTATACCAAGGAATTAACTCTTCAAGCTATGTCGCGGAACAATTGTGTGTACGTGATAGCTTTTCATTTTGATAAGATATGTCGTTCTGACTAATTTTAATTTTTTTTTTTGTTTCATTAGCTCGCTACATAGTTAAAATGTGATGGCATTTTGTTAAAGTGATTGTATTTTTTTAACTGATTGATTAGAGTGATTTGCACTATAGTATTTAAGAGGCGAAGATTGGGATTAAATAATTTTTTTCTTAATAATTTTGTATTAAAATGTACCTAAAATTTAAGAAAAAATGTACAGTAATTCATCAATTGAGAACGGCTGGGCCGATTAGGCTCAATTTTTTTGTAGTTTGTTTTTAATTGCCAGGAGAACGTTTTTACGGAAGAAAATTTTGGAAAGAAGCCATGCCGTACTCTATGTTTTTCCCTTAAAAACCAATTATAAAATATATGTCATACAATGAGTTGCTGGTTTACTCATTACATGCTGTTTAGACATAGCACTAACAACATGTGATTGAGTTAAGCTAGGATACCGATTAATTATGAAAACGAATAAAAAAATAATGCGAATTATAAGGGACATAGATAAATAAGACACGGAAATTTATCCGCATTAGTATAACCGCCATACCTGGAGATAAAATCTGATACAACAACCACATACAGTCTCAGAACATCGCACCACACGCCCGCGCTGTGGTGAAACATTTAAAGGGTTGTATAATCCCTTTAGCGCGTGTAGATTACAAAAAAAAAATATTTTGCGTGTATTTTAATCAGTTTCGTTGTCCGTTAACGTTTTGGAAGATCGCCTTCGTTGTTTGTTTCAATTTTGCGTGGGCTGTTACATTCTCTGGCACTGCTGCAACATTTTTGGAAGGCGGTCCAACTGCACATGAATCTGCCGACGAAACTTCTCACGGTTGACAAGCCAACGTGCACAGTGACCAAGAATTCAGCGACAGCAAAATTGATGCGAGAATGAAAAATCATTGTTTGGGATTGGGATGAATGCACGATGGCGCATTAACGAGTTAACCAAACGATGAAGGATTTACGAGGTGATTCGAAACGATTTGGTGGCACTATGATATTGATCTCTGGTGCTTTTCGTCAAACACTTCCCGTCATACCGAAATCTACGACAGCGTGACAGCGTGGATTGATAACGACTGACCAACTATCCGACGAAATTTTTTAACTCGCTTGATGCAACAGGCTTAATTACATTAAGACATTTAACAGACTGATATAAATATACAAACAGATATAAAACATTAAATGCAATTATGGCATATAATGAAATTATAAAGCAAAATAATTGCCAACATTTCAAACCACCTGCAAATTTAGTTATTTAAGTTTTATTTATTTTTTTGTATTGTTTAATTAACGACTTCCTAGCCAGAAGATAATCTATGGATTCCTTAATCATTAAATAAAAACTATTAATTTTTGAGTTTTTTTTAAATGAATTTGTGTATTATAAATGAATATCTACATTATGATCTTTTTACCTACTTATAGGTAGGTACTACATATAAGGCAAGTTGGGAATTCGTAAAAAATAATTTAACAATCAAACATGACATTACGATATAGTGAAGCATAAAAAAGTGATCGATGTCTGTTCCTCTGTCTGTCCGTCAGTATGTATAACGAGCTGCATCCTAAACGGCTTAAGCGATTACCTTCAAATTTGGTATGTGTGCTTCTTTTGTCATTCCTCAGAGGGGAAATTAAAATTTTATTTTTAGGCCTAAAACTAACGGTACATGCCATATAACCGTTAAGGAAAATCTTATTTTTCTCGAAAACGGTTCAAACGATTTTATAAAAAAAATTTGAGATTTTTTTGGTACTAGCTGTCATTAATCCGAACTAAGCTTACGGGAGAAGTCTATTAATGGTGCCTTTCATATAAGGGTTTTTTTTAATTGTTGGCTTTTTCGGTAACGGTACATTGGATTTCTGTCAAATTTTATATCTGAGAAGATTTAGGTAGCCGACCTAATTCTGAATATGAAAATTTTGAATAACTGTTTTTTTTATAATTAAAATGAATTTTTGATTTTTTTTTTTTGAAAAATTAATATTTTTAAAAATAATTTTAAATTCGCATGTATATTAATAAACTCTAAAAATTGCATACCAAAATTTCAAAAAAAAAAAACTAAAAATAAAAAACCGGATTTCAAAAAAAAAAATCCGTCCTACCAATTTTCGAGATACTTTTTTATAAAATTTTCATTGATCCGTGGCATCTAATAGTGTTTTTCAATAAGCCGATTGAAGTGATGGTTTTGGCAGTTTTTATAAGTTTAAAAAACGATTTTTACCCACCTATATATCATTCACTTTCATTTATACATATGTATGTACTTACATATTCTATAAATGGGTATGTACATATTACCCTCCTAATTTTCGTAATTCAAATCAAAGTTGTTAGCTACAAGAGCAAGTTCGTACGATCCAGTCGTGCATTTTATTTTTAATTTTTATAGTAGGTATATAAATATGAAATATAGTTTAATTTTGTTTTTTGAACGAGCATGATTGTTTTTTTTATTATGACACGCTCCATTGGAAAAGTGGCACGGTATTTTTATTTTTGCGGCAACGCTCATTCAGTTCCCTGTTCTATTGGCTTTTGCGATAACAATCACATCGTCAAGGGCCAATCGTTGGAATTATGTGCTATTAATCTCGAATTTCCCTGTTTTTCGCACGGTATTCACGATCCGATGTATCTGGTCTTGTATCATTCTAAAAGTGTAAAAGTGTAGCATTTTTTTGCACTACAACAACAAAATATACTGAATGTCAAAGTCTTTTACAATACCCGAATCCTATTGTAACAGAACAATACAATAGTGTAAGATTTTTTAACACAAACTGAGCCTTCTTCAAAACAAATGTGAAACAGATTTTGACATTTGCTTCAGTGTTGCTACAGATTAGTAAAGGTGTGTTCACAGTCGGTTTTAAAAAAATAAAATTTTACAATTTTACAAGAGTTGGTACACCAGATGGTAAATACCCCTATTGACTGTTCGCGTGTTGACAAACTGTCTTCATTGTTTTATTTTTGCTACGGAATTCAATACAAATAAAGCACATTAAGATTTAAACCATGTGTGTTTTATTATCACTCTGTATTTTATTTGAAGGCGTTAAATTGTGGCGATGCGATGCGAGGGCGAGACAAAGTTCGCCGGATTCGCTAAATCAGAAATGTAAACACATCTAATTTTAAACTTTTTGATAACGAAAACTTGAAGACACTTTGGAAAAGCTACCTATATGTAGAAGTTTAAGTTGGTTAAGTGTAAAGCTTCTTTATAGTTCAGTGTGAGCTTTTTTATAGTTAAATTGTAGGTGGTCCTTTATTCTGGAGAAAATTGTGGTATCGGCACGAATTACATTTTTACTATAGTTAGTTTGTATTGAAATGTCTATTTTATTCTGTTATGGCATCGGTAATTCCCAATGTCGTTTTTTCCCATGCCTCCCCCTTTTTATTGAAAACATAATACTTATCATTTCAAAATATACCAAATACTCATGCATAAATAAATAAAAGCAAAACAGAATGGTTTTGTCGGAATATACCGGTCGACAAAGAACTATAAAATTACCATCCCGAAGTATTGAAATCAATCTGATTGTGATCACAGATTTAGATCATTCCGAAGTGATTCGATATATTTGCAACGCAGCAGTTCTAAAGAAATTTTTCTTAAATAGATTTTTTTGCTACTTGGTTTTTGACGTTTATATTTTTGACAGATCACACATGACAAATTCCACGAACATTTGACATTTCGATTCAGTATTGTTTGCCATTTCATCATGAATAGACTTACGCCTGAACAACTTTTGCAAATTATTGAAATTTATTATCAAAATTCGTGCTCTGTGAAAAATGTGTTTCGCAAGCTACGTCCGTTTTATGGTCGTCATAATCGTCTTCAGCGACGAGACTCATTTTTGGCTAAATGGATACGTGAATGAGCAGAATTGCCGTATTTGGAGTGAAGAGCAGCCAGAGGCAATTGACCAGCTACCAATGCATCCCGAAAAATGCAATGTTTGGTGCGGTTTATGGGCAGGCGGCATCATTGGGCCGTACTTCTTCAAGGACGATGAAGGCCGCAGGGTTACGGTCAATGGAGAAAGGTACCGTTCGATGATAACAGATTTTTTTTTTGCCGAAAATGCAAGAATTGAACTCGGTCGACATGTGGTTCCAACAGGACGGTGCCACATGCCACACTGCACGCGAAACCATGCATCAATTGAGAGGCGAATTTGGTGAGCAGTTGATCTCACGTTTTGGCGCAGTCAATTGGCCACCAAGATCATGTGATTTGACCCCGTTAGACTATTTTTTGTGGGGCTATGTTAAGTCTATTGTCTATGGAGACAAGCCAAACACGATTGCTGCCTTGGAAACCAACATTGAACGCGTCATTGGTGAGATTCCGGCCGAAATGTGTGAAAAAGTTTGCCAAAATTGGACCTTCAGAATTGACCACCTGAAGCGTAGCCGCGGGCAACATTTAAGTGAAATTATTTTTAAAAAGTGAATGGCAGAAATTGATTTATCGATCCAAATAAAAATTTCATTCACTTTTTACAAGTTTCTGTGTTTTTTTTGAATTTTCAAAAACCAAGCTCTTAAAAAATCACCGTTTACAAATGTATGAAAAAATACAATAATATTAGGTAAGTTCTGCATTTCATTTTGCAGTTCGATTGATGGATTTGATAAAAATTATAGCAGATTATTTAAGTATTAATATTATCTCAATAAAAAGGCATTTGAATTATTGTTTCTTTCATCAATGCATGGTATCTGTTATAAGTAATTTTGTGTGCCCGTTTTGATTTCAAGTTGAGCAATCCTTCTCCAATATATTGCCAAATGACTATGTTAGGTATACCTATGTACTTCTAATTCTCACATTAATAAATATAAGTGGACAAACTAAAGCCTCACCTATCCATAATGAAGTCTCCCACAGGATTTAATCATATCCAAAAATAATTGCTCTCTTGCAGTGTTGCTATTAGGGGTATGGTTTGTTTCGTTTTTTCATCTCGTTTTTGTATTACTTCGTTTTAGTCGTTTCGTATTGCGTTTATTCAGTATTTTAATCAAAATGTTTTTTCAATTACTTTGTTGACATTAGTTATGTAAACAAAAATCATTAGGTATTTTACTTAGTTTGTTTTAATAAGTTCATTCCGCCTTTTATTATTTAGTTTTTCGATTATTTCATTTATTGTTCATTTCAATTTCGATTACTTCACCAACGTGTGTTTCGTGTTTAATTTTTTTATATTTTTTTTTATGTAAGGATTAAAATTCACGCGCACAGTGCGTAACGGGGCCACGCTGCCCCCCTGCAACCCCCCTGCTTGGACCAATTATAGGATTTGGGGTAGGGTCGAGTTTGGGTGTATGAAAAGTTTTTTGTTTAACATTCACCAAAATACAAATCGGGCTAAGCGGGATGAAAGTGAAATTATAATAAACCGGGATTTTGAATATTTTATATAAATAAAATAATTCCTTCATTATGCAAGAGCACTTAACAAAACATAAACAAGAAATAAATTTACAAAAAATCAAATGACAATAGATTCTTATAACAAACAAAATGCGAAATAAACTTTTGGCGAGATAAAATTTCCCTAAATAACTCATTTTACTTTTAACGAATATGCAAAACGATTAAAAAGGAAAAGAAAGAAATGCGAAGTGATCTTAGGGCGAAATGATTGAAAAACAAAGTGATCCAAAAACGGAGTAAATATAAACGAAAATCGATGTAAGAAAGGGGGAAACAACGAAATGCGAAGTAAAAAAAACCAAACAACAGACACACGTTATTAGATATTGTTTCATATGCATATGCATATCCATTATGAAATAATGCAAACAAAATAAACATAAGCTTTAATTTATAGCTAAGCATTGACGCTATTAGTAGGAAGTCTAGTTATTCCATGTAGGTTTAAAGCCGATGTTGTTAATATTACGTTGAATTGTTGGACAAATATGAATTTATAAAAAAAAAATATCAAACACCGGTGGAACGGTCAAATCATCATCAGTTAGATGCTGCAGTACCGTTCTAAGAAGCAAAATATTAGTCGATGGCTACCGACACAAATAGTTTACAGCTTTCAAACACTGTGAATTTTATTTCTCTAGGGGAATTCGGTCGAATTTATTAGCCATCGACTAATATTTTGCGTCTTAGAAAGGTGGGTAGAAAGGGTACGGTTAAAACAATGGACGGTTGAAACAACACAAATATTACAGGAACAGTAGACGGTACGCAAATGTTTGTTTCTAAGGTGCACACGAAGCGAAAACATATTGGAACAATCGTCAATCTTGCTTAGCACGTGGAAAGTTGCAGTTGTTTCAAGGAGCGCTTTTTGTATATAGATAACCAAAAGTAAGTATTTTTGTGCGGTTTGTTTTTCGTATAACTGTGTTTCTATCCATGGTAGAGTATTTAGTATGTGTTTGAGTTTGAAACGGAGAGTGTAATGCATCGCAGTGACATGTTTCAATAGTGTTGTCAATGTGACCATAATTATATACATTTTTTTAACTAAAGCGGGATTGGGGACGGTTGAAACATTTTTTTCTGGGTACGGTTGAAACAAAATGTTTATTTAGTTTTCTTGCTTTCCAGATGCCAACAGTTCGTGCAAGAAACAAAAAATATTTTATATTCAGAGGACAAACTAACTTGACAAAATACAGTAAGGCCTATGATGATGTCAAAGCAGGAGATTCGTTGCGAAATGTGGCGGAGAAGCATGGTGTAAATCACTGTTCGCCTTATAGATACATACGAAAGCGAGATGCTTCTGATGAGGGAAAAAATAAAACCAGGAGATATACAGGGTGCCCCGTAAGTCAACGTCAAGTAGGTACAGGGTGATAGGGTAGTGTATACAAAGCAGGAGATTCGTTGCGAAATGTGGCGGAGAAGCATGGTGTAAATCACTGTTCGCCTTATAGATACATACGAAAGCGAGATGCTTCTGATGAGGGAAAAAATAAAAACAGGAGATATACAGGGTGCCCCGTAAGTCAACGTCAAGTAGGTACAGGGTGATAGGGTAGTGTATACAAAGCAGGAGATTCGTTGCGAAATGTGGCAGAGAAGAATGGTGTAAATCACTGTTCGCCTTATAGATATATACGAAAGCGAGATGCTTCTGATGAGGGAAAAAATAAAACCAGGAGATATACAGGGTGCCCCCTAAGTCAACGTCAAGTAGGTACAGGGTGATAGGGTAGTGTATACCTATATTGGTAAAAGTGATACAAAAATCCATCTCGCTTGGTTTAGTAATAATTGCAATTTTTAGAAAAATGATGAAAATCAATAGGTAACCTTGGCCACATTTTTTAGGTACTGTGGTCACAAATTTAAACATTTTGGGGTGTTTTTATTTGAAGCATGAATTAGTAAGCTTTCTTTTTCTATGTAAACTGTCAATATTTATTTTTGGACTTGTGATTGAAATTAATAGCATAGTTATTTAGGATTACGTAAAAAATAAAAGGACGGTCACAATACTTAAAAATGTTGCCTCCCTAGGGTATTGATTTTCATTACTTTTATAAATACATATTCCAATTATTACACAACCGATCGAGATGGATTTTTTAAAATTACTTTTTCCAATACAGGTATAAACTGCCCTATCAACCTGTACCCGCTTCTCGTTGACTTACGGGACACTGTATAGCACACAACAGAGTTTTTGCGGAGGAGCAAGATAGATCTGGATAAAAGTGGATACAATGCACTGTCTGGAAACTGTGGGCTCACGAAGAGTGCACAGAAGGTGGTAACTCATATGTTTGCCAACATTGCGACTCGGAATATTCCGAATTATTAATTATTTTTTGTGAAAGAATTATTTTTGAGGTAAGATTTTCTTTCGGTCTATTTTAAAAATTATTACTGCTTATCAACATTTTTTACTTATATAAAAAAATTATAAAATAAATAACATGTAAATGTAAAATAAATAAATTAAACACTTGGTTAGTTTGTTTTGTTTGGTAAAGATGTGGAGATTTTATTTATTTTCGTTTTAAAATACTGTAGATTTTTTTTTATTTTCTTACACGAATTATTATTAAATAAAAACTAAATATAACTTTGAAGACTGCAATATGGGATAAGTATTGTCAAACATTGTCATATTAATATTTAAAAATAAAAAAAACATAATTTAACGTGCTTAACACAAGTTTATTTTTATTATTTCCATGTGTTTGAACTGACCCTAATCGCTGTTTCAACCGCCCATTGTATGGGTACGGTTGAAACAAAAGCGATTTTATTTTTAATTGCATGTTTTACAAAAAATAATGCAAAGATCACTAAAAAGGCACACCCTAATTGTAGAAGGAAACCCGCTCTTTCATTGAATATGCCTTCTTCATCGCTCGGTTTACAGAAATCAATATTATGGACGATATTAGCGAAATTGTCTCTTCCGTACCCAGACTACCCTACTACAGCATCTAACTGATGAGCCCAACTGTAGTGCCTGGACGAAATGCATAATTTGGACTTAAGGTCACAAAAAACTCAATTAAAATTAAAAGCACAATCCACAAAATGAAGAACAAAAACAATACCTACGTATGCACATGCGTTTGTATTGTTTTTGTTTCTGCATTTATTCTTAAAATGAAATTATTAATATACATGTACAATTTTATCTTAAAAAATTCAGTGACTGGTTTTTGAAAAATCGATTTTTCAAGAAAAAAAATTTTTTTTTTTAATCGAAAAACAATTTTTTTGAAAATTTGAATATAAATGTATATAAAAAGTTTAATCGATTCATCCAATAGTGAGAAAGTCCAAAATGTCCTATTTAAAAAAAAAAACGCCAAAATGTAAATTTCCCTTCATAAATGAAGTCATTTTTTTAATAAAAATTGTTGGAGTCGTTTTTGAAAAAAAATAAGATTTATCTTTTGGAAAAAAAATGTATAGCAGGTACCGTTATTTTTGGTCTTTAAAAAAATGAAAAAAAACACGTGGGCGTAAAAGCGAAAAAAGAAAATATACCAATTTTGAAACAAATCCATCCAACCGTTTAGGCTGTAGACTCGAGGACAGGCAGAAAGACAGACAGAAAAACGGAATTGCTGGGCCCACTTTTTTGGTGTTCTCCATCATCGTAATGTTAAGTTTGATTAAAATCCCGAGTTAAATTTTTTTTTCTTATCCATAACTTGCCATATATGTACATATGTATGTAGTAGTGCCTATTTATCGCAAGTAAAAACTGGTTGGGGTCAAAATTCTGCCGGGTACAAATTCTTTTAAGAAATTCTGCTTTCAAAATTCTGCGCGACAAAATTCTGCTTTTCAAAATTCTGCACATCATAAATATGTAAGAATACAATACAATTACAATTATTTATTTACAAAATTATACATTTGTTCTTTAAATGCGAAAAGTGCATTCTGATTCCTTTAAAACTGTGCATTGACCAAGAACAACAAGTTTAAGTGTAACTGATATAATGAAACACTCAATTACTAATACAAAAAACAAAAAAGTTCCTCTCGAAGATACCTCTACACCTCAGAGTCGCTCTTCGTTAAAAAATAACGTTCCTACGCGTTCCTCTCTCACTCCTTCATCAACTAAAATGTTATCAACTTCTACGTTATCCAATTCCAATAAAGTCAAATTGACACCTAACCAGAACAATGTTCCTACGAAAAAAATCGATGTTTATGCCAGCAACAATGACACCAGTAATAATAACAATTCAATTGTATCAGATGTTGTTGTTGTCGATGCTCGCGGTGACGTTGGTGATGTTGATGATATTGCAGATGTTAATGTTGATAAAGAAAAACTTGTTGCTGTTGATGATCATGTTGCTGTCGATGCTCGCCGTGACGTTGGTGATGTTGATGATATTGCTGATGTTAATGTTGATACAGTAAAACTTGTTGCTGTTGATGACGACGTTGGTGATGTTGATGATATTGCTGATGTTAATGTTGATACAGTAAAACTTGTTGCTGTTGATGATCATGGTGAAGGTGCGAACGAATGTGAAAAATTTGTTGCTGTTGATGATCGTGTTGCTGAAGCTGTTGTAAGCAATATTGTTACTAGTAAGTGTATGAAACAAAAACATTTAATAGGCAGCGATGTTCTCGCCGTTTCCGTTCTTCCTTCTGTACCTAAACTACGCTTTATACATGTTTCTCGGCTTAAAAATACTGTCAATGAAAACGACATTATGAAATTTGTTGCACAAAAGTTAAATCTGCCAGCAGAAAATCTTATTTGCTCTAAACTGGTAAAGAAAGATGCAGATGTTTCTCAACTACATTTTATAAATTTTAAAATTGGTGTACCTTCGGGATCTTTCAATGCTGTTCTTCAATCATCTTCATGGCCAACTGGTGTACAAGTTAAGCAGTTTGTGAACCGTCAAACTGGTCAAACTAGAGGAGGAGGAGTTTTGTTGGCTGTTCACTCAAATTTTACAAGTAGAGAAATTAAACTACCTTATCATTCTTTCGAAATTGATCAGATTTGCGACTGTGTAAATCTATTTATTCAATCTTTTAAAATGATTCATTTATATATTTTTGTATCATATATCCCACCTTCATCTCAAAATTCTTTGTATGAGTCTCACATTAAAAATATTTAAGATATTGCTAATTCAGCGGTTTCTTCTTACGTTCCTTAAAAAACTTTATTTAAAAGTTCAAATCAACCTATTTGGTTCAACAAAAGTATATCGAGACTGAAAAATGTCATGAATAAACTAAATAAAATTAAAAAATCTTTAATTCATTTAAATGAACAGTGCAAACAAATAGAAGGGAGTATGAGTTTCTGAAAAAAAATTTATATAAGCAATACATCTCGTCTCTTGAATCGAATATTAAGAATAACCCTAAAAGTTTTTGGTCATATATGAACACGAAAAGAAACTCAATTGGGATTCCATCTAGCATCACTTATAATAATGTGCTGTCCGATGATATTAATATACTCGTAATTTGCAATAACTTTGCGTCGTTTTTTCAATCTAATTTTATTGATCTCAAATTAGATTATGCCAACACAATAAATTCAGATCCTGTGGTTAATCTTGGTAATTTGCAGTTATCTGTAGACAATGTTTTACAAGTACTTTTATCTCTTGAAAATAATTTTTCTAATTCACCAGACAATTTATTTTTTTTTTTTTTTTTTTTTTATTTTAACTATATGCCTGTAAGACCTATGGTCTTTTAAATGCAACCTGAATTGCACAGCACTAGTTTGGCACAGTGTATTTGAGAACCAGATATTGACTGTCTCATTTTAACCTATGGGCGGCATTCAATTAAAATTGGAGGTATAGAAAAGAATGCACCTAGCGTGGGGATCGAACCCACACGTCTAAGTTAGCAATCAAGCACTTTATCCACTGCGCCATTGCCACTCCACCAATTCTTTTAAAAACTTGTGCTAATATACTTGCTACTCCACTTTGTTTTCTTTAAGTAATGGTGAGTTCTTAGATGAATGGAAATACTCTATAATAACTCCCCTTCATAAATCAGGTACAAAAAGTTCGGTTGAAAATTACAGACTAATTGCAAACCTGCAGTTAATTCCTAAGGTTTTCGAAGCTGTTGTAAAAAACAAATTGTATAATCTTATTCATAATAATATTTCAGGTTACCAACATGGTTTCTTAAAAGGTAGATCCACCACTACAAATGTATCAATATTTTCAAATTTTTGTCTATCTCAGATGGAAATGCGTTCTCAAGTCGACACTATTTACACTGATTATTCAAAGGCTTTCGACCGCGTTCAACATAGTGTTCTCTTAAGAAAACTAGAGATGTATGGATTCCACTCTCAGCTCCTAATGTGGATAAAGAGTTATTTAGTAGGTAGAAAACAGGTGGTAAAAATTGATAATGCCTTGTCTAAGGAAATTATAAATTTTTCGGGTGTTCCTCAAGGTAGTCACCTTGGACCACTTCTTTTTATCATTTTTATTAACGACTTACCATTACATCTTACTTTTTCTAAATATCTTCTATGTGCTGATGAGTTGAAAATATTCAGCTCCATAAATTCATTGAACGATGCAAAGAACGTTCAAATTAATTTAAATAATTTAATTAAATGGTGTAATATCAATGGGCTATATTTTAACAATAAAAAATGTAGCGTTGTGACATTTTCTAGAAATCATACTCCATTATATTATAATTATAAACTCGAAAACGACATTTTACAAAGATTTGATTGCCATAAGGATATAGGCGTAATCTTCGATTCTAAGAAGAATTTTTCAAATCACATAGACCATGTGATCTCAAAAGCAAACTCTATGCTAGGGTTTGTTATTCGAAATTCAAAAGATTTCGAAGACCCATATACATTGAAAGCTCTTTATTCTAGTCTTGTCCGACCACATTTAGAATATTGTTCTGTTATATGGAGCCCCTTTACCGCGTCTAGCATTTGTCGTATAGAAAAAGTTCAAAAAAGGTTCACAAAGTTTGCCTTACGAAAAATTTTTGGTTATTCTAATGTTCCATCTTATGAGACGAGGTGTATTTTAATTAATTTAAAACCTCTTGCTCAGAGAAGAAAATTAAACACAATACTTTTTGCTTTTGATGTTTTGAATTGTAATATTGACTGTCCTATCTATGTTTTTTATTTATGCGCCTTCTCGAAACTTGCGCCCGCGTAACTGTGATTTTTTAAATGTTCCTTACCACAGTATTAGTTATGCCAAAACATAATCATAAAATCACAAGAGCTTGTATGGATTTTAATGAATATGATTTTGCAATTGATTTTAATATTATTAGAAATGTTTTGAAACATAAATTATTAAATTTGTTATAATGCTATATGTTAAATTATGTTTTTTATTTTTTTTTAAACTATGTTTAATCATGTTATTTATCATAATTCAAATAGTCTAAATAAAGTGTGTAGCTTTTAAGACGAATAAATAAATAAATAAATAAAATTAGTATTACAAATTATTAAATATGTAAGAATATATCTTGTACATATCTACCATAATATTGAAGAAAACAAAAACAATACGTAAATGTTATTTTTGTTTATTGTTCTTATGGGCTATGTTGATTAAAGCCAAATTGAAGATTTTGATGACCTGTAGTCCAAAATGCGTTTCGCCCATAAATTCAATATGCTTAAAACTACTTTTTACTTTCCTTCAATAATAGTTTATCTCTCATAGGAAAATATAATTACAATTTTTCAAAAAATATAAATATGAAAAATGATTCCTTATTATACAACCAAATAGGTATTAATAATTTTTATTAATAAATAATAAAAAAATACCATTGGCTTTTATTTATAACTACGACATTATTTGCAGAGTTATGATAAACTGAGCATAGACTTACTTTCTAAAGAGTTTTTTTTTTTAATTTTTTTTCATACTTATGTTTACCTAATTAATTAATTTGATTTATTTTTTGTTTCTCGTTTGCTATTATAAATTAAAAAAATTGAATTCAAAATTTAAAAATAGATGATTTTTTTTCCTGACGGACAGAATTTTGAAAAGCAGACAAAATGAAAAAAAGCTGAATTTTGAAAAGCAGAATTTTGAAATGCAGTATTTGGAAGCCAGAATTTTGACCCGCACCCAGTAAAACACTAAAAGGGCTATTATACAATGAACTCCAGAAATCTTAGCTTTGTTTAAATAATGGCAATATAAATGGATGCCTTAAATTCCCCTTAAAGTTTCACCAGCTATAGCAAATTGCACGTAATTTGTATTGCAAGATAAGATAAGCTAATATTATAATACCAATAATACGAAAACAATGTAAGGTATCACTAATTGCGATCATTGAATTTATTTTTTGTGTCTAGCAACTAAAAGTTGTTGGCGAATACGTTCTTTAAATAGATATGATATACATATGTACATATACATATAACTTAGCGACAGTACAAAAGCACTTCAATTAATATTTAATGAAAAAAATATTAACAGAAAACAAATAAATGATAAATAGATAAGTGTACTAATTAAAAAAAACAAATAGCTATTACCATTTTTTGCCAAACTTCGACCAGATTCGGGTTTCCTTTGGCGGTTTTTATTCTTTTGTTCATTTATTAAATGAAACCCTGACTGAACTGTAAAACAATGCCGTTTAATTCTGTTTATGTTTTCGTCCTTGTTTCTTTACACAAGTTTTTTTTGTTATTGTTAAAAAACAGAATTTGATAATTAAGTATGAGACCTTATAAAAAACACAAAGCAGCTGACCGAAAAAAAAAATGCAAGTAAAAAAAAACAAAGTAAAATAAGTCTCTTAATGCCTTATTTTAAATGGGTTTCAGCAATGTGGAAAGAAAAATGAGAGCTCAAAATCGAAAGCCCTCTGAATGCCTGGCTTGGGTATGGTTAAGTATAAAGGCATATGCATAATTTTGTTTATTCATTTCAGATTCCAACATCATGACAGGTTTCGTCGTCCTCGTCGAAATCAATATCTAGTTGTATCCAACGTTTCATGCGGTCTGCCGCCCATATCGCCGAATAAGGTTTCTGAGTTCTAGTAGCGAAACGGCATAGCAGTTTCTGATGCCAGAATGCAACCTAATGCATAAACAAAATTTCAAAACATAGGTGGACGATTAAATTTTGGTTTTAAATTTATATTGTTAAATATGTACTTAAAATTATCGTTACACATTTTTTTTTTTGAAAAGAATTATGAAATTCTGCATTCCACGGGGGTGGCCGTGGCGCGATAGTTGTGTGCTCGCCTGTCAACCTCGTGGTGCAGGTTCGATTCCTGCCGTAGTCTATGTCTTCTTATATTCCATTAAAAACCAATTCTAAAAATTGTCATAAAATAAGTTGCTGCTTTGCTCATTACATGCTGTTTAGGCATAACACTAACAACATGTGATTGAGTAAACTAGCATACCCATAAAATATGACAATGAAATAAATAAAATAATGGGAATTATAAGGGACATAAATAAATAAGACACGGTAATTCTCTCCGCATTAGTTCAGCCGCCATCCCTGGAGATAAATCTGAGACAACAACCAGGTCTAGTCTCAGAACATCGCGCCACACATCTTTCCTATCCTTCTTTCTCTTCTTCAAACGGATGCCCGCGCTGTGTTAAGATAAACATATAAAGGGTATTCATAATCCCTTGAGCGCGTGAAAAGTTATAAAAAAAAAAAAAGTAAAAATCGTCTACCCTTTCTCGAAATACATATTGAATTTTCAAAATAAAATATTTTTTTTTTACATTAGGTATATTTTTTTAATATTTTCCAAAAATTTTGGTATGCATTATTTAGGATTCCAAGGGCCTCCTATACAAAAAATTTGATCAAAATCGGTCGAGCCGTTTATGAAAAAGTCGGAAATCAAAAAAATGATTAAATGGCAGATACCGTTAATTACAAAATATGTAAGCAAAAATGTTGGACGAAATTGAAGGCTGTTTTTTTTTTAGTCAAAATCGTTAGAGCCGTTTTCGAGAAAATTAAGATGGTAAACAAATTGTATGGCAGGTATCTAACGTTACTTTTGGGTCTAAAAAAAGATCAATTTGAGACAATCACATAAAACACTTAAGTCCCAAGTTTTAAGAAACTCGCTTCAGCGATTAGGCTGTAGATCGATCTACAAACACACAAGGGACAGACAAACGGAATTGCGGGATTAGGGCTGGCAACGAGACAGAGACTAGCTTTGGTCTCGGTCGGAGACGAGACTACTTTAAAAGCATCCGAGGCGAGACCAATACGACACCGTATTTTTGGTGCCGAAATTCGTCGAGTGTCGGTGGTCTTGGTGGTCTCGGCGGTGTCAGTGGTTTGGTTTCGGTTTTCATTAGAAGAAATATTTTTTTATTTAATTTTTTTTGTACTCATGTTCATTTTTTATAATATTCACAAGTTTTTTATTTTTTGCGAAATATTGTTTGCGCCTTAAAATATCAAACCACATACTATGTACATAGCTATACTCAGTTAGGTGCACTGCGAAAATCCAGAGAAGAATACGTACGATTTATGTATGCATGTCGTTGGAATAGAAATCGCTAATTTTTCAGACTTTGTTTCCCCTCCGACAAATGTGACTTTAAGACGTAGGTGGCACTTGGAAAAAAATATTATTGAAATGTCAAAATACAGTTTTTTGCCTACCTGTCAAGCCGTGAACTGTCAACATTCATTGAAGGATGGCCCCGAGTTAAATGGATTAAAGAACCTCTACAAAATTAAAATTTTACCTCAGAAAATTTGAAATTTTTCCAATTTAATTTTTGCTGCGGAAAAAGTTGGTGTTAAGCCTATTGGGTGACATATAAGAATAAAGATGGCTTCGATTTTGAAAAAAATCTCCCCAAAATTCAGATTACCTCAGAAAAATGCGACATTTTTCTCATTACGAATAAGTCCGAGAAGAACGCGAGCACTTTGTTCATTTAACATATTTTACAATTTGTACCTACTCGCAAGCTCTCTATAATCCAAAGCATGATAATTGTATATAAGTTTTTAGAACAATAAAATAACAATTATGTATCTACCTAATTTATTTAAATTGGAAAAATATTAACTTTTCTAAAATGGTCAACTAATTGCAGAATTTCAGGTAAAATAAATATAAGTTTTCGAATTTCGGGAGCTGGGGTTCGCTAGTTTTGGTTTAATTTTTGAGATAATCCTCTCCACTGTATGGTGTTTAGCTTCTAGCCAGGCTAATTCAGGTTTACATTGTTTCAGTTTGTTCTCTATATAAAAACATACTCTCGCGCTATGAGACCATTCACCGCTCGAATGTTGATCGCTTCCATCATTGTGTGTCCGTTGCGTCTTCGTTGTCGTTGTCATCGTCGTCGCCGTCGTTGTTGTATGTAAGTTTTGTCTTCATTATTGTGACAAAAAAGGCAGCACTTCTTTGATATATTGTCGTCGTGATTATTTTTTTTTTTTTTTCTTAAACTGAAACCTGTTCCCCAATGTGGAATTTGTGCAAGTTTCTCTAAAGTGTCTAGCTAATAAATTGAGACACAAGCTAGGTAAAACAATAAAAAGAATTTAAACCTTCGGCCTTATCGTAGGTAAAGTGTTTTTATGTTACTTTTTAAAAGTGTACAAGCCAGTCTTTTTATGTGGGAGGGGGGTTACTTTATTCAATTATTGCCGATTGTTTATAAAGCAAAATATATACAAATATACAGAAGATTATCGATTGAAGTGAACAACGTGCATACCATACCGAAGTTGTTTTTGTGGTTATTTTTGTTTACTTTGGCCAAAGGTATTTTTTTAACGGTACTTTTTTATATAAATATAGACCCTCGTAAAAATGAACCAAACGGATATTAGCAGCTTTCTTTTGTGCTTGTCTCGCATTGCAATGACGGAAAATGATAGAGATCATTTGATATATCATCATTTAAAGAGTTCCTACAACGGAAGTGGCGGCCTTCAGGATCATGATAATCATAATCATGATCATGATCATAATCATGATCATGATCATAATCATGATCATGATCATGATCACGATCACGATCACTCAAATAACAACGATGTACATGGAGTTGTGATAGCTAAGGCAACAGCTATGTTCATTTTGTTTTGTGCCACCACGATTTGCGGAGCGACACCATTCTTATTAAACCGATATCTTAAAGCGATGTCAAACAATGCGGCGAATGCACGATCAGCAACTTTAGTCAAGTGTTTATTGTATTTTGGTGGCGGTGTGTTGATCTGTACCACCTTTTTGCATCTGTTGCCCGAGGTGCGGGATGCTATTGAAAGCCTACAAGAATGCGGAACATTTCCAGCTCTGACGTTCCCATTTGCTGAGCTTCTTATGTGCGGGGGATTTTTTTGTATGTTCCTGATCGAAGAGCTTATACATACGTATATCCATAGAAATAGGGACAATATAGACGAAGAAACGGCTGCCTTCGAAAGGGGACATAGCATTCGCCATAGTCATGTATTGCGCAATAATGACGACAAATGTCAAGAAGATGACGGTACTGATGGTGGGGCTATTAGGACATTATCACAGCGAGATTTATATTCAAGAAACGACAAGGAACATGAAAAACAACACAGCGGACATCAGAAGGCACCTCAAGACATACATTCCACAGCAACGCCAGCGGCAGGGGCACTAGAAAATATTCATCCCACCGATCACTCTCATCACCACAACCATACGCACTATCATCAGCATCACAGTCACTTACCACTTAAAGCCAATAGTGGTAATGATGATCTCATAGCAACTTCCTTGCGTGGACTACTAATTGTTCTAGCCCTATCAGTTCACGAGCTCTTCGAAGGTCTGGCTATTGGTCTTGAGGGCTCAGCAAGCAATGTCTGGTTTATGTTCGCCGCGGTCTCAGCGCACAAATTAGTACTGGCATTTTGTGTTGGTGTCGAATTGATTGTGGCACGCACCAGAACTTTTCTATCAATATTATTTGTCTTCACATTTGCCATTGTGAGTCCGATTGGAATTGGCATTGGGATGCTAGTAAGCAATCACGATGCAACGGCTTCCAGCATTCCGTCCGCTATTTTGCAAGGATTAGCTTGCGGCACACTGCTCTATGTTGTGTTTTTCGAAATTTTGTCAAAAGATCGATCTGGATTATTGGCTTATTTGACACTTATTTTCGGGTTCGGATTAATGTTCGGCCTACAACAGCTCTGTAAGTATATACACATTTAGCTTAGAGTAGTTAAAAAATGCAATAAATACACACTGTAATTTTAAGTATAGGTAAAATAGATTTTTCAAAAAAAAATATTTATTATATTTATAAAAATCGAAAAACCAATTTTTTGAAAATTTCAGTTTTATTAACACTTTTAGGGATAATCTAAATCGGTTCGTCCAATAGTGATAAAGTGGAAAATATAAAAATTGGGTCTATACGAAGTACCGCGCAGCCATTTAAATATAAGAACACACACGTTTTTTTATCAAAATTCTTGTAGCCATTGTTGAGAAATAAGTTTTTTTCTTAACGCTTTTTTAATGTTTACATGGGAGGTAGGTCGGAACCTTAAAAGTGGACTGCACTTATAAGAAAACACACGTTTTTTTATCAAAATTCTTGCAGCCATTTTTGAGAAATAAGTTAGGTACCTCCCATGCAAATATTAAAAAACCGTTAAGAAAAAAATTTATTTCTCAAAAATGGCTGCAAGAATTTTGATAAAAAACGTGTGTGTTCTTATAAGTGCAGTCCACTTTTAAGTAAAAAAATATATTATTTGCGTACCTCTATTTTTGTATTTTTATATTAGGAAAATATGTTTTTTCACTGTTCAAGGTAATGTTACACAAAGCTTTCGAAGTTTTGAGCTTTAAACAAATTTTTTTTTTTTGAAAAATTTTGGCCTACATTAGTGTTCAAACTTTCTAGGAGCTTCTGCGTTAAAAATTTTAAAATTAAAAAAAAAACAAATGAATCGAAAACCCCTTTATCCTTCATTACTGAATAGATTTTTTTTTTAATTTTAAAGCCGTTGTTGGGAAAAATAAGCTCTTAATTTTTGGCCAAACAAAAATGGATAACAGGTGCCGTTATTTTTCGTCTTAAAAAATAAAAAAATCTTTGGACATTTTACCGGAAAAAAACAATATTTACCAAGTTTAAAGTAAATCCATCCAACCATTTAGACTGTAGATTCGAGCACAGACAGGCAGATAGACAAACGGAATTACGGGACCAACTTTGTTGGTGTTCTCCATTATCGTAATATCAAGTTTGATCAAAATATGAGGTTCGGTTTTATACGAATCCATAACTTGCCATGTAAAACCTACATGTACCTATATCGCAAGTAAAAACGACTTCAGAATATATTTAGCCGTTTCTACTAATAATATTGTCCATACGATCGTGTGGAACATAAGATCAAGAACGAGCGATCCAATCGCCCATTTTATTTCTCCTGTTTCTTAAAGCATAGCTTGACTAACACAAGCATTAAACATGTACTCGTATTACATAAATAGCCATTGCGGATAAATCTGTTTATTAATTAGTGATGTGGTGCACGAATGTGTCATTATTTTTTAAAGAATTTGATTGTAGGAACACCTGCCTAAAAACATTTAGTTTGAAGAAAGTTATTGCGACATCTTTTCCAGATCGATCAAATTGCCTTGCATTTTCTTGCGATAAAAAAGGGAAACTTGCATAATACTGATGTTATCGTGCTTTGCGCGATCTAGAAATATAAAATGCACGACTGGATCGTAGCTAATAACTTTAATGTAGCTAAACATTGACGCTGTTTAGTAGGTAGGTAGTCTGGTTAACCTATTCAGACTTAAAGCTGATGTAGTTAAGATTACATTGATTCTTAGTATAATGAATTGTCGAATGGATGATTCAAGGAATAGTTATTCATAGGTACATACAAATGTCTATTTAAATCTAGGTTATGGTTTTTAATTATGTAAGGTAGGACAGAAATATGTACCTACATACATGGATGGAACATAGGTATGTTAATGGGTTGGCAACGAAATTCCGCATCAAAAAATCCCGCATAACAAAATCTCGCATCACAAAATCCCGTATAACAAAATCCCGCCATACAAAATCCCGTACCACATAATCCCGTAGTTTTCAGTAACAAGAACAAACATTGTACTGTTTTTTCAATACGCAATGAAAATATTTCTTTGTCAAAAAAAAAATTCTAAAAAAATTGTGTGAACACAGCTTTCACAAAAAATATTTTTTATTACTAAAATTTTTTTGTTTTCAAAAGTACAAAAAAGTGTTGGAAATCCCGTTTGCATCTGAACTCAGGGTCCTAGAGGCTTGAAAATTGACACTTTTTTCTCTTTAAGCTCGATATAAAACCTTATGTGTAAAAAATAAAACGTAAGGGGGACATGCTTCCCCCCCCCCTGCCAAGGCCTATTATAGGATTTTGGGTGGGGTTCAGTTTGGTTATGTGCAAAGTTTCTTGGAATTAAACATTATTTTTGACTTAAAGAAACTGCATAAGGGTTCACCGATCAGTTTTCAAAATCGACTTATTTTTTCTTTAAACTAAGAATCCTAGATAGTAAGAACTGTCTGCATATCTCTTTGTGATTATTTGGCCGTCCTGAAAAGGACGGATTGGGATACGTAAAAGTAAAGTTATTAATAAAGTATTTTTTCCATAACCCAACAATAATCAACAACATTATTGATAATTCACAAAAAAACACGGCAGAATTACTTTTGCTAAGATACTTTTTTATTCAACGATGAGTTTCATTCGTTCTGTAAAAAAATTCATCGTCTAATAAAAAAGTACTTAATACCTATTTGGAGGTGTAGGGCAAACTTTTCTTAAAAAGTTCTTTTCAAAACTTTAAATTTATTTCAAGGAAGCATGTAAATCTTTAAACTCAATTTGCGGGCAAACTAAGCGTCCTAGAGGCATGAAAGTTTACACACTTTGACTCTGTTTGCGGCTAAGCGGCTTGTCTTAGCGACTTAAAAATAGTATATTCGTGATCTAGAGAGTGACCTCTTTCTATCGACCAATCTTCAAACTAGTTAGATTTGCAGCCAAACTAAGCGCGCTAGAGGCTTGAAGATAGGCACTTTTGTTCTCCTTAAGCTCGAAATAAAACTTTTTGTGCAAAAATCACAACTCATAAGGGGGGGGGGGGCATATTTTTCTCTTTAAAATATAATAATTTTGTATGGATTTTAAAATTGTATGTATGGTTTGAAAGTAAAAAATGGGTGTTTGTTGGTGTATATAGATCGCCGAGCTCATCGGTAAATGAATTTTTACGGTTTTATGAAAATTGGTATGCTGAGAATTTGGAAAGTGAAAGTAACACAGTAGTAATGGGAGATTTTAATATTGACTTGCTAACGGATGATACTAATAAAGTGAGAATGTTAGACTTAATTATTGATCAAGGTGACATTCAACTTGTTAAGGAGGCTACAAGAATTACAGAGCATTCTCGAACATTGATTGATTATGTGTGTGTTAACATAAACGCGAAAGATGAATTTAATGTGTGTGTGGATAAGAACTTTAAAGTATCTGATCATGAGACAATAAGAGTTAAAATAAAGGGTAATAATTATAAAAATGATTTGCAGAAGAAAAAGATTCTTAAGTATTCCAAATCTAAATTAGATAATCTTTTGAATAATAACGGCTTTCCTGAATTGTTTTATGAGCGGAACTTTAATGATCTTACGGTGAGATTTGATGATTGTATTGGAAGATGCTGTGACGCTATGACTATTGAAAAATTGATTGGAGTGAAAGTTGATTGTCAGTGGTACAATGGTAATCTATGGAGAATGAAACAGGAAAAAATAACGGCTTTTAGAACAGCAATTTACAGCAGCAATGTTGAAGATTGGAGGAGATATAAAATGATTCGAAATAAGTATAAAATAGAAGTTTTGGCAGCAAAAAATCGACATATTCGCACGCAGATACAATCGAACAGTGGTAATCAAGTCGGTACATGGAAAACGATTAAGTCTCTTATTATGAAAAACAATAAAAGTAAAGATATCACTAATGTTAAGTTTGGGCAAGAATCTTTAACTGATGAAAATCAAATTGCTAATAGGTTTAATTTGTATTTTGTTGAGAGTGTGGTCGAAATTAATTATTCAATTCCTTTTCAACATTATATTCCACCAAGCATACACATAAATTGTGTTTTTAAATTTCGTTATGCAAGCGTGGAATCGTTATATGCCCTCATTAAAAAATTAAATAATAAAAAGGACTTACGAGGTATTAACAGAGACATAATTTTAAAATCAATTGAAATCATTGGCCCTGTGTTAATCAAAATTGTTAATAATTCATTGTGCTACGGGATATTTCCAAGCAGTTGGAAAGAATCCACTGTTATTCCGGTAGAGAAGGTGGTAAACACCGTAAAATGTGAAGAGTTTCGTCCAGTGAATATGCTGCCTACATTTGAAAAGATTCTAGAACGTTATGTAGCTAACCAACTACAAGACTATTTAGAAAATAACAACATTTTAATACAAGAGCAATCTGGGTTTAGGAAAGGTCACTCTTGTGAAACTGCGTTAAATTGGTTGATATATGAATGGAAAAAAGAAATTGATTGCAATAATTCGGTAATAGCAGTGTTTTTGGATTTTAAGCGTGCGTTTGAGACCATTGAAAGAAATATATTAGTGCGAAAGTTGGAAATTTATGGAATTAAGAAAAATGAACTAAACTGGTTTAAATCGTACCTTACAGGGAGGACCCAAAGAACAAAGATTGGCGATATTACATCAAATGCGATTGGAGTGGAACTTGGAGTCCCTCAGGGATCAGTTTTAGGTGTGTTGCTTTTCCTTTTGTACATAAATGATATTAAATGCGTGCTGAAATTTTGCAAAGTTGTGTTGTTTGCGGATGATGCCCTGATATATATAAGTGGAAAAAATGTTAAATGGTTGTTACAATGTTTAAATGAGGACTTGGAGAGCATAAACCGGTGGCTTCAAATGAATAAAATGAAATTGAATGTGAAAAAGACGAAATGTATGAAACTTAAAGTAAATGAACCCATAAATGTATGTATGGATGGGGAAGTTATTGAGTGTGTGGATAGTTTTAAATATCTCGGAGTTGTTTTGGACTCGAAGTTAAATTTCAAAGAGCATGGGAGATATGTGTGCGGAAAAATTGCTAAAAAAGTTGGTTTTATAAAAAGAATTAGAAGAAACTTAACATTTGAAAGTACTTTGCTTCTATATAATACTATTGTCTTACCCCATTTTAATTATTGTTCAACTCTTTTGTATGGTTGTCAACAAGAAATAGTAAATCGGCTTCAATTATTGCAAAATAAAGCAATGCGAATGATATTGAGAGTGAATGTCTACACCCCAATAAGAGTGATGTTGGAAGTTTTAAATTGGATGAGTGTTAAACAGAGTCTTAGATATAGCGCTATGTTATTAATATATAAAATGAAAAACAATATGGTTCCTGAATACTTAAAAGTTAATATTATCAACGTTGGAGAATTACAACCTTATAATTTACGCAACAGTGAAAATTTGAGGCCCAATAGGTGTAACAGAAGTAGCACCCAGGACTCAGTTATGTATATGGGAATAAATTCTCTTAATAGACTTCCAAGTGAATTGAAGAATGAGCTAAGTATAAATGTTTTTAAAAATAAACTTATTTTGTATATAAAAAATAGTGATTAATAATACATAGATGTTTTATTGTAAAGGTTTGTCTGACCTTATATATTGAGTATTTTTAGAATCTAGAGCACACATCAGAGCCTAATCTCCTGCAATGCAGAGATAGGTACTCTTGGCGTAAGCTGAGATGGTTCCAGAAACTCTGTTATTATTATTATTATTATTAAAATCACAAAAATGGCTTCTTTTTTGTGAAAAAATATTTGCCTATGGAAAAAAGTAAAAAAAAAAATAAATGAAACTCGGAAAAATAATTTTAAATAAATATTCTCAAAACGTATTAAAAAGGTATTGTAATATTATCAGAAATTAATTTCTCATATGGTTTAAAAATCCCGCGAGTTGGCTCCTATTTTCCAAAATAGTAGCGAAAATAATTCTTGCGGATTTTTTTCTTATAAGTACATATGTAATACTTCTGAAGTTATGATAATGAAATTGAAGGATGTAGGTTAGTAGGTAGTAAACGGTGATTTTTTAAGAGCTTGGTTTTTGACAATTCAAAAAAACACAGAAACTTGTAAAAAGTGAATGAAATTTTTATTTGGATCGATAAATCAATTTCTGCCATTTACTTTTTAAAAATAATTTCACTTAAATGTTGCCCGCGGCTACGCTTCAGGTGGTCCATTCTGAAGGTCCAATTTTGGCAAACTTTTTCACGGTCGATTATTGCGAAACACATTTTTCACAGAGCACGAATTTTGATAATAAATTTCAATAATTTGCAAACGTTGTTCAGGCGTAAGTCTATTCATGATGAAATGGCAAACAATACTGAATCGAAATGTCAAATGTTCGTGGAATTTGTCATGTGTGATCTGTCCAAAATATAAACGTCAAAAACCAAGTAGCAAAAAATCGCCCAAAATCAATATATGCATATAACTTTATAATTTAGGTGAAATGCTACAAAAGATTCATGTGATTTTTAAAGACATATATTATTATTCTGAGAATATGTTTTTGAGCTACTAATAAAGGTTGAATGTTACAGTTATACGTTCCACCCCAGCTGACCAGTCCATATTGGAGCTTGGCTTGGACAAGTCCAAAATATAAAGTTTCTAATAGTTGCTTGGAACAGTATTTTCTTAAATGGTAGAAAATAAAAGTAGCTCTTAGAAGATAATTTTTAATTAGATTAGTGTGAGGTTTCCAGCTTAATTTGTTATCGATTAAGAGACCAAGATATTTGAATTCTTGAACTAATTGAATATAAAACATTGGGATGAACAAACAAGATCAAAATTAAAAGTATTACTGCTAAATTTGAATTACACGTATTGGTGATAAAAGGCATGCTCTTACAAATATAACTATTAAAAGTAAAAAATTTGATAACTGAAGTCAACCAGAGGTTGGTTAAAGTACATAATTTTAGTTTTATCACTCAGTACAAGTTTATGAGTTTTAAACCAGTACCTCAGTATTTCCAGATCACGGTTAACATCAGCCACCAGATCGAAACTGGAAGAGGCTGAGTACACACAGGTGGTGTCATCTGCGAACCCAATAATTTTACTGTTTAAAGGTTGAGAAAAAAAAGAATTGACATATATTAAAAACAGAAGGGGTCCAAGGACTGAACCTTGCGATACTCCAGTAGTAAAATCAAGATATTCACTAAAAACATAAAAACACCATCTATTCTAACTCTTTGAGTTCTTCCTACAATATAAGAAGCAAACCATCTTAATATAAATCCTCTAAACCCAGCTTTTCTCAACTTAATTAAAAGAATACTATGGTCCACAGTATCAAAAGCCTTTGTTACATCAATAAATATCGATGCCACTTTTTTATTGTTCATACTGAGTGTGTTTTTTATTTATTCCGGATAAGGAATAGAATGGATGGAAAAGACGAAATGTTTATCTAGAATATCCAGAATGGAATGAATAAAGAAACAAAAATTCTCTCCGGAATAGAAAAGAAAAAGGATGACATCAATTAGCTCTTTAAAGTGCTGTGATGATGACAAGAAAACAGATATCTCTATGGAAAAGAGTAAAAATAAATTATTATTAATTTATTTATTCATGAAAAGTCACATTTAATTGTTATTTATATATTTATTTCAATAATAAAAATATAAACAATGTTCGGTCATCCGTTTTGTTTACCTACTTGGTTTTCGTCTTTGGCTGCTGTCATTTGTTTTGCTTTCATATGAAAGGGTTATTCCGAGAATATTCTTTTCATTCCGTGTTTAGCATGGAATAAAAAGAATGCATTCCAAACGTTCCGGAATGAATAAAGAAACAACAAAATAGTTTATCCGGAATATTCCATGGAATAAAGAAACGCAAAACTGGTATTCCGAATATTCTGGACATACCAGAATGAATAAAGAAACACACTCACTATCATGAATCTCAGAACAGAAGCTTAAAACAGCATCTTCTGTAGATTTGTTTGCTCTAAGGCCGTACTGGCTCGTGCTTAAAAATAAATGAATTTCGAGGAACCTAATAATTCTGTTTTTTAACAGTTTAGAAAAAGTGGAAAGCGGTGATCACCTCTTTTGAAAATAGGTATGACTTCAACATTTTTAAGAGACTTAGGAAAATCTCCATTAAAAATACTTTTATTAAAAAGGTGAGTCAGAACGAAAGCTATATTATCTGAAATGTTTTTTAAAAAGCGATTGGAAAACTATTATTAGTATACAAGTTTGAATTCGAATTATCAAGCGACATAATTTGTTTCTGGAGCTCGAAGAAGGAAATTGCTTCATAAAAAAAACTACTTTCTATCCCTTTTTCGTACTCTGTAGAAAAACCATTTAGACAATCGGTTTCAAGACCTGCATCTCTAATAGTATTAGCAGCGATGTTAGTAAAAAAAGTCATTAAAAACATTTTTCGAGCCGACTGTGTAAGCAGAATTAAAGTTTATGTCCTGTGGAGATGTCAGAGAAACATTTTTAATTGAGAAGTTCACTGGCAATTGCCCATTCTTTTTTTTAAATCACCTTTAGCACCAGTAAATTTTTAGGTGTTATAATTATCATTTCATAATTTGACTTCTAAATCTACTTCTTTACATAACTGGACATAAGTGTTGCGAAGTTAGATGTTTAGGGCATTTTTATTGGATTTTCAATTTTTGCCACAAGGTTTAGAGTTATCCAAGGTTTAAGTTTTTTAAGCTTGGACCTTCGATTTATTTTCGGAGCTACTACCTCTCTACTTAATTCAACAACATAATAATTCGAAACTTTTAAAAATTTATCAAAGGCAACAGTAGCATCATTATCATTAAATACATTTAATCAACTTTCAAGGCCATGATTACCAATCTTAGATGGTATGATATTTTGACAAGGATTTACAGTTTTGAAATAAAAAAAAAGACAGGTCGTGCAATGATCAGTGATTTTTAGATCAACTATGGAGCTGAATAGAGAAATATTCATATGCCGATCAAGTCTTACAAAAATGTGAAATATACCGAGGTATATAGAAAAAATCAACTTCATGATTAAGTATCCCAATTTCAGTGATAAATATCAAATCTGGTTAATTTGAAAATGATTCTAAATGGGCGATTAACAAGTCAAAATTTTAACGTAAACTTTGTATACTTTGACGAATAATAGAAAAAGAATTATTTTAAAGTTCATAATTATGAAAAGCACTTTTACCAAAACCATTGGGGTGGCAGTGTCACGATAGTTAAGTGCTCGCCTGTCAACCTCTTGGTTGCAGGTTCGATTCCTGCCGTTTTCTGTGTCTTCTTATATTAAATTAAAAACCAATTCCAAAAATTGTCATAAAATGAGTTGCTGGTTTACTCATTACATGCTGTTCAGGCATAACACTAACAACATTTGATTGAGTAAACTAGCACACCCATACATATGACACCGAAATAAATAAAATAATGCGAATTATAAGAGATATAAATAAATAAGACACGGTAATTCTCTCCGCATTAGTTCAGTCGCCATTCGTGGAGATAAATCTGAGACAACAACCAGCTCTAGTCTCAGAACATCGCGCCACACATCTTTTCTATCCTTCTTTCTCTTCTTTCAGCGGATGCCCTCGCTGTGTTAAAAAACATATAAAGGATATTCATAATCCCTTGAGCGCGTGCAAAATTATAAAAAAAAATGTTATAACTACAAAAAGAAGGAATTATTAAATTTTGAAAAAGGATCATCTACAATACAATTATTTACGAGTATATTGACCATAAAAAAGAGAAAAAAACATATGTAGGATTAAGTTAATTTGTCAAGATCCCCAAAACAAGAAATTCTTACTGCTTTTTCTCCTTCCTTATTTTTCATTAAATTTTGTATCCGTAAAAACACAATTTTTTTTATCAATTTTAGCTTGTTTACATTTTTTGAAAAGTAATCTATTATAATAAGAAAGGCTTTCATTGATAAAGATAGGGTGATGTTCATTTTGAATTCCAAATACGGCTGTTAAGAGTTCTACTGCTCGTTTTTTCTGCAGAATTCATCGTTTGCATTATAATTTTTTGAATTTAATACATAAGATATTAATGACTTGGTGGATGCTTTAGTTTAAACAAGAGCACGACTAATTGTTGCATCAATGCCATCCAAACCGAAACATGTCAAGGTAGAGCTCATAGCGTTCTATTTGTCAACATTTGGAACTCCCAAAATGTCGATACACTTTTTTAATGTTTTTTGTTGCATTTTGTGGACGATTTGGTGGAATTTGTTCACTCTGATCGACAATGAATTATTCTCATCTTTTAAGTCTTGTACAAGAGAGATAGAGTTGGAGTTAATTTTTCTAAGAGTATCTAATTCATTGCTCATGTTGGTGTTTAATTGCCTTAGGGCAACGATTTCGTTATATAAAACATCAAATTTAAAGATTGGAGCAGAGTTGCGGGCGGAGGTATCACTGCAGTGTAGGCTCTTGAATAGCGGAGAATTAACAGTTGGTAGCAAATGAGAGACATCAGCTTATACTGATCTCGGTGTGCAGTTGATAATAGCGGAAGGTTGCAACTGTCTAAATAAAGGCAGAGATGCTGGCGTGGTTGACGCTGATTTCATGTCTTTGCTGTCATTTGACTTAGTAGCTTGCAAATGTATGAGGGGTTACATTGTATGTAATATTATGTAACGTACACAAAAATTATTAAATAGAGAAAATCATAATGAGGTAAAAATAAATTGGATAATACACTTAATTAAATGTTTTCATATTGCTGTTATCGTTTGAGGGAAAACCAAAGATGCTATTTGAATTCCTTGATAAATAAGAATTAGGCCTATTCTGCCACATCTGTTATTCTGCTATGAGTTTTCTGTTATGATGAATAACAGATATTCACCGTAAAAGAAATTTTATAATTGGTATTCAGGAGTTCGATCTTTTATAAAAGTCTGTTATGTAACTTCGAAAAAGAAACATTTATGCAAACAGACCTAAATTCTGCTATCAAATCAGCTGTAGTAGGTAAATAAAAACTCTACGCAGTCGGTACTCTCTACTGACAATATAAAATTAACTTGCGGAATCATATCAATTATTGTAATTTGTCAATAACAGTTCTCGAATTTAATATATCCAATATAAAACGTTGTACAAAAACGAACTTCGGCAAGATAAGCGACACTTTCTTTTACGTTTCTTCCATCAAAATGTGTTCTGTGCTTTCGTGTATTGAAATAAATAGTTTGAAATTACTTTCATATTTGTGTTTATTATTATGTATTTAAATAATATTTTGTTATATCTGTCCTTTAAAGAACAATTCATTAACGAAATAAAAGTTTTTACTTCATATATTGAAATCTTTTATGATAAAAGTAACACAAATATGTCTCTTATTCTTTTATGATTAAAGATTTCATAACAGACTGTGTCATGCTGAATACCCAAAATGCAGTTCGTAAAAGGCTTTTTAAGAATTTAAGCTGATATCTAACAGATTTTATAGCAGATTTAGCATGTCAAATACCAAAAATATAATTCATAAAAGATTTTTTGACAGCTTAAACTTTTGTATGCAAATTCATAACAGAATAGCAGAATAAAAGATCTCGTCGAATAGGCCTAAATATAATTTAAAAAAATAAAAATCATTCACGCGTTTTTTTTTTTTAATTAATTTTGTATGTAAAAAATGTTGAAAACATTTTTAGAAAACAAATTTGAAACACCATTTTGAAGATATTATTAATATAAATACATATAAAATTTAAATTTCAAAAAAATTCAGTGACTGGGTTTTGAAAGCTCGATTTTTCAACAATATGTACCAAGTTTAAAGCAAATCTATCCAAACGTTTAGGCTGTAGATCCGAGGACAGACATACAGACAGATAGACGGAATTGCGGGACCCACTTTTTTGGTGTTCTATATGATCGTAATGTCATGTTTGATTGGTAGAAAAAAATTTGTTTTACGAATACATATGTACTATATAGTGCCTATCATCGCAAGTAAGAAATGAAAATTTATAACAGAAAAAACTTAGGGTGCCTGAAGTATGCACACATGTTTGTCATTTTCTTTCTATTATATAAAATTATTTTTAAAAAATATGAAACACAAATAAGGTATTTGACAGTATGAGAAAATGCTTTTTGATATGTTTCATTTAATTAATTCGTAGGTATCTAAAATAAAATGCACTCCACATGCATTAATTAATTTTAAAACTTCTATTTGTTGGTAAAGTCGGCATGGCGATTTAAGTATTTACTGCGTACTGCCTTTCTGAAAGATTTTCTGCTGTCTGTATTGCAACGGTGAGTCTCGGTCTCAGCATCTTTTCCAGAAGCTTACATACATACACAGATGTCTGTACGCCGTTGATGCCGGGTCTCCTTTTCCTTTCCAACTCCTTTAAAAGGGCCCTTCCTCCAGGCAGCTGTTATGCATTTGCAGTAAGAGCTGGGGGCATGTGCGGGCAGTCAGTATTAGAGCTTCCACCGGTATTCCATTTAATCGGGGAGCATTGTTTTCACGGCTAAGCTCAACTGCTCTTCTGTCCCCTTGGGATAATATTTTGATTTAATCTGCTCGCAGTTACATATAGTTCGGTGTGATACAAACTGAAGAACTTATTTGGGGCGATCTTTCCATTTGTGCCAAAACACAAGCTTTTAAGTTGCTCGAATCGCGGACTGAATAGTTTTCGCATGTGCGCGCACTCTCATATAAATTCATGGTATTCATTTTAGCAACCAACCTGTTGCAAAACTGAAAGTTGCATGTGCGCGCCTAGCCTAAGGAGAAGTTTGAGAAGGAAGGACTTGAAGTGCAAACTAGGCGAACGTTAGGTCGTAAGTTAGTTGCATTTAGGGTGGAGAAAATTGGTGAGCGCCACGCTCTCAATCAGGGGAAGGATATCATCAGAGGGATTACTTTGACAAGGGTTCAAGATCTCCACAATCTGTAAGCAAGAACCGGTATTCTTAAGGACATACGTCCTTAATTGTAACTTCGCAGCTACCTGAAAGTGGGTGTGTTTCCTATGTTTACTCTATTGAGTCAACGTGGGTGCAGCTATCTCGAGTATTTGCATTCCTATTAAGTCTGTGATCGTCATTCCCCTCTACTAGGATCCGGCAACCAGGATTTCCCCTTCGACGTCACCCATAAAGTCTTCCAACTTTTGCCGGAACTCATCGATACTCTCGTTTGGACTGAGGTAAGTGCTTATTAATATTAGAAAAAAAAAAGTAACAAGGGCTGCCCTATTCAGGTTTCTTTTGAGAGACCTTAGGTCTTACTGTCATTTAGTTAAAACTGCTACCATTATTATCCATCCAGTGGTAATACGACAATTTATGTATACTGATGTAATTTTAATGAATTTATGCTCATGTTATTGCATTTTTTCAAGTTTATTCGAAATCGTTTAAGATCTCGCTATAATCATCACAAGGTGTCATTCGCCTTCTAAACTATTTCAGTGAATTCCAATTAATTCACAATGATTTCTGGTTTCCCATTTCTGATATCCCCGTTTCTAAGTCCCAACCGCAAAACGCATTAAGATTTAAGAAGGTTTTTATAATACAAATTCTGAATATTAATATTTTAATCAGCTAATGAGTACAGTTTACCAAATTACTCATTAAATTTATTAGTCACCTGGAGTAGCCCATAAAATGATTTCCTCTTTGTTGCAATATGTGTATGAAGATGATGACTTTTGAGATAACCATTATTTACCCTCTTGAAGAGGACAATAAATTAATTATATTCCCATTTTAGTTATTACCGACAAACAAAAGAACACGAGTTCATTTACAAAAAAAATTGCAAAAATGTGCGCAGCTATAATTTTTTTTTTCAAGAAATATTTAATCACAACTGGCAACACAAATTTGCAAAAGGGGTTTTTTTTATCACAGTATTACACACCGGCGGTTTTAGCAAACGATGTTTACCAAATAAAAAATATATGTATGTCAATAAATAAGATGTTGTTGATGATTCAATTTCCGAGAACTAGATTCAAATGAATATTTTAATTAAATGTATACCTACATAATTTTAAATTTATTCTTTGTTATGGCTTTTTAGAACCAACTAATTAGTATATTATTCATTTGATGGTGATGTGTTGTTTTTATTTTTAACTGCATTTAACTCGCTTTGGATGGTGATATCTCAGTGCTCGAAAGAAATTGGACAGACATTTTCATTGGTGTACAATTTGTTGTACAATTCTTGACTTCACTTTCAGAAAAGAAATCAAGGCTACTCCTTGCCAAATAAAAAATAACAATGTTCCCCAAATTCATCGATATTTACATCAACACAAATGCCTATTTTACGTAAGATAATTTTAATTTTCAAACTACATAGATAAAGATAAATTTATTTATTTAATTAACGATGACTGAGATTTTCTCGTTAAGTTATACTATAAACTTAATGAATTCATAGAGCTTATTAACTAATTGTTATATACATATACATACTGTATTGGAAGAACTCATAACATTAGTTAGTTATACCGTATACGGAATACATTGAATACAAGAAATTGTATTTTATAATTCAAATTTTGGTCCTATGAGGGTATCCTAATCTGCTGTGCTCATTAACCTAAGCCAATAAAGAAGAATTATTCTAATTAAAATTAACCAATCGATTAATTTGGGGGTGGCCGTGGCGCGATAGTTGTGTGTTCGCATGTCAACCTCATGGTCACAGGTTCGATCCCTGCCGTAGTCTATGTCTTCTTATTTTTCCATTAAAAACCAATTCTAAAAATAAATGTCATACAATGAGTTGCTGGGTTACTCATTACATGCTGTTTAGGCATAGAACTAACAACATGTGATTGAGTAAAACTAGTATACCGATAAAATATGACAAAGAATAAAAAAAATAGTGCGAATTATAAGGGACATCGATAAATAAGACACGGAAATTTCTCTGCCATAGTTCAGCCGCCATTCCTGGAGATAAAATCTTAGACAATAACCACCTACAGTCTCCGAATATCGCGCCACACATCTTTCCTATCATTCCTTCTCTTCCTTAACCACCCTCACGCCCGCGCTGTGTTGAAACATTTAAAAGTTTATTCATAATCCCTTGAGCGCGTGTATATTATAAAAAACAAAAAAAAAAATGTGTACCTACTTATGTATATAATTGAACACAAAATACAATAGAGCCTGCTTAGAAGAAACTTCCAAAAACCAGAACTTTTGTCTCTAAAAAAAACCAGTGCTCATGAGTTTCTCAAGTTTGCACACAGTCCAGTGTAATGGCGTTTTTATTTGGCAATCCGGAATCCCTCTACGATCCGGGATCCCAACTGAACACTTTTTCTTGATTCTGACAATTCTGAATTTTAATGTGAAAAAATGACAACAGTCGAGTTTGACGTGCTTCTCCTTTCGATTCTGATTTGAAATCCAGAACCAAAATTCTCTTCTTTTCTGAATACTGTAATTTTTCCCCAAGTGAACGCTTTCAGAAGAGTCCAAAAGGCTTCCGGACTGCCGAATAAAAACGACATAAGATGCTTACGCGTGAACATGAGTGATGACGTAGGGCTAGGATATCGATGCAAATGCAAATTTTTTATGAGAAACTTAAGAAACACATTAATAATCTAGAAACACGAATTAATGAATTTGCTTAAGAATGGTTTCCGGTGACCACGCTCGATGTAATTCGTAGCGAAACGTTCGAGGTGAGTACAGAATTGAACTCGCTAAATACTAAATAGTTATAACGCGGCTTATCCTGAAAACTAAATATGTTATATTTAAAATGGCATTTAATCGTTAGTGCATATTTTAGCATATTTTATTATAAATACATATTTTACTTTTAATTGCATATTTTCAAGAATAAATGCATATTTGGGCATATGTATTTATTCATCAATTCAATTTTTTTAGCACACATTGAGTCACTTAAAAAATTGACAGTTCTAATTGTTTTAACAGAGATTTGGCTTTTTGAGAATGAAATGTGTCTTTATAATATACCGGGTTACGCGCTTTTTAGTTGCTGCAACGAATCTTATTCGTCGGGTGGTGGTGCAATATATATTGATGAGAATTTTGCTTATAAATGTTCAAAAATAGAAATTTGTAGTGCTGATGTAGTAAAGTTGTCGTTTTGCTATAAAAATGAAATGAAAATTATACTATGTTGTATATATATAGATTGTATGCGTATAGTAAAAGTGTGAACATGGATGAAATCAGTCAAATTCTTTGTAAATTAAAAAATTATAACTTAATTTAAATTGGTGACATCAATATTGATATTTTAAACACATCTGATAAAGACGTAGATTTTTACTTATTCCTTATGTCTTCAAATGGTCTCAAATGTTATATCAATGAGCCAACCCGCATTACATCATCTTCTAGTACTTGCATTGACCACATATTCTCGCGTTTTGGCAGAAATAATAAGTTAAATTTTTGTGGAAGTGTTCTAGATTGTAATATTACTGATCACAGAATGATCGTTCTAGAAATAAATAACATTGAAAATATTTTAAATTCCAATACATTGAGAGATAAAGAGCATCATAGAATAGATTACACGTTACTACAAGACAATTTTGGGATCAAGTTTATTCTCAAAAAGATCCGTCTACTTCGTTTATTGTTTTCAACTCAATTTTGCAAAGGCATATCAATGAATGCTCTTCTGTGTCGATTATAAAGAGTAAAAAGAAGTTTCTGAAGCCTTGGATGAATCATTATCTTCTTAAACAGATAAAAAATAAAAACAAAGTTAGTACTAAGCTAAAAAAAATATCCAAATAATAAAAATCTTCAAAAATACTACCTTTTACTATGTAAAGCTGTTAAAATTGATGTAGGGATTAACGCGAGAAAACTATTATGCTAATTTATTTGAAAGATCGAAAGGTAATGTGAAAGAAGAATGGAAAATTATTGACAGTATTTTAGAAAAGAAGAGGAAGTCTAATTCAATAGGAACAATATCAGTGAATGGTATACAAGTAACCGATTTTAAATGTATTTCGAACAAATTCAATGAATATTTTACTGAAATTTCAAACAAAATTGAAGCCATCCACTGAATCTTATGCTGATTGAAACTGTTCTAATCAACGCAGTCTACATCGTGAATATTTACAACCTAATAGCTTTGTTTTCAATGATATTACCTCCTTTGAGACTTTTAAAATTATTTTATCCTTGGAAAATAAAAACTCTTGTACCTCAGATGGAATATCTAGTAACATACTTAAAAAAATAGCTTTTTATGTTTCTGATGTTTTAGCTTATATATTTAACTTAAGTGTTGAACAGGGTTGTTTTCCTCAACAATTTAAATGTGCCGAGGTGATCCCTCTTTATAAAAAAGAAGATAAAACAAATATGTCTAACTACAGAGCTATTTCTCTTCTTCCCACCTTCTCAAAAATTTTTGAAAAACTAATGATTTTCAAGAATCACTTCTTTTTTTAGATAGAAACAGTTTTTTTTAACGAAAATCAATTTGGATTCCGGTCTGGGAAGTCAACCGAAGATGCAATTCTACAACTTTGCAGTCAACTCTATAGCAGCTTGAATCATTATAAACCCACCATGGCCCTCTTTATTGATATGACTAAAGCATTTGATATGGTTGATCAAGATTTACTACTAAGTAAGTTATATAATGCGGGCTTTAGAGGAGTTATTTTTAAATGGTTGATGTCTTACTTAAAAGATAGATTTCAAAAAGTAATAGTTAATGGAGAAGTGAGTGAGGCTCGATTTCTAAAGTCTGTAGTTCCTCAGGGATCCGTACTTGGCCCCTTGTTTTTTCTTATTTATATTAACTATCTATTTAAGCAGCAGTTGAATGGCATTTCCACGGCTTTTGCGGATGATATATCATTTAGCTACCAGTCAAAACATGAACTTAATTGTGTCATTCAAATTGAAGAAAATCTCGAGATTCTAAGAACATGGTTTTCTGTCCATAAGCTTGTACTTAGTGAAAAAACTAAACTAATATCTTTCAAAACATCTAGTCATCAGCTTTGTAACCACAACTTTATATTTCATGGGTCAAATTGTAGACAATTCACCCCTCCAATACATTATTGTGGTAAACCTAATTAAAAACCAATTATTTCTTGTCCTGATTCTTGTTTCAAAATTGACTCAGTATACAATTTTAAATACCTAGGAGTCACAATTGATTCTAATGTTAACTGGAAAGAACATATTTGTAATATTAAAAATTATTTGATGCTTGTTACTCGGAAAATGTATCTTTAAAACCTTTCTGTTCTATACGAGTTTTAACTTCAATTTATTATGGACTGGCTCACTCAAAAATACAATATGATTTATCAAGCTGGGGTGGTTCTTATGCTAGTACTTTAAGACCTTTGTTAATTGCCAAAAACATCTTATTAGAATCATTTGCAACAAAAATCGTTTAACTGCAAGTTGGCCCTTATACAAGGAATTGAGAACTCTACCTTTGAAACACCTTTACCTTTTTAAAGTATTAAAAGAATTTTTCAAGCAAAGTGGTAATATTCCAAGTAGAAGCTCACAGCTTTACAATCTACGTATAAATAATATGCATCTTGTCACTGTACCCACTGCTCACAAAACTCATTTCTCTAACTTTTTTACTGTCGCAGCACCCAAGTCATTTAATAAATTACCAATATCTATTAGAACTACTCAAAATTTAAACTCTTTTTTGAAAAAAAGTAAAAGACTGGCTTTTCAAAATTGACTTAAATTGTATAGATAATTATTATTGAAATATTGTTACTATTCTGATACTGAATATTATTCTAATTGTTATTCTTTTTCCTAAATTTGTATTATTATATTAAAATTATTTTCTATTTTTTAGATGTTATTGATCAATTAATCAATTAATAATTTTTGCCGTCCTGATTGTCACCCCACATCAGTTCTTATTCATGTAAAATTGTAATTGTTAATAGGGGTATTCACGATCCGGTGTATCTGGTCTTGTATCATTGTAAAAGTGTAAAAGTGTAGTATTTTTTGCCCTAAAACAACAAAATATAGTGAATGTCAAAATCTTACACTTTAACACTTTTATAATACCCGAACCCTATTGTAACAGAAAAATACAAGGGTGTAACTTAAGCCTTCTTCAGAACAAATGTGAAACAGATTTTGACATTTGCTTCAGTGTTGCTACAGATTAGTAAAGGTGTGTTCACAGTCTGTTGTAAAAAAATAAAATTTTACAATTTTACAAGACTTGGTACACCAGATCGTGAATATCCCTAATGTATCATCCAACACTAGATTTTAAGCTAAAGGATGATAACGATTATTTATTCTATTATTATATGATGTAATTTTAACTAGTTTTAAATTGTATATGAATGAATAAAACATTTTTCTAATTCTAAATTCAAATTCTAATTCTATTTTCAAAAAACAAAATAATCCTGAAGTAAAAACTGCACACGTGCCTTTAAATTTTTACTTAATACAGTTTCTGTTGACAACTTTCACGGCAGCTTTTTTCCATATTCCAGTATTCCATTTTACACATGTATGTATATGAGTTAGTATGCCTTTTTTGTAACTATCGCCAAGTTTTGCAAACTTGGGTTTTTTGCATATGGGTATTGACAGGAAAATGTTAAAATTTGTACAAATTCGTTCGAATTTTCAAGTTACCAAACACACGTAGTTTTAGTTGTGTATATGAGAGGAGATGATTTTGTTCACTTTTGCATTCACATATACACTCTCCCAAATCGTAATGTTTTTCAGTTTTGGTTTTCAATTTGTTTCTTAGTGAGTAACTTGAAAGAGGTAATTTTGTGGTCTATATATGTTTGAGCTTTGTTTGACAGTTTTTCTTGTTCTATTCTTAAATTTCTGGATTTATTTCATGTACATGATCCTTTGTTAATGGTTGTATTTTCTTATGTATAAAAGTTCATATTAAATTAAAGATTTACTTTATCAAGCGATTAATTTGAGATCTGTAGTTATTTCAGAAACAATGCCGAAAGCGAAGACGTCTGTAAATGGAAATCTAAAAAATATGTTCCGGACAACCCGCACACCTTCACAACCGACGGAACAGTTCTTTTTTTTATAAAATTTGTAGTTAACGGCCTTGGCTCCAATGAAAGTATCGCTTCCCATAGATCATTGAAATCAAGCATCGTTAGCGTGGTTGCCGGTCGGTACTTCGATGGGGGACCGTCGAAAAACAACCACGTGCTGTTGACATGTGTTTCTTCTGTTGTGTGTTCTTTCTTTCTCTGTCTCTCTCTCTGTTGTATTAATGAATGTGATGTTTAAAGCTATGGTCTCGTTGCCACTGCTTCAGTGTCCCTACTTCGTAGATTTATCTACGGAGTAGTTTAATATGTAATGTAATAAAATTTGTAGCAAAGGCGTCTCCTTAGAGAAAAAAATTTAAGTTGACCAACTCCTGAAATATATTAAACATACGGAACTGAAAAAACAATCTAGTTCTGCACGCGAATCACAACTCTTTTCGTTTAGAATCAAACTCAATTTTAATATGGATTTTTGTGAGGCACTTTTTGCTGCTGATAATGCGCTAAGTAAGCTCAATAATCCCAATTTGAAAAAGTGTTTGTTTGACGTAAAAACTAAATTAATAAAATGTATAATTTATTTATTAAACAAATAAGATCTAAAGGCTTTTAAAGGCCTGAATTTGTTGTATACACATAAATATTACTATTACTGCCGTAAAGGGCCAGTAAATTAGTTGTAAGTTATTGATAATTAGGCTAGTTTTAAACATTTTTGTCTAGCTTTAAGATAGTTATAAGTTAATATGAAATAAAAATGAATTAAAAAAAAAAAAATACTAAATAATAATACTTGTCCAAACAAATGGTTCCTATGTATAACAAAGGATATGGTTCAAATGCATATTTTATGTATTTTACATTTTTACGAGCATTTTTTAGCGCATATTTTGCATTTTTAAGTGCATAGAATACTAGCCCTCTGATGAGTTATTGCAAAATTCACGTGAATAAAGTATGAGCTGTGAAGTTGTTTTATTTTTAGAACAAAATCGTTCTTAAGTAGAGCAGGAGAATTGAAAAATTTTCACTTTTAAAAATTGAATCTTCTTCTTTTTATAAACGTCAACAAGTTTCTCGGCTGTGGATTGTTTCTTGTCAATGCTAGTGTTACTGGTGTTTCCTTTTTTTTTTGGTAGGTACACGAGTAGCTCTTAGGCCCCTTTTGGAAACTTTCGCAATAAAAAAATTGAAAAAAACTTGATACTAATCCCTTTAGGCACTAAGGGTCAATAAACAGAGAGCAGATAAACATACTGACGCACCAGACAAATGATTTTCCAAAAGTATTTTTATCTTTGGGTGCGTCGAAGTACATACAACATTTAAATTGTTTATAATCTAAACTTGATAATCAAGTTTGCCTAGTTCTAAAATCAAATTCATAGTTGTACATTAAATCTTCTGATCGACGCTTTCTTCATGACCAAAACGTGAGGAATTTTTTTTAATTCGTTGATTGATACTGATTGTTATTGATCGATAATAAATGTCAGTGGCATAGTTGACATAATTATCATTTACCTTATATGATAAATTTATATTAAACCAAATCATTTTGGTAAACGGTTACAAGAGAATAAGTTGATGTTTACACACTTCAATCATTTCAAATAATGTTCGTCGAAGTCGTACATCATGACCTATTTTACTACTGATTAATAGCAAAAACTATTCGACTCTATGGTTTTTTTTAGGAGTGTTCACGGAAACAAAATTTTGAGCAGTCACCTGAAGTGCTAAGCATTGGAAAGCAAGTGGTTTTTTGGTTTGGTTTCAATGTATACAATTCCAATCGGCTAGGCTTTTCTGATCAGATAACACCCGAAGGAAAGTATGTCCAGCTCTTTGCTGACTCAGCTGTTTATTGAGTCACTAAGAATACCTGACGTTTCAGGTCGCTCCGCCAAAACTTTAGACTTGTTTCTTACCTATCAACCTGGTAAATACACTACAAGTGTGTTAACGCCTCTAGACACATCCGACCATTGTGTCATATTGGACATTTTCTCGTGATCAAACTTTTCAGTTAAAGAAAAAAAATCTTAAGAGGACGTATGACTAGGCTTACCATCCATCAGGATTTCGCCTGACGCGTCAGGCTTTACACATCTCAATCAGGCTTTGGCCAGGCTTCGTGCTTTGTAAGGGCTTTCTATTAGAGCTTACAAAGCATGGTAAACGCATTCATTTTTCTTGTTTTAGTTATCACTTTTTAGAAAGAGACAAAGAGTTGTGAAAAATTAATGTCTGAATAGATTAAATTTGTATGGATTTGTGCATGGATACCAAAGTTTTTCGGATAGCTTAAGATTTATTTTTTTTTGGTAGAAGCTGTTTTGTCATCAGCTGTGTTCTTACTTGAGATTACAACAACACCAAGCTATCCGGAAAACTATGGTTCGATTTTTGAGTGCGCCCAATGTGGTAAATACTTTCATTTTATCACAGATTTCTGTGTACTACATGGTGGATTGGCTTCAGTTTATTTGTAGAGAAAAGTATACGAATTTGGTATCTAGGTATACAGGGTGTCCCAAAAGTCAACGTCGAAACGAAAACGGGTGATAGGGTAGGTGGTTCCAGTTATCAGAAAAATAATAAAAAAACGTAGCGTGTATTTTGTGAGTTATAGGCATTCGAAAACAAATCGAAAAAATGGTCACCCTGTGACGGTCTTTCAAGTGCCGTAATTACTAATCTTAATTCTTCGCATTTTTTTTTTGTTATGAAACCTTGAATAACCCTTCTTACAATTGCATTCCAAAATTTAAACACACCTGCATCAGTTTTCAAGAAAACATTACTTTTTTGCCTAACTAACTACTCAAAACTTTCATTCACATGCCCCTAATTCAATGGAGTGTAGTGTAAAAAAAGTGTAATACGAAATTTTGACAAGTTACTTTAAACCTTGAGCTGAGTCACTTTGAATTTATAATTAAGAACAAAATATTGATTATTAATAGAGGAAATGAACCCACCTTTATCACTAGAAATAGAAGAGAAATACTCGACGTGACGCTTTCCAGTAACTCCGACTCCATTGTAGTCAGGAAGTGGAAGGTGCCAAGTAAAGTAAAAATCTCAGACCATAAGATGATAACATCCGAAATAGAACATGAATTAGAAAGCCCCAAACCGTACAGAAATCCCAGTAGAGCAAACTGGGAAGCCTTCAAAATAAGAATGGCCTCATTTTTGGGCCAATCTAGACTGCACCCTTGCTGAACCGCTTGGATATTGAAAAATAAGTAGAGAAACTAACGCCAGCTATTACTAAAGCTTACGAAAGTAATGAACACACTGATTGGGATCATTACAAGATCAGCAAAATTGAATATAGAAATAGAACTACCTATGCAAAACGCGCACCCTGGCAAAAATTTTTTTCAGACATCGAAAGTACAAAAGACCCTGCTAAGCTCAGAAAAGCCATATCAAAGGCCTACACTTCTCCGGGCTTCCAAAAAAGACCGAATGAAACCTGGACAGACTCCTGCTCTGAGACTCTTGAATCACTTATGAACACTTAGCTCCCGTGAATACAGGGAACTTAAGTTACAAAATCATAGACTATAAGAAGGTTGAGTGGGCCATCGACTCCTTCTCAGCTTACAAGTCGGCAGGGCCTGATGGTAGAATTTCTATTGTGCTCCAATGCTCTAAAGATATTGTCGTTCCAATCCTAGTTGATATTTTTAGGTGCTGTCTTAACATAACCCACATACCCTCTGGTTGGAGAGAAGTCAATGTCATTTTCATTCCAAAAGCTGGAAAGCCCGACCACACTGAACCAAAAATTTTAGGCCTATAAGCCTATCTTCCTTCCAATTGAAGACCCCAGACTTATAGATATATATATTCGTCTGAAGCTAAGGGACGGATCTCTCACATGCGTAGATTAAGGGCAAATCTGTTGAGACAGCACTTAATGAAGTTGCTGGCACAATTGAAAAATCTATCCAATTCAAAGAGTTTACCTTGAGTGCATTCCTTGACATATAAGAGGCCTTTAACAATGTTGAAAGCAAAGCAATTCGACAAGCCATAGACTCAAGTGGCATTGACCCGCTAATATCAAATTGGATAGACTCAGGATCGTTAATGGAGAACTGGGCAACTGCAAACTCAAGGTTAAGACAGGCAGAGGTACTCCACAAGGGGGTGTACTATCCCCCCTTCTTTGGCTTCTGATCGTTAACCAGATCTTAATAACACTACGTCTAACAGGGGTCAAAGTTGTTGCATATGCTGATGACATAGTGCTGTTGATATCGGGGAAATTTACCCACATACTGTGTGAAATTCTTCAAAATGGCCGTGACAAACTCAGTAATTGGGCCAGTAGTTGTGGACTTAATATAAACAAATCAAAGACCGAACTAGTTTTGTTCACGAGAAAACGTTACATTCCCAACATAAGCCCCCCATTATAAATGGGACGCTGCTACACATTACTGGCACGGCTAAATATCTAGGTCAAGTTATAGATCGTAAACTGAACTAGAAAGAGAACATAAAAGAAAGTGAGATAAAAGCTACAACAGCTTTCTACACATGTAGTAGGTTATTTGGTAAAAGATGGGGTCCAAGCCCCAAAACCATACATTGGATGTACACAGCCATTATTAGGCCTTTATTGACATACGCATGTTTGGTCTGGTGGCCGGCCTTGGAAAAGATAACCAATCTTAAAGCCATGACGAAAATACAAAGACTGGCGTGTATAAGTACAACCAGCTCTATGAGAACTACACCAACCGCAGCCCTTGAAACGTTCCTTTCTTTAGCCCCACTTGACCTATTTACGAAAGAGTTGGCGGCCAAGAGCGCTCTACATCTAAGAGAGCGTAAGAATTGGAAAATAGGCCATTACGGTCACATCACTATAACAAGTTTTATAAATATGACAATTCAAACAGACCATATCTCACCGATCATTGATTTAAAAACCGCAGTACCAATAGTGATCCAAACAAGGGAAAGCTGGAAGGAAAACCGGGTCATCAACAAACAACGTGTTTCGATCTTTGCCGAAGGATCTAAGTCAGAAACGGGAGTTGGGTCAGGAATCTGTTCGAAAAATCCTCTCTTAGCGAATTCATATAGACTTCCAGATCATTGCTCAGTATTTCAGGTGGAGGTGCTAGCAATAAGTGAGGCGGCTAAACATCTCTCCGCATGTAAAATGGTCAACAGGAATATAAAGATATTTTCATAGACAGCCAGGCGGCAGTCAAAGCCGTTTCCTCAATAATCACAAAATCAAATCTAGTGATCCGCTGCCGCAATAAACTAAGATTACTAAGCGAATCGAACTAAGTCACCCTAATCTGGGTCCCAGGACAGAGTTATAAACAAGGAAATGAAATCGCAGACGAACTGGCCAAATCCGGATCACCACTTGAAACGAGCCAAATCATTTCCGTTATATTTGTGCCACTGGCTCAGAAAATTTAAGAATTCAGCAAACTTTCCTCAAAACTGCAAACGTCAGATAGCCAGGAATTGACAGGTGTCGGGTTTCGAGAAATCTTTGGACAGAAATCTCTAAGGAAAAAACAGATTATTTACTAGGGCTTAACAGCTAATGGGCATCCTAACGGGTCACAACTCAATGGGAACCCACATGACCAGAATGGGCATCAGCACATCTGACTTATGTAGAGGTTGTATGGACGAACAGGTGGAAGAGGGCTCATATCACTTCATTTGTGAGTGCCCCAACCTAGCCAAAACAAGGAAAGAGGCCCATGGAGATTACTTCTTCGACGAAATAGGCGATGTCTCGAATAAGATACTTAAACATATCGTGAAATTTGTTCAAAGGTCAGGATGGTTTAAGGAGGTCCCCAAACTCAAACATTAACGTTCCAATTTACTCCCCTCCTTAAATTCACCCCTTCCTACCCTGGAGTCCGCAATGGATCCATTGAGATCCGAGTGAAGTGAGGCGACTTGCCGTTTCACCACCCCTTCTAACCTAACCTATCTTAAACGTTGGCGTGTTCAATTCTCATTTCAATATGGTATAACATTTTTGAGAATATTTCATAAATAACGGAAAGAAATTTGTTTTTCTTAAGCAAAAAAATGGGTGACCATTTTTTCGATTTTTTTTTCGATTTTTTTTCGAATGCCTATAACTCACAAAATACATGGCTACGATTGTTTTTATTATTTTTCTGATAACTGTCACCAGCTACATTATCACCTGTTGTCGTTTCGAATTTGACTTTTGGGACACCCTGTATAAATATCTACGGCCGCTTGCTACTTATGTGTTTTTTTGTTTTTTTTGTCATTATTGTTTTTTTCTTTAAATTGTCAAAAAAGAACAAAATTTATTTGTCAGGCTTTTTAAATTTTAGAACTGGTAACCCTACGAATGGCAATACGAGAAAACCAACAGGGACAGTCTTAATAATTTCTTAAGAATATAAGTTAATCCAACACCAACTTCCTTTTTTTTTGGTTTTTAATTTAACTATATGCCTGTAAGACCTATGGTCTTTTAAATGCAACCTGAATTGCACGGCAATTGAAAAAAAAATATTTTTTTCCCGGAGCAGGTTGTTTCGACCTTTATTATTTCAAATGTTCTAAATGACTAACTTAAATAAATTCTACAAAAATATTGTTCATGGTTACTAAATGCAACCTTGCATTATTGCTGATTTTATTTTCTTCAATGCAACTTTGCATTCCCACAGTTATTATGTTTCTTATTACTCCAGATACATAGTCAGCGTTTCTTTGGGGTCGACGTAGCTCGCATTCATTTGAACTCTTCCCCTCTTAGAAACGATCGCCATCGATCGTCAGAAGTATGGTAGGTTATTGAACTTAGGGTTGTTTTAATATTGGATAGAGTTCATCTCAAGCGTATGGAATTTTTCCACAATTGCTACTGGTCCATTGGCTTCTGGTGTTGGCTGGCTTATTATGATTTTTGTATTTTGACGTTGTGGCAAGATCTTCCATATGACCAATATTATGAAAAGAAATCCTAGGACGGAAATGAAGGAGTATTTTGTTATTTGATGATGATTATTTTCTATTTTGAGGAGATGAATTTCGTTAGTGTTGTTAATATGAACATCTTTCATCATTTCTAACGAGAGTATTTCGCGGTATTTGTTTTCCTTGGGATTTGTTTGGAATATGGCTGGGAGAGGCTTTATGATAGAACCTTCTTTGGAAGATATGTGGAATTCCGTTTAAGCTGATGGTCATGTTCTGGAATGTGATTAAAAATGTTCCGTTCAAATTATGACTCGAATTTTCGAATTCAAGTGTTCCGAAGAACTGATTCAGCAATAATACATCTGGTTTTATTTCGTCTATTGTTGGAATGTGGTTTTTTTAAATTATTAACTATATTGCAGCTTGCTGTTAAGCTTCTTAACAAATGAGGAATGCAAGACATTTGTAATATTTACAATATTTTTAGAGTTACAAATTGATAGATTATTAAAAGTCTTACATTTTTTTGTTATTCCATACAATTATTCGTTATTTCTTAGAACTACATCATATAAAATTTCGAGTACAATATTTTTCTTTTTGATTGGTTTAATTAATAGATTTTCGTATATTTATTTGTTTGTTAAAGGAATGTTTATTTTGTAGAGGATTGGTCAACTATTACTCATAATTTTAATTTCTGCTAAATCGAATGCTTCTTATATTGTTCTTTAAGGCAATTCTTGTTCATTAAATATTTTAGTGGCTAAATCTATTCCTGTTTTTGACAATATGAAAGAGTTAACTGTTCCTTGTTTAGCCCAATGAATGACATAGATTATATTTTCTAATTATATATTTAATGATTTCATAGGTGATTTTATTATTATCTTTAAGCAAATTTTGAATTTCATTCTGAATTTTTGTAATGTTATTTATTTGTTCATTGTATAATTCGTTAATGATAACTTGTTTATTATTATTTTTCAAAACATCTGTAATTTTTTCTTTTATTGTTACACAGTCATCATGATCGTCATTGCCAGCAATCCATTTCCAACCATTACCTATGAAATCTAAAGAGTGCTTAGTTTTAGTTTTAAGGTTATGTAGAAAATTGCGAATTTGTTGAATTTAATGGGATAGTAAGGGAAAAATGGTTTCGTTTTGTGTTGGAGATATGGAGATTAAGGATTGGTGAAACGGAAAGGAATTGATCGTACTGGTTGAGATTTATAATATGTATTAGCTTTAAATGTCCGTTCTGTATCTTCGTCTGTCCTGTATGTAAAGAAACGATATGTGAGTTTGAAAAGTCCATGATATGAATTTCAGCTTCAAAAATGTATAAAGTACATCTGAAAAAAGATAATTAATTTCTTATAATACTTTTGTTAGGGAACGTTACAGGTATTCTGGGATTGTTTGTTTTGTTATTTTTGTTACTATGTGTATTGTTTCAATAAATAAAAAAAAAACTGTGTGTTCAATGTTTAATAAATGTATAAAATGTGTTTAATGAATGTTACGTGTAAGTGTATAATTATATGTGTGTAAACTGTACAAATTTAATGTTTAACAAAGGGAGCTTTAAATAGGCAAAATCGGACGAACTGCACTTGTTGACTTCTTAATATCGAATGATTGCTTGTTAACAGAAAAGATTATAAGTTACTGTAAATTACATGTTTTCTTCAACTGAGTGCCAATACAAAAAGATTAAGAGAGAGAGCTAACAGTATGATACAATATATTCAAAAATTATAAACATAAGGTGATATACGCTGTGTTTGGTTTCTTGATAAAAGGTTTCCTGAACATTCAGCCCCCGCTGAAAGATTACGGTCTTTCAGAAAAAGGTAATGGGGATACCTTAACGGCTGGACGAACAAATTCTCCGTGATTGGTTTTGACGGTAACAACTCTGATCCTGCTGTCGCTTCCAGGATGTAATTTAGTGATTCTTCCTATGATCCATTTTTATGGTGGCAAATTTGGTTCTTTTATGAGAACAACATCATCCATGCAAAGATTAGGCTGCGATTTTTGCCACTTTGGCCGCTGCTGCAGTGATGTCAAATATTCGCTATGCCAGCGAGACCAAAACCCTTGTAACATTGCCTGTAAAATAGACCAGTTAATATTCATAGAAATAATCGAATTAGGAACAGATGGTTGTGGAACAGCTGTATAGCGTTCCCCTATTAAGAAATGGGAAGGGCTAAGCGCTATAGGTTCGGAATCGGATGTTTTCCACATAGGGCGAGAGTTGAGCAAAGATTCTTTTTTAACCAATAGAGTATACATCTCCTCATAGGTGAGTTTTGTGTCACCTATGACCCGTTTTAAATGTAGTTTTACTGATTTTACACCAGCCTCCCACAAGCCTCCAAAATGAGGTGCAGAGGGTGGTATAAACTTCCAATTAATACCGTCATTAGCAAGATGATCAGCAACGATGTTGCTATGCTGTTGGCTGCACAGCAATTTATGCATTTCAGTTAATAGCCGTTTTGCACCACGAAAATTTGTCCCATTGTCGCTCCAGATTTCTTGTGGCTTACCACGACGTGCGACGAAACGATCTAGTGCCAGTAAAAACGCGACGGACGACAAATCTCCAACAAGCTCGATATGAATAGCCTTGGTCACAAAACAGACGAATAGGGCTATGTAGGCCTTTACAAACTTAGGATTTCTTCCTCGACTTAAGCGTAAATTAATGGGACCGGCATAGTCACAACCCACCTTACTAAATGGCCTCGCGTACCGAATACGTTCGACTGGAAGATCTGCCATAAGTTGTTTTGTTGTAGATACCCGTTCTCGAAAACATTTTACACAGTCATGTACAGTCTTACGTGAGAGATTTCTGCATCCCAGTATAAAATAATTTTGATTTATCAACGCGAACAGAAGCGATACTCCAGGATGTAAATATTTGTCATGGAGATGATAAGCGATAAGTTTCGATATAGGATGAGATTTGCACAATATAATAGGGTGTTTTTCCGCATAAGATAGTTCTGAATGTCCCAAGCGGCCACCAACGCGAAGCACACCAAAAGAATCAATAAATGGGCTTAACGAAAGGAGACGATTTTTAGCGGGTAGATCTTTTCCCTGATTCAAAGATTCAATTTCTGTGCGAAATATAGACATCTGAGCAGATTTAATAAGTTTAGCTTTTGCAATGTTTATTTCACTAGGTGACAAGGTATTTGAATTACGATAAGGCTTCATCAACCGGCAATTTGACAGGAAACGTAAAACATAGGCTATTACACGGACCGAACGAATCCAACTGGATGAGTTATTCAACAAATTATCTACAACGTCAGAAATAGTTATATTTGATACAAATACCTGTGCTGGAGATACTTTTCTCTCTTCCAGATTTTCGAAATTTATTTCTTCTTGGCAACCATTTGATACAGGCCAATCACTTCGTTCCTTTCTTAGCCAAGGTGGTCCTTTCCACCATAAATCAGCCGATGGTAATGACGATGGTGAAATTCCTCGTGTGGCGATGTCGGCAGGATTTGAGGCAGATCGGACATGATTCCAAAACTTAATGTGAATCGAAGACAAAACCTCTGACGTTCGATTTGCGATGAACACTGACCACTTCTTAGGAGGAGCTGACAACCAATGTAACACAATAGCCGAATCAGTCCAAGCAAATATCTTCACATCTGGTTCCTGCAAAGATAACTTAATTTTGTTAATTAGGCAAGTTAGCACTACCGCTCCACATAACTCGAGCCTAGGTAAAGATAAGACCTTTATAGGAGAAACTTTAGATTTGGCTGCGACAAGTTCCACTGAAATTGTTCCATCTGGAGAGGTAATTCGGCAATAAACAGCTGCAGCATATGCATCTAATGAAGCATCACAAAAACCATGTAGCTCCCAGTTCAATTTACTTTTCAGCATCATCCTCGGAATAGATAGAGTTTCTAAAATAGGAAGTTCATCTCTTATGATACTCCACTGAAGAGCAAGTTCGTCGGGAACTTCTTCGTCCCATTTTAATTTCCTTCTCCACAGCTCTTGGAAAAGTACTTTGACTCCAACAATAACAGGTGCCAGGAAACCTAACGGATCAAATAATCGCGACGCGTCCGAAAGTATGCGACGTTTCGTACAAGTGGAATTTTCGCTCAGCTTTACTTTGTAAGAGAAACAATCTCTTGATGGACACCACTGTAACCCAAGAATTTTAACCGAATTAGAATCCTCAAAGTCCACTGGAGAGAGTTCGCGTTGATCTTCAGGCAACCTTATTAGAAGTGGCCAACAGTTGGTAGTCCATTTTCGAAGGTTAAATCCCGCTGATTTTAACAAATCTACTAGTTCTGATTGAAGAGTAAAGAGGTCTTCGATGTTGTCAGTGCCTGTTATTACGTCGTCGACATAAAAATCATGAAGAAGAATTTTTGAAGCGATGGGATGTGTTTTAGCAGAATCGATGGCCAGTTGCTTAAGAACTCTAACTGCTGAAAATGGAGCTGAAGATGTACCGTAGGTGACAGTGAGTAGTCGATAGTGTCTCAAGTGCTCTTCAGTATTTTCTCGCCAGACTATGCGTTGAAAATCAGCATGATGAGGAGCTACCCAAATTTGACGGTACATCTTTTCGATGTCCCCCGAAATGACATATAAATGTTGTCGATAGCGTAGACAAATTGAGAAAATGTCACGTTGTATAGTTGGTCCTACGAGAAGAGTGTCATTTAACGATTTTCCTGAACTAGATTTAGCCGATGCATCGAATACGACTCTTATTTTTGTCGTTGTGCTGTCGCCCTTAAAAATAGCATGGTGAGGCAGGTTGTAAATGTTTCCTGTCACTTCTAGATCATGCAATGGAACCTCTTCCATATGACCAAGAGATATGTATTCATTTACGAATGCAGAGTATTGTGCTTTTAAATCCCTATTGAATTCAAACCTTCTTTCAACAGAATGGAAACGACTAATGGCAGTGCCAAGGGAATTACCGAAGTCCATTTTAATTGAAGGTTTAAAAGGCAGTACGACTTTATATCTACCATCCGATCGGCGGGTGTGATTTTTAACAAAAATTTCTTCAGCCAATTCTTCTTCCACAGATAAGGGAATTTCAGTTGAGACTTCCTCAAGTCTCCAAAACCGCTCCAGGTCGAATTCCTTAGCAAAATCCAATTTAGTACAAAAAGAATTGATTTCATAGTTGTCAGGATCTAAGTTGCTTCCAGCGATAACACAACCAAAGATAGTCGGAATCGACCTAAGATTTGAATTTTGAACTGGTGTAGATGCTCCCTTAATTATACTGAAGAATTTATCCGCACCTACCAAAATGTCAATAGGACCTGGTGTATGATAGCTCGGATCAGCAAGCTCGATTGTGTACAAAGCTTGAGGAATGTGCTTTGAAATAATCCTAGGTAAATTTGAAGTTAGTTTGGGCAACACATAACAATCAATATCTATAGACTCAAAGCTATAGCAAGAGCTCAGATGAAGGGATACCACTCCATTAGTAACGCCTGCTGAGGTAGATCCTATTCCCATGATGGGAATACAAGAGCGTTTTCGAATAAGTCCTAACCTTTGAACAATCCTTTCAGTGATAAAGGAAACTTGTGATCCTGAATCAAGAAGCATACGAACTTGCTGATAAATACCAGATCTATCCTTAATCCGAGCAACAGCGGTAGGCAGAATAGAGGTGGTACGGTGAGAAGGCTCAACCGATAGATTAACAATGGCAGCTTGTTCAGAGTTATGATTCGGAAAATTAGAAGTTGACTTAAGAAGCGATGAGGATTGAGACGAAGATAGGATATTTGGATTTTCTGCCAAATGTACTAAAACATGGTGTCTAGCATTGCATAGACAGCAACGAGATTTCGACTGACATTTCCGAGATGTATGGCCCTCTCTTAGACAATTGAAGCAAAGCGATGAGTTTCTGGCAAAATCGCATCGATCAGCTACAGAAAAACCCTTAAAATCCGGACATTGTGAAAGAAAATGGGTGCCCTTACATTTTGGGCAAACTTGGCGAGTTTCTACTACATGAGAATGAATTGGCTTAGAGACCCTTCCACGAATCTGATTAGAACGACCTAGTGGTTGACATGCTTCTAAACATCGACATCGCGCTTGGAGAAAATCTAAGAAGTCATCTACCGTTTTTTCATCCCTCGAACATGATGCCCATGCCTTTTTGGTTTCATGATCCAATTTTTCGTATAAAATATGAATGAGCCAAGGGTCCCTACTATTGCAGTCAAGTGCGTTCAACCCCCTTATGACTTCTTCCGCTCCATCAGCGATTTTGCTTAACGAACTAACATTTCCAGTGGCACAGGTTGGAAGCGATATAAACGACTCAATAAATGATTTTACGATTAAATGGCGTTGATCGTAGCGCCTCTCCAGCCTATCCCACGTTTCGACGTAATTTGCTTCAGAGCATTTGACATGACTTATTAAATCCGCGGCGCTTCCACGGAGAAAAGATTTAAGAAAATGAAGTTTTTGTACGGGCGATATCGTATTATTGGAATCAATGGTTCCTAAAAACATATCACGAAACGCTGGCCAGTCTTTATAATCGCCAGAAAATGGTTCAATCGTCATCTTTGGCAATTGAATCGAATTGTGTAAGGGGCGTGCAGGAGTTTCGCTCTGTTCCTCAGGGATATCCTGCATTTGGTTCAGAGCACCAGCAGAAGCAGTGTTTGAAGGCGACTCGCGATTTCTTGTGGTATGGGAAACCTTATTGTCAATAGGTTCCTTTAACTTAAAAATGGCGTCTGTAATAACCGCGCGCGTACGAAAATATTTTTCTTCATATTCTGCGTATTCGGGTTCATGATCTATGTATTTTTCCGATTCTAAAAAGTCTGACAATTCATCTTGTAAAGTTACGAATTCTCCCCACGATTCGTCAAGTTTATTAAGGCGGAATTCCAATGTATGCAAGCTCGTAGTGCTAGTAATTGCATCGGCAAACGACGAGGCAAGCGTTATACAACTTTTTGCTCGACCGCGTTTGGCAATGATTTTGTTCATTCTTCAGTTTTTTTTTTTTCAATAAGGTCGCAAATGATTAAACGCGAATTTATATTTGGCTTCAATAAAGCTTCTGTTTAATTACTGTCCCGTTAGAGCGGTATAGAATGTTCGTTATATACGGTAATCATTGGTACCGCTATGTTTCGAAACGCGTGATCTTATATGTATACAGGTATGTCCTGACAAATTTCTACGCGGTCAAAGGCAAAATCGCACAAACATAATATTATACATACATATGTACACGTATTGTATATGTAACAATCTTCATAAATAATAGATTTGCTTTGATTGAGCTTTATAAGGTACAGTCCTATGTAAATCTACCAAAATCAATTAATTCTTATTGTTCACGTCTCGCGCACACTTGCATGTTGTAATTAATATATAACCCATGAATCATGCTTTTGAAATCATGAAAAAATATAAAATTTGTTTTAAACGTACTTAAAATACAGATTTTATTTACTTCACTGGCTTGATTTAAATAATAATTTCCGATCCAAGAAGTCCTGAAACCATTCATACAAAATCATGAAGCTGATGCGAACATCCGACACAGAAGGACCATTATGTTAGGGAACGTTACAGGTATTCTGGGATTGTTTGTTTTGTTATTTTTGTTACTATGTGTATTGTTTCAATAAATAAAAAAAAAACTGTGTGTTCAATGTTTAATAAATGTATAAAATGTGTTTAATGAATGTTACGTGTAAGTGTATAATTATATGTGTGTAAACTGTACAAATTTAATATTTAACAAAGGGAGCTTTAAATAGGCAAAATCGGACGAACTGCACTTGTTGACTTCTTAATATCGAATGATTGCTTGTTAACAGAAAAGATTATAAGTTACTGTAAATTACATGTTTTCTTCAACTGAGTGCCAATACAAAAAGATTAAGAGAGAGAGAGCTAACAGTATGATACAATATATTCAAAAATTATAAACATAAGGTGATATACGCTGTGTTTGGTTTCTTGATAAAAGGTTTCCTGAACAACTTTTGTGTACCACTTTTAAAGATTCAGTTAATATTGTGGAGTTATTATTTTCTTTGACAATTTATTGTCTATATTATCTACTAGTCAGTTTAGAGCCTATACGTTTGTTGTTTTTGACATAAATAACCTGGCCTACTTCATAAACTTGTATGGGTTCTTTCTTTTTGTTGTGGTATTTAGTGTCTTTTTCTTGTTTAGTCTTAAGTTTGTCTTTGTTAATTTGCCGTGTTTTTTTCGAATTCGTCTGGGTTTAAACTAGGTTTTTGTTCATAGAATAGTTTTTTTTTTTTTTATATAACTTTGCACGCGCTCAAGGGATTATGAATACCCTTTATATGTTTTTAACACAGCGCGGCATCCGCTGAAAGAAGAGAAAGAAGGATAGAAAGATGTGTGGCGCGACGTATTGAGAACGGTGGTTGTTGACTCAGATTTATCTCCAGGGATGGCGGCATAACTAATGCGGAGAAAATTACCGTGTCTTATTGATTTATGTCTCTTATAATTCGCATTATTTTTTAATTTATTGCGTTGTCATATTTATGAGTAGATTACTCAATCACATGTTGTAAGTGTTATGCCTGAACAACATGTAATGAGTAAACCAGCAACTCATCTTATAACAATTTTTTTAGAATTTCTTCAAAAGATCGTGAAGGTCCATCTGACTTTAAGCATCTCATAATTTTTGTTAGAGTAGAGTGAAAACGTCCAACTTGCACGTTCACTTTTGTATGGTGGTGCTTTGAAGATTTTGATCTAAAGATCATCTTCTAACATTGAGGTAATTGAGGCTGAATTGAGAGATTTTTCGTTGTCTATTACAATAACTTCGGGTAAGCAGAAGAAAAATAGTATGTCTCATAAGGGTCGTTTTATGTCTTCAATTGATCTCAATGAAATTATTTTAGCCTTGGCAAATATGGTAAATTTGTCTACTGCAGTAAGAACAAGACACTTTTTCGTACAAAAAATGTCAATATGCGGTGTGTGTCCAGGGTAGTTAGAAATTGGTGTCGGATTTAAATTTGGTTTGTTGGGATGTCTTTCATATGTTTTCTCTTTACAGGTTATACAACGATTAACTAAGGTTATGATTTTTGAGGACATTTTAGGGAAATAGAAATTTTCTAACAGTTGAGTTCGATTTTCTTCGGCATTGCGATGAGCGCGCCGGTGTATTCTTAAGATTTCCTTTTCTTGTTCGGTTTGGCTATCTAAGTCTTCAAATATTTTTTGCGTGAATCGGGTGCGATAGTCCTTGAAATTTACGGGATACATAACTTGTACACGTTCCATTGTCGTTTCAGTTTATGGTATTTGGACTAAGGTATCTTTTAAAGATATCAATTATGTCAGTGCTTGAGTAATCTTGTCGAATTATGATGTGTCTAGTGTAATGATCAAAGGGGTTTTTAATCCAACAACTATTTTCCTTTCCTATTTTTAGTAGGAGTTGGTTTCGGAAAATATTTATAGGTAATTCAACGGAAGGAATAAGGTTATGTGCCGAGGTATCACCACTATGATCTGCTGGTGTCATTGAATTAATTTCTATTTTTGGAGGTCTAGATAAAGAATCTACGACGAAATTTTCTTTGCCTGCTTTGTATCTTAGCTCATAGTTATACTCCTCCAAAATGTCATTTCAACGCTTCATTTTTGACTTCGTATGCTTATTACTAAGAGCGTAGGTTAGGGGTTGGTGGTCTGTAAAAATGTTTACCTTACGGGATCCTTATAGGAAATTTCTTAAAGAGTTGATTGCATTTCTTTCTCGTTGGTAGCATAATGCTCTTCTGATTTGTTCAACGTTCTAGAAAGAAAGGTAATTGGCTTCTCGTCTTGAGAGAGGACTTCGCCGATGGCGTAGTCAGAAGCGTCTGATGACATTTGAAAGTTTTTTGAAAGTGTGGGTATTGTAATATTACTTCTGAGGAAACAAGAGATTTTTTTAGTTTATTAAATGTTTGGATGGCTTCTTGATCTAATTGGATTATTTTTTTCTTTAACATGATTTTGGACATGTGTCCATCTTCCCCTCTTAAAAGCGAAATAAGGGGCTTCACCAATTTGGCATAATTTTTAATAAAGCGGCGAAGGTATCCAGACATACCGAGGAAGGATGGAAGCTCTGTAGGATTTTCGGGAATAAGCCTATCGACTATTGCTTGAACATTTTTTTGATTAGTTTTTATACCATCCCTGCCGATAACGAAACCTAAGAATTCTACTTCTTTTTTCTTCTTAGTCTTTTCAGAAAATGACGATATCACCAATATAGGCATAACAACATTTTCCGATAAGGTCTCTTAAGATCTAGAGCTCTCTGAAAAATGGATGGAGAATTTTTGAGTCCAAATGGAAGACGAGTGAATTCAAATTTGCCGTTATTCGCTGAAAAGGCAGTTTTTTCTATATCATATTCTTTTAGTGGGATCTGATGAAAGCCACTCCTTAAATATACTATGGAGAACCATTGATTTTTACTAAGGCTTGTGAGAATTTCGTAAATTTCTAGGACTGGGTACTTGTCGGCGATGATTATTCTATTAAGTTGTCGGTAGTCGATTACCATACGATACTTATTTTCTCATGAGGCGTCCATTTTCTTGGGACTATCCAAACTATAGAATTGTAGACTGATTTATATGTTAAAGATTTTATTTTAACAACTTAAAACACAAATTATTTATTTTTGCTAATATGTATATTTCGGAAACTATGCTTCCATCGTCAGTAAGCTCTATTTAAATAATAATGACATTTCGATATTAATATTAAAATTCGATAGAAACAACAAATTCAATACAAACAAAAAATTACACAAACAAATTTACAGTGAATTTAAAGTCTAATATCAACTTTTTGAAAATTGAATTTCTTATTGGTCCATCGTCACTATTCGTTAAATTATTTTTATTTTTAAATATATAAAGAGATTCAAAAGCATCTAGCTCATAAGGATTATTAACATTACGTATTAATTTCAATTTTTGTAAACTAAAATTATGGTTATTATCTAGCATTTATATGGTCGAATAATGCCATCTTCTAATAATTTGTTTATCTCTTTTTCGACTTCACTCTTAAGATAGGGTAAGGATGCGATTTTGAATATACGGGATCGCGGGAAGTAGTTCGGATTTCTCCTTTGACGGTAGTAGAGTATGTTAATTTTTCATTTGGTTCACCTGATGGAACTCAGGAATAGTGTTTTTACCTTGGACCAGAATGGTCATCTTGTATTCGAGGGTGCCTAAATCCCTTTTGTCTGCATAATGCAGAGTAAGACATTTTCATATGTTGTCCCAGTTAAGGGGCGTATTATAGGTCTCTAGTACCACATCGGCATTTCCTGTTATTTTATTTCTTATATGACGGATAATATATAGTAGTATATTGGAGTACCCTTATGGTGCTCGTAAATTTTAAGAATTCTTTTAAAACTTTTTTCCATGAATTAAATTCATGTGTCTGTCCTGAAAATTCCACATTGGGTTTTTTGTCTGAATCGTTCAGATTATGGTCAGCTAAATTAATTGGTTGGTCTATATCGTTATTTATGTCAGCTGCAGAGTTCATAATAGAATTAAAGATTTGCCGTCCATAAATATGAAGGGTTTCGTTTACTAATCTAGTAATAAGTTAGATTAAATCATTATTGTAAAGAGCCGGTTGAGCCGGTGGAGCGGGTGGAAGAACTTGGTTTTGCATAGGTGGTCTAATTACGTTATTCTGATTCGCCATATTTTCAAGAAGGGTAAAATAAAGGTATTAAAAATAAAAGTTAGCACAATATCGAGGAAAAGGAAAAAAAATAAATTTTAAATTTCAATGCACCTAGTGAAAATTTTGTTGTTAAAATTTTAATAATTTGAAAAGAATAAAATCACATTTTTTTTTATTATTTTGCCTTATTTTTTTCAATAGAAAATTTCTTTTAGTAAATTTAATAAAATTATTTTCTTTAGATTTAATATGATTATAAACTTTATGTAATCTCAATCAATAGATAACACTATACCTCGTACTCGTTTCGATAGAACTGGTTTATCACCATCAGCCGACACGACTGATGATAAAGAGTATGATCTTTATCTTGCAGGTTATGTAGCAGCCAACAAGTCCAAAGTTCAGGTCATTGGTTTGGTTAGACGCGAATTAGTAAAAATGTCTGATACCGTGACGGTGGGGTTGTCATTGCTCGCAGGTAAAACATTTTTAGGATGTGCAATATATGCACTTGTCCGCGCGAGAAGAAAGCTAATTTTACACCAGTTGGAACAAAAAAGATGATAAAAAAAAAAAATCTGTTCATGGTTACTAAATACAACCTTGCATTATTGTTTATTTTATTTTCTTCCCACAGTTGTTTTGTTTCTTATTAATCCCGACTCATAGTCAGCGTTTCTTTGGGGTTAACGTAGCTCGCATTCGTCTTAACTCATATAACTAATGGCATCTGCCCTACTTTACTGAAGATCTGTTCTTCTACGCTTCTAGCCAGTTAATTCCTCCCCTAAAACTATTCAAGTGTGATATTCGGGTTTCATGGGAAACTCATCGGTTTACTCCTGAGCACAACTTCGTACTGCCAATCATAGGGATTCCTTCTTTAGCTGTACCACATGAATGGAGAATGTCTTTACCGACTTAATTCACCCCCCCCCCCCCTTTTCCAAACATTTAAAACTATAGATCGGTATTTTCTGTCTCATCCTATCCCATTTTAGGGGTAGTCATAACATTACCCTTTGAGGGTGCACACAATGTAAAAAAAAATATATTCTTACTTATGATTTTTTTTTTTCAGTTTCTGGACATCATCAACATAGCCATGGCGGGTGTTCACATTCAGAGGAGTCGCATTCTAAAATATAAGGAATCAGCACGATACTCACAAGCATTTCACATCAGCAGAGATGCACAAAAGCATATGTTAGAGAAACAATTGCAAATCTTACGAGAAGCCTCATCTAGTCTCAAACATATTTTGAACAAAACATAAATATAAATATACATATACATATGTAAATGTAAAACAAAATAATCTGTACTTAAAAAATATAATATATTTTATCAGGTTTTTTTCTTTTATGCAGTTTGTACCTAATTAAAGCTTATATAAATTGAATGAACATTTTAAAATTATTTTCTAATTAAACTATATGAACATTTATTTATCTTAATGAATTTTGTTTAATTATTTTGTAAATTATTCTTATCTTATTCCACAAATATTTCTACCCTTTTTGTTTACATGTAGCCATCTTCGTCTATTGTTCACCCCACCAGTTTTTGAGAATACAATAATTTGAGCCAAAGCCCACCACAAGCATTGCATGGTTTACTGAGCTGAGCATTCCCCGCCATTATATATGACGTCATTGTAGAATAGTAATTTATCTAACAAAAATTTATTGTACGTATATTCTTAATAAAAGATGTCAAAAAAACACTCCAAGTCAACATTTCCCTATAAATAAAATCACTTACAAAGCTCCAAAATATTTTGACGTGTACCGTAACGGGAAAAAAAATTATTAAAATTGAAAAAATATTAAAGAATTAAAATCTGTGAATTCTTGTTTTTAAACGAAATTCGTGTTAGGTTTATAGTCCCAAGATTCTTCAAGCAAAAAACACGGACCCGAATTTCTCGGTTCACTTATTTGGAATCAGCTTGGAATCCACAAAAACTGAGTGTCTCACACACATTAATATATTTTCTTATTTTCTCTGTACATATAAAGGGTGATTTTTTTGCTACTTGGTTTTTGACGTTTATATTTTTGACAGATCACACATGACAAATTCCACGAACATTTGATATTTCGATTCAGTATTGTTTGCCATTTCATCATAAATAGACTTACGCCTGAACAAAGTTTGCAAATTATTGAAATTTATTATCAAAATTCGTGCTCTGTGAAAAATGTGTTTCGCAAGCTACGTCCGTTTTATGGTCGTCATAATCGTCTTCAGCGACGAGGCTCATTTTTGGCTAAATGGATACGTGAATAAGCAGAATTGCCGTATTTGGAGTGAAGAGCAGCCAGAGGCAATTCAGCAGCTACCAATGCATCCCGAAAAATGCACTGTTTGGTGCGGTTTATGGGCAGGCGGCATCATTGGGCCGTACTTCTTCAAGGACGATGAAGGCCGCAGGGTTCGGTCAATGGAGAAAGGTACCGTTCTATGATAACAGATTTTTTTTTGCCGAAAATGCAAGAATTGAACTCGGTCGACATGTGGTTCCAACAGGACGGTGCCACATGCCACACTGCACGCGAAACCATGCATCAATTGAGAGGCGAATTTGGTGAGCAGTTGATCTCACGTTTTGGCGCAGTCAATTGGCCAACAAGATCATATGATTTGACCCCGTTAGACTATTTTTGTGGGGCTATGTTAAGTCTATTGTCTATGGGGACAAGCCAAACACGATTGCTGCCTTGGAAGCCAACATTGAACGCGTCATTGGTGAGATTCCGGCCGAAATGTGTGAAAAAGTTTGCCAAAATTGGACCTTCAGAATGGACCAACTGAAGCGTAGCCGCGGGCAACATTTAAGTGAAATTATTTTTAAAAAGTAAATGGCAGAAATTGATTTATCGATCCAAATAAAAATTTCATTCACATTTTACAAGTTTCTGTGTTTTTTTGAATTTTCAAAAACCAAGCTCTTAAAAAATCACCGTTTATAAAAAGAAGAACGAGAATCGATAGTATTTTTGTTATGGACCGAGAAAGAGAGAAATTACATTAGTCGATACGATATTCGAGTCGGAGTATTTTTATGGACTAGAAATGAAGAAACAGTAATTTTTTTTCAATTTTGCGGAGTGACCAAGCAACAAGTAAATGTTTATCTTCAAGGAAAACAAAAGTACATAACATATGTAAAGATAGATAGATAGATAGATATTTTTTATTGTTTCGAAAAGAAGAATTACATAGTTAACAATATTCTAAAGTCATTGCATAGCACAGAGATATGATAACAAGTTGTATCTTACTACTGAAAAATCAATATTAGGTTTCTGAAAAGCTTACGTTTTAATATTTATAAAATCGAAGGAAAAAAATTACTAAGACCTTCATTTGAGATTTTTTTATAATTACATATATCACAGGTAAAAATTAAATCTAATAATAACTGAATACTTATTCAGAAGTAAATAAATAGGTACATAAGTAAATAAATCAATAAATATATAAATAAATATGTGTAAGAACCTAATAAAATATATAAAAAACAAACAAGTAAATAAATTCATGAATAAATAAATAAAATAATAAGTAAGTAAATAAATAAATAAATTATACAAGAAAAAATGGAATATATAAATAAATAAATAAATAAATAAGTAAACAAGCAAGTAATAAAAGAAATAAGCAAACAAATAAGTAAATTATCATATGAGAGATACAGTAAATAAATAAATAAGTAAAACAAAATACACAAATAAAAAAGTTAAACTATCAAAAGAAATAATCAAGAAAGAAAACAATAATGATACCTAGTATATATATTTTTGATATTATAATATTTTTTTTGCTCATTTTTTTTTTTAAATAAGGTTTCTTATAAGAGTGTTTTCACTTGATTCACATGTTCTAAAAAAAAATTCATTGAGAGAACTTCAATTTTTAACGCGTTTGCCTTTTCGTGTAACTCCTGAGTTGAAAAATGCCATGGGACCTTTAGGATCATTTTTAAAATTTTATTTTGTAAGGTTTGTAATTTTTTCTTATGCATTTCAGCACAGTTTCCCCAAACAGGTGATCCATATAATAATATCGCTTGAAAAACGACTTTAAAAATGATTAATTTGTTGTATTTATTTAATAACGACTTCCGGTTTATAAGCGGGTATAACAGTTTAATACAAATATTTATTTTATTCGTTGTCATTAGTGTGTGTTCCTTAAAGGTCAACTTCTTGTCTAAGTAGACACCTAAGTACTTAACAGAGTTGATCCATGGGATATCACAGTTATTTATATTTAAATTGCTGCTGGGTAAAGAGCAATCCTTTCTTTTTCTGGTGAAAAAGATAGCTTTACTCTTTCAAGCATTTATTTTAATTTTCCAATGTTTATATTATTCGAAAATAACGACAAGAGCATTTTGAATATTATGCATTATAATCGAAGGATGTTCATCGGATAAGTATATTGCAATATCATCAGCGTACATTCCAAAATCACAACTTTACAGGACTGGGGAGTCCGATGTAAATATATTAAATAGGGTGGGTGATAAAACAGATCCTTGTGGAACGCCCGCAGGGACAATTTTCGAGACGGAACTTATTCCTTTGACTGAAACTATGAGTTTTCTGTCACTCAAAAAACTTTGAATAATCTTAATTAAATAAGCTGGACATTCATTTATAATAAGCTTGTGTATGAGTGCATGATGCCACACTGTATCAAAAGGTTTTTCTACATCTAGTAGAACTAGTCCAGTAGATTTTTGTTGGTTGAATTTTTCATTCACATGTCTGCAGATTCTAAGAACCTGATTATATTAGTATTATGCTCTTTACTGAAACCAAATTGCTGCATTGGTATTACATTCTTATCATTCAGAAAAAATTCTAATTTGCTTCGAATAAACTTTTCAAAAATCTTGGTCATATTACTCAGTAGACTTATTGGTCTTTAACTCACAGGATCACTTCGATGTTTACCTGGCTTTAAAATTGGGACAACTTTTACCATCTTCCATTTTAATGGGAAATATTGACTTCTCAAACATGCATTTATAAACCCAGTTAGATATACAAATCCACTCATGGGTAGTTCTTTCAGAAATTGATTTTTTATGCCATCAATTCCGGAAATTAGCTCATTAGCCGGAAAGTTTATTGCAGTTCTATTAAATTCCCTGATAGATGTGTCTACGAGGTCAGTCAGAACTGGGTCGAAGTTAAGATTTTAAGATGAAATATGATTATTAGCAAAAGTATTTGCAAATGCATTTGCTTTTTCTTTATTAGAAGTGAAGACTACACCTGATGACTCGAGCGGTGGTATTTGACAGTTTTTTTTTAATTATTTTATAAATGTTCCAAAAGGGTTTTGCAAAAGGATGTAATGAACAAAAATTTGTATTCCACTCTTTATTTCTAAATTCTAAAATTGATGCTGTTACCAATTTGTTAAGATGATTCATTTCTTGTAAATCATATTGCTGTCGGAATCGAGGAAGAGTAATAGCTCGTTTGTTAATTGATTTTTAGGGACTGGTACACTAATACTTTCTAAAATTTCTTTTTTAACACAGGCTTCTATATCTTGACAACATGTAACGGTTTCAATGCAACTTGGGGATTGAGGAATATAAGAGTTAAGGTAGGAACGATTCAAGTGCCAATTAGCATTCTTAAGGTCTAAATATTGATCATTTAATAAATTTGGACTAAGCGTAGTATCACAGCAGACAGGAAGATGATCCGAACTAAGCGCATTCGCAGTAATAGGGGTCGTAAAACAATGGGGGATGTTTGAAAGCAAAATATCTATTGTAGGTGGTGAAGATTTCTTAGAAGCAGGGATATACATGAGTTGGACCATTTGGGTACATAAGAGTGATGGGATATCTCATCGTGAAATCTAATAAATGGTTACCCCACGAGTTTGCCCTAAGATAACCCCATTCCCGGTGTTTAAAGCCTCCGCTTATTGTAAATTGGTCATTACTTATTAATTTTTTAAAATTGTTTTTGAAGTAACGTTTTTTGATATTATTTGATCTACCGCCAGGAAAATAGATAGAATAAATTTTTAATTTATTGGAGTTTTGTAGGACCAGTTCAATGCCAATTACTTCAATGTTATTAGTATTAACTTTTAGAAGTAAAACATGTTTTATTTCTTTCTTGAGGAGAATGTCAACCCCGCCACCTAAACTTTCTCTATCTAATCTATGACATATAAAATTACTGTTTGAAAAACCCACATCAGCATCAAGCCGGGTTTCACACAAAAGACAAATATCGACATTAGCATTTAAGAGAAAATTAAAGAACTCAGTACATTTATTACGAATACCACGGGCACTCCAACATGCAATTTTTTATTATTTGTGAATTACGTTGCATTATGAGAGTATAAATATTTAGTAGCTAGCTGTGCAATGACATTAAATTAATCAAGCTTGGACTTACATTGACCAAGCTTAGTAATTATCTCCATCGTTGGAGAAGCAAGTTCTTCTTTAGAGAAGAGATCGCTCTCTTTTGAAATATTATCGCTCGAAGCTGGTGCTGTCATTCTGGTTGAATCTTGTTGTTGTTTGTTGTTGTTGCGGTAGCTGACGTTCCTGATGTTGTTGTGTAAAATCTGGTTACATTTTCTAATGATTTGGTGGTTGGGGGAGTGAAGGAAAGTCATGCATACTCCCAACATTACCTTGCTCTTTTGGAACATGAATCCGCTGTCGTGCTCGTGGGGCAGGTAAATTGCGGTTTGTTGTTCTCTTATTTGTTCCTCTTTCATCTCAATGTACTTTAATCGAATATCACATGATTGATCAGTACATCGATGACTTTGCTTGCAGTTGGCACATTTGTTAGAAGTTTCATTCACAGTGCATTCCGAGGTCTTATGGGGAGCGGAACAATTAGCACAGCTTGTTTTAATATCACAGTGTCTCTCACCGTGGCCAAACATTTGACAATTATGACATTGCGTTATTTTATTTTTAAAGCGCTTTTGGAATTCCCAACGAACATGGGTGCGAAATATTGTTTTTATATTATGCCTTAGCTCAGCTATTCGGGCAGAGCTGTTTTATAAATACACAATATAGAATGTATCAACAAATGTTTCATGGTTCTTTGTTATTTTTTTATATCTGTGCACTTAAGGCCAAGTGATATTAGTTCACATTTAAGAGCTCAGTTGCAATGAGTCCAAACCGAACAAAATAACTTTAAATGGCCTTTCATTTCGATGGTCATGTGTGAAAAATTCACAACTGTTTTCTTTAAAAGACTTAAACAACTTGTTAAAAGATTCCAAGGTTTCACAAAAAAAACTTTTATTCCTATAGAAATCTTTCGAATAGAATAATCTATTATATTTTGTTCTTTTATTAACTCATGAATATATTCACTTGTTTTGTTTAGAATTTTATGGGAGGTACCGATAGTTTTTTTCCGATGCCTGACTGTTAGTGGATGGATCATCCATTTCATCGTCGACGATTGAAAGAATATCAAATAAATTATTACTATCGATCACCGACATTTTTTAAGAATTTGATCTCCTAGATTTGTTAACAGAGGATTGAAGATCCTCACCGCTACGTGAGCGTTTCCGTTCAATTTTGGGGGTTTTATTATCTAATTACGTAAGTATACTGAATCGCACGTCTGTCACGGACAATAGTACGACTGAGACTGAACATATTGTAAAGAATTTATAAAATAATATTTTAAAATTGAAAAAACGCGATTATTGTCAAATAAACAGGGAAGTGTTTAATATTTGGAAATGAGCATAATTTCTTATTTGATTAGTTTATTTTTTTTTTGATCCGTTTTGGATTCCATTTAGGTTCAGTTTTCGCAGAGTATGGTGAAATAGAAAACTCTTATTCTCACAATACATTCACATTGTGTCTCCATGGTGATTCTAATTTCCATACTAATTAGAAACGATTTGGAATCGTTTCGGAAATCCGTACCGTTTTTTTGGTTCGTTTATGATCCAAAACAGAGTCGCTTGCTTGAAGGGGATCGAGCGAAAAGTGTCAGATACATTCCCTGAATACAAATATTACCGCAGGTTTAAGACCATAATGGCGTTTTAAAGTAAAACAGTCTTTGAACAACAACAACAAGATCGTGACATCATTTTCCATCTTCGAATTAGGAATTGCGCTAATGCAGGGGTACCCCTACCTATTAAACACCTGCTCAAAAATCACCCAAAGTAAGGGCAATTAAATTTGATCTGTTTCAGGAGCTGAACACTAGATCCACACACAGCAAAACCTATCTGGTCAAGATAGCAGACGCTCACCTGACATACGATATTCTTAGCCAAGGAAAAAGCTAGCTTACAATGGGGCGTTCGGTGGCGCTTAGCTTTCTGATACATTGCTGAAAAATATATTGTGCGTTTTTGAACGTATCAAACCCAATAGGTAACTATTTCTCTCAAAAGTCAAAACAGAGAAAAAACACTAATTGCTTACCATTACGCTTCAGCTCAAAGTGAATTGAACATACACTTGTTGGATAAAATATAAATTTAAAATAAATCAGGAAGTAAGAACCAGAAAGGTTTCAACTGATTCAGAAGATGTGATGCATTAGAGCAGCCATTCTTAAAGAGTGCTCCGCGGAACCCTGGGATTCCACGAAACCCCTGTGGGGGTCCGCAAGAACTTAGAAAAAATATTAAAAACACCTCTCTCTCTGGTCAACAGAATATTTCCTGCATAGACAAGCACTTCCGGCTAATATTAGTTATGGATGATACGGTAAAAATAATTAATTTTATCAAGTCTCGACCACTACAATCCCGATTGTTGTCATTATTGTGTGAATATTATGGCAGCAAACATAAACACTGCTGCTCCATAAAGAAGTGCGATGGTTAAAGATGGATTAAGCTGAGTAACAAATGTTTTTTCACATATTTCTTTTGATTTGAAAGACCGTTTGTATGATAAAACTTAGCTGTTGGCTTTTTATGTCCGATATCTTTAAAAAACTGAACGAATTGAATTGGCCGTTACAACGTAAAGAGACAACAGTGTTTCAGGTATTGAACAAAATAACTGCCTTCAAAAGATAATTTGATTTTTGGATTAATTGCGTTGGTAAGAGGAAAAGAGAAAGCTTTACATCAGTGAATTTGTTAGCGATAAAGACTCAGAAATATTTCAAGAAAACATATTTGAGCAATTGGTCCAATATCTCACTGCGATGCGCGCATGTTTTGAGACGTATTTTTCCGGAGAACAGAATACAAAAAGATAATGAGTTCATGGATTCATAATCCTTTTTTACCCAACTTACTAAAGCCCGAAAGTATGTCGAATCAGATATATGAATCTCTTTTTAGAAATGGCATCGCACAATTATGGAGTCACTGTTCAAAACGATACCTTTCAACTTTTTTTGGTGCAGAATCCGTGATGAATATCCAATGCCCGCCAAAATAGCTCTAAGTGTTTTTCTTCCATTCCCAACAATATACTTGTGCGAAAGAGGATTTTCAACCTATACAGCTACAAAAACAAAATGCCGCAAAAGACTGGACGCTTTAACCCTCTTCCATCAAACCTGATATCAGCCAATTGATGAAAAATAAAAAAATTGTTTCATACCTCCAATTAGATGTTTGTTAATAAATAACGGTTACATTGTACTCGAATTATGCTTATTAATAAGGATAGTGCACATAGATAAAGATAGTTTTGTTTTATTGTTCAAGTATTTCGCTTTCCAAAAGTGTTCCGTTACCAAAAAAGTTTGAGAACCGCTGTATTAGAGGTACGTAATTAAAGTTCACAAGCAACAATTGAAAACACTGCTGATTTCGTAGTCATCTGAACACTACGATACCGTGTACCAGAAATTTAGAGCTAGGTTTCGATTTGGTAGTCCATATTTTTTGTTCATTGTTATGGTCATCGCCTGTTAATATGCTGTTATTTAATACGTATTACAACGACAACGAACGTATTGCACAGCAAAGTTATGCGATAACAAACGCCCCCAATGACATGTCTACACATACAAATTACCCAGCTGGAATGCGCCGGCCGTAGGAGAAGCATTTTGTTGAAGGTCAGAAGAGAAGTAAAGCGCCAAAACTCGACAATCAGGGTATGTCTAGTAGATGATAGAGTATGGGCTGGGTACAGCTCGACACCGGACAATTCGACGCACTATATATGTATATACAAATTATTGAGAAAATAACTTTCAAATCAATGGTGTTTTAGTTGAACAATAGGTATGTTTCAAATTTACCCACAACGTGTTTCTTTACATTTGTTCTGGCACGAAAATGCCAGAGCTTTTGACTTTTCTTCATTTTTTTCATTTCCCCTCCAGAAAGAATCTACCCGAACATTTAAGCTACTCCACTTTCTTACTTGTCAAACATGAAATTAGCTGATCGAATAATTTGAATTTGTGAAGTTGGAGTAGCATAATTAAAACTCTTTTTTACAATTTTAAGAAGAAGAAACCTCAAAAAAGGTAGAGCTCAAAATGATAAGTATATATGTAGGTAGGTACATGCAAATTAAACTGTATTTCGTGGAAACATTTTCATACACGTTGAGTACACTACATCTAATTTCTGTTGTTAAATGCAGCAAGTACCCAGAAACAACCCAAATGCATTTCTCTACTTTTCGTTTCTGGTTAAAAATTGCACCAACAACATGAAAAAGCTTGAGCCCAAACTTTTTCCCAAGCTTTTTTCAAAACATTACCCAAAAAGTAAAGAAGCAGGCCTAATGCATATTCATTTCTCGTTAAAAGCTACAACAACAACATCAAAAACTTTAAGTCAGAACTTTTTTCCAAGCCTTTTCCTAAATTTTACCCAAAAAGTTTAGAAACGCAAAATTTTGGTAAAGGTCACAAAAGAAAAATATTAAAATTAAGAGCAGAGTCCACAAAAAAAGAACAGAAGCAATACCTACGTATGCCATGCGTTTGTATTGTGTTTACATTACTTCTTAGAATTAAACAAGTCAGACCACGGGCATTATTTTCTAGGTGTCTGAATTCGACCGAATTCCCCTAGAAAAATATAATTCACAGTGTTTGAAAGCTATAAATTTTATTTGTGTCGGTAGCCATCGACTGATATTTTGCGCCTTAGAAGGGTACTACAGCATCTAACTGATGAGCCCAACTGTAGTACCTGGGCGAAGCGCATAATTTGGATTAAAGGTCACAAAAGAAAAAAATTAAAATTAAAAGCAGAGTCTTTAATATTTGATGTATTATAATGGTGATCTGGATGTAATTTAATATGATTTGTTAACTATAATTCAGGCTTACAGATCCTTGGTTTCGGAATGCAAATAAAACACTTATTTCATTCTTTTCCCGACGTTTCGGTGGTATCTTCCAACTTCTTCAGGGTTATTTGAATCTATTGTAGTGAACTGAATAATTAGGAAAAGTTGCAAAAATTGATTTCATAAACGACACTATGTTGTTGTTCTTTGCCGATTGGTGTTTTGTGTTTGTGTAAAGTTTTTTCAATGTGCAGTTTTCTCTATATGCGAATGTAACATTATCTCTCTTGATTATTTCATGAAGTTGTTGATGATGAGTAAGCTTTGGTATGTAGGGTATTCTGAAGAATATTTTAGCATTGCCATCCTTAGTTTCTATTATTTTGTTATTATGTTTTTGGTTTACTTTATCTTGTATATGTCCATTTACTATGTTGTTAGGAAAATTGTTCATTTTAAGTATTTTTCTTGTTTGTTCTATGTTTTTGATGTGGAATTATTTGTCGCTTATTTCAAATACCTTGCAGAGTCAACAAAAAAAGAACCAAAGCAGTACCTACGTATGCACATGCGCTTGTATTGTTTTTATATTTCTTCTTAAAATTAAACAAACCAGACCACGGGCATTATTTTCTAGGGGTCTGAATTCGACCGAATTCCCCTAGAAAAATATAATTCACATTGTTTGAAAGCTGTAAATTTTATTTGTGTCGGTAGCCATCGACTAATATTTTGCGTCTTAGAAGGGTACTACAGCATCTATCTGATGAGCCCAACTGTAGTACCTGGGCGAAACGCATAATTTGGACTAAAGGTCACAAAAGAAACAAAATTAGGTATTTGTATAGTATAACAAGTTAATAATCTTATACAAATATAAAACCAACAATTTGTAAGTAGAATCGGTCTGTATTTATTTAGCCAAAATTGTTTTAAACTGTAGTTTAGTAAGACCTGCGTTTATCAGCGACTATGAATATGCCCCATTGTAAGCAAAACTTAAATATAAATATATTCACAAATTTAATACTTACTATTTACTCACCAAAGTGAAATCTGAGATTTCAGCAGGAAGCTTTCGAGATTATTTCAAATTGGTGTTCATTGGACAAGACTACGATCTTGTCTCTCAGAAGCACAAGCAACAAACTTTTTTGTTTTTGTAATTCATCAACCGAAGCCGCCCGCTCATGTTGGTTGGTATTATTTCTCGAAGTTTAAATAGCAAATAAAATATCATACCCTCTCCTTTTGCCTCCTTAGCGTTAGAGTGAGAGATCGTAATTTGCACAGCAAAAGCGTTTCACCTAGTGAAGGTGAAGTTTAAAATGAACTCGTTTAATATGAATGGGCCGCATCGGGAATGTGATTTCATTGCGAAATCTCAAAACTGTATGGTGAAATGCGTAGATTTGGACCAAAATTTACAAAATCCGAGATTTTGCTTGGGTGGGAACATAGTATAAAACAAAATAAGCTCTACTTAAGATATATAATATATTTTATAAGGTTTTTTTCTTGTATACAGTTTGTATATTAAGGCTTATATTAACTTATTTACATTAAGTCTAAAAATTATTTTCTAGTTAACTATATGAACATTTATTTATCTTTATGAATTTTGTTTATTTTTTTTCAAATATTTTTATTCAAAATGAAGTCAAACAACCGAGTATGCCGCATAGTTGGCAATTCCGCAAACATTTCTGCCCTTTCTTATTCGCATGTAGCCATCTTCGCCCCATTGTTCACCCCACCAGTTTTTGAGAATCCAATGATCTGGTCCATAGCCTATTACAAGCATTGCATGGTTTACTGAGCTGGATGAACATTCCTCGTCATCATATATGCCGTCACTGTAGAGTAGTAATTTATATAACAAACAATATATTTAATAAAAGATGAAAGAAGGCTTGTCAGCGCTTCTTTTATAGTATAATTAAAACAATTCATAAATACTGGCAGACTTTTAAATAAAAAATATGGCATTCAATAGCCCAAAATATTTTGACGTGTGTAGTACCGCAACGGTAACACGGATTTAAGGTTTGCCATATGAACATTTCGAGTGGTTTAAATTCAGTCAATTAAGCATTTAGCAATTTACCATTAAATTAGTTATTTTAAAACATTTAATATTTGTAGTGGTGGCTGTGGCACGATAGTTGTGTGTTCGCCTGTCAACCATCATTGTAAAAGTGTAGCATTTTTTTTGCACTACAACAACAAAATATAAGGGTATTCACGATCTGGTGTACCAAGTCTTGTAAGATTTTATTTTTTTACAACAGACTGTGAACACACCTTTAACACTGAAGCGAATGTCAAAATCTGTTTCACATTTGTTCTGAAGAAGGCTTAAGTTTGTGTTAAAAAAACCTTACACTCTTGTATTTTTCTGTTACAATAGGGTTCGGGTATTGTAAAAGTGTAAGATTTTGACATTCAGTATATTGTGTTGTTGTAGTGCAAAAAAAATGCTACACTTTTACAATGATACAAGACCAGATACATCGGTCTTGAATCAATACCCCTTATATTTTGTTGGTGTAGTGCAAAAAAATGCTACACTTTTACACTTTTACAATGATACAAGACCAGATACATCGGATCGTGAATACCCCTATTGTAATAGAAAATACAAGAGTGTAAGAGTGCCACTACCTACTGTTTTTTGTCTATATATCATGTGGAGGCCCCTTACGTGGGGATTTTTTTTAGACAAGAGAATCTGTATTTATTTCTTGTCTTCTCAGAAGAAATAAGCGTATAATTAAAATTTGACGTTTCATGACAAACCGCATTAATCTTGCACAAATTTCTCACACAACATTGAATCTTCTTCATAGTTCGCTTATTTTCATGCTAAATTTTTATAATTCATTAAAAAAAACAGATTTTACATATTCTAAATTACATTAAAGCGCTTACCTCTTCTTGGAGAAGAATGAAATTTCACGATTTATGTTTGCCCACATAGCAAAGAAATATAAATTTTTAGTAGTAGTGTCTGCAACAATGGCCGAAATAAATATTTATAATGGAGTCGCGGCCTAAAAAACACACTATCGTGTTTTTATTTGATTTTGTAGTTTTTTTTTTGCAAACTTTTAAATTGCAAATTTATTCTGAAGGTGTATTTTTGCATCCCGAAGGTGTATTTTTGGGCCCCGACGAAGATCAACAATTGTGTGGATGCAACAACCAGCAAGATGTTTTTTTTTTTTTGTTATCCGTCAAACGATGCGCGGAAAAACGGAAAATGTTAAACAATGTCTAGCGCATTCAATTGTACAGAAAGGTTGATCCACAGAAAAATACGGATCTGCAAAATTTATTCAGAATAAGAAACAAATTTTTGTTTGTCCAATTGAAGGATTTAACTTGGCAAAATTGATATCTTTCACCAATGGGAAACCACATAAAAATTGCACTAGTGTAGAAGCAGACTTAACAATTCAAAATTGAAGTACCAACTTGTACAAGTTAAAAGCTAACCCTGGTGGTGATATATGTGATTAAATTCTGGGTCAGGAATATTGAACTGGGTAAATATCCAGACCTTGTACTGTTGTTGTAATGCATGTAAAGCTCTGACCTATATGGGTTTTCGTGCATAATAAAACGCGGCTTATATAACATTGTTGATTAAAACTACAGAGAAAAACTTAAACTTTTTTTTCTATTTTACTTGGCTCTTTTTTCCTCATTGTAGGGTTGCTGCCTTCGGAAAAGGAAAATTCTAAATATCAAATACACGAGCCGTATAAAGAATATCTACAGAAAATCTATGTAAACGGTTGCTGCCGCCGAAAACGGAAAAGAAAATACTGGTTATCAAAAATATCCTATGAGGTGTATGTACTTGTACAGATATGCAATGGTTTCTTTACTAATTTCTTGGGGTTTATTCGTTTTAAAAATGTCGGTTTAAATTTAATTTTCTTTTAAAGTTAATTCAAGACACCATAAAGTTCCCGTTTAGGCAAGAGTATCTGTACAGATCTCCCATTCATCGTATTCATAGACTTTGTGCTTAAGTTAATTTTTTTTTATTATTGCGATAATTGGTGAAACATCGCTGTGTCTATTTTGTAGTAGACTAATCAAAAATGTCGTTTTATATGGAATGTGTTATGTCTTGGTTGGTATAGTGCTAATATTAGCAGGATAAACATAATTGATAAATTCGATTCCTTGGCATTTGCTATTATTGTTTGATCAGAATCTCGAACTCGATTGTTTTTCTACGTATGCATAATTTGACAACAAATTACCTATAGAGTTGAAATGTTCTTGGTGATGCATTTATAGATACAGCAACTGGTCCAATATGAGCAACGGCTGCTTGAATTGCTTTTTCATCTTTTGAGGGCATTATTGCCCATGACGTGACATTAACAACAGCTAATTCGGGAACAAACTGACATTTGCCTTTCTATGGAAATTAAAATGAAAAAAAAACTTTTGTTTAATAAAATTAATTTGAAGAAAAAAGAAATAAAACTAATTTACCCTGCCATTATATTTATAGTCATTTGATCTCATTATGCCACCAGTAGCTTCAAGATATCTTAGAGTATTGCGCAAGGATCCACCAGTACAGCCTTGATTGCCAAATGGAACGCTACAATCTACAATTTGCTGGGGACTTAAATTAGAATAAATTAAAATTAAATCTGAAAGTTAAAATACAATTGCAAATATCAAACAAGAGTTGATATAAAAGAATTTTTTAATAGCTTAATAAAGACCGACGATTCAATTTCAATTAAATTTCAATTCAATTTCTTAAACAATTATGTTCGGAAGAGCTCTGTTTGCTATAAATATTTTACCTCAAACTTAATATTTTGCCGGTCCGCTTAAAAACTTGGCCTTCAATACTCTGTGCAATGCTGTAGGCATAGCAAGACCCACATGTCCCTTGATTATTCGCTTTTGTGATGAAGCCTTTTTCTCGCCAATCTAAGCTTTCAGGGGTACTCTCCATGAGAGGCGATCCAACAATGTCTGATATAAAGTCGAGAGCTTCATAACGTCTGCTTTTAACCAATCTCAGGAATTTCTTTAAATACGAACCACTGTTCTAGAAATAATATATTCGAAATCAATTATGTATTTAACTTAACTCTAGCAATCTTCAAGAACTTACCAAATCGGCTAAATTATTTGCTCTCAAACGGTATGATTTCTTTCCGCTTTTATACAAGTTATTGTGTTCTCGAATTGTTTTCAAGTTTTTTTGGTAAGCAATGCGTCCGCGGAACTCCTCATATGAATGAGCATAAGATTTATTCCCATGACCCTAGAAATAAATATAATAATATTATTATATTAATTTTTAACTAAAATGCCTGCATGACCTAAAAATTACTATGCTCCTGAGTAATGAGAGCGATCAACGGCCAACGAATTAACGAATATTCGTCCATTTTGACATTTCGTTCCCATGGTTTTTTTTCTTCGTCACGAATGTACGTTGATTATCTGATTTTGAGGTTATCCGCGCGCGAACAAATTATTCGGTTAAAGGACAATTGACATGAGAGCGACCAATGACCGACGAATAAATGAAGAAATTCGATTTAAAACAGTTTACCAACCTAAATCCTTCTTCACAAATTCTAAACAAAATGGTAGATATATAATTTATATTGATGTTCTCTTTGTAGTTTTTAATTGCGAAAACAAGATAAATTTGAGAAAACAATATTGGTCGTCGCGAATTGCATCTGATTGTTACGAACAGTATAAGCCTATTCGCGTGCCACATACACAATTAAACCTGGAGGTATAGAAAAGAATGCCGCCTAGCCTGGGGCAGTCAAGGACTATACCCACGCGCCATTGACACCCGATATATTTTCAATTTAAAAAAAAAATTGCTATCGTTATGTATGAAATTAAGAAAACGTCAAAATTAGCGAATGCAGGACAAATTTTTACAGCTGAAATAATTTTGTTGTGTTAAATATTTCCTAAAAAAACCGGGCTAAGCATTTTTGATGAGGTAAATAGGTGTACAATTCCATTTTTATAAAGAAAATATCTTCATAACTATTAATTTTTGTATAAAAGCGTGAAATTAAATATTGTAGCTTTATATGCTCGTAATTGTAATGTTTTCACTCTGGTTCGCAAATAAAGCCTATTTCCTTTTAACGACTTCAAATTATTTATTTCACAACTAATTCGTTCTAACACACTAAATGCTTTATTATTCCACTTATAATAAAAGTATACCAATTACAAACTCAAATATTTTTGTAACAACCAATTTTACAGTTGCCCTTTCAAATATAAGCCGTCCCATTTCGCAGTTAGTAGACCGGTATTTATAGTCGGTTAAGCTTTCTAGATATACCGCGAAAGCTCTTGTTAAACGGTTCCAGCAAGTTCCTTTCCAATGTCTTATTGGGATTGCGTCTTCTACTATTAGATGAAAAGTCTCCACCAAGGGGAATAGGCATTGTATATAAAACCTATAGTACTCTTATAGAGTCTATTTTTTGTACTCTCTTGCAGCCATGTGACGGCGCTATTGCAGTGATAAATTTTACTTTGGAGACTGAAAAAAGAAAGAGATGGTTCCATTTAACAGTTCTGACAATATAAGTGCGAGTAAAAGAGATTACCAAAACAGCATTGTCCGCAATTGCTACGAAAGGAATTGTGGGAGAAAATAGAAAAAAGGTAATCATGCCGATTATTGAATTCGCAATTTTCTACTCCTGCTGAAGAGTGAACTCGTCGAATGAACTATACTATCGATTCTTGAACTACCTTACCATTTTCCGAACTATATTATCGCTGCCGTCATATTTTGACATCTTCAAAAACGTCACACGCAATGTTAAATTGTAGCTAAAGCATTGAAGTAATTTTTGTTGATCGAAATATAGAAATGGAAACTAGTGCATTTTATTTTAATTTTCGGGATCATTTGCAAAGGACTAATCGGATTTGTATACGCTACCAAACTAGGTATATATTTGATACTTCCGATGCATTGTAAGGTTTAAGTTTTCATATTGCAGAAGACTTTGAAATGCGACTTTTTTAAGCAGAACAGCTGAACCACATCTTCGTCATCTAGCGATAGGAAATGATTTTCTCTTTCTCATTGATTGAGCACTTGAAGTCCTTAAAAGGAAGACTCAAACCGTTTATTGAATTTTTTAAGTTTTCATAAAACTGTTGTTCTGGGAATTTATTGGTTAAATTCTTGGCAATGAATGTCAGGTTGTGTTTTCAGTAATCCCACCATTTCCATAAACTGGTCTCGGTTAGTGGTTATTTGTCTCAAAAAAAGAAAATTATAACCAACAATTAATACAATTACCTAGTAGGTATATATTTTTTAATTCAGAATTAAAAACTTACTTTACTTATCCGGCTCCCGATCCATGGAGGGTCACTGCCTGACATATTGCGGTTTTCCATCGGTTTCGGTCCCTCGCACGCTCCCTCCAGTCGTAGAGACCAAGCGATCTTGTGTCTGTAACCGCCTGGTCCTTGTAGCGGAGGTTCGGTTTTCCTGGTCGTCTCGAACCTGCGGGCTGGGATTCGAAGATTTTCTTTGCTGGAGCGTTGTTGTCCATTTGCTCGATGTGGCCGAGCCAGTGTAGTCCACGCGCTTTGGCTCTTTGGACTACATCCACATCTTGAAACAGCTCGTACAATTCTCGACTGAATCTTCTCCACATTCGCCCTCTTCACATATACATAGGACCAAATATCCTCCGAAGATTTTTTTCTCTCGAAAGTGCCCAGTATCAATTCCGCTTTTTTATTTATCGTCCAGCACTCGGCGCCGTAGACTAGAACTGGTAAAATTAGCGTTTTGTATAGCGTGCACTTTTTCTTTCGAGACAGGAGTTTTGAACCCATTTGTTCGGCCAAGCCGAAGTAGCAGCGGTCCGCTAGGGTAATTCTTCGTCGCATTTCCACTAAGGTGTTTTTCGTGGAATTGATTCATATGTACATATATCGCAAGTTAAAATTCAGTTTTTAACAAAACAATTTAATTATGTTGGTTGGAATACCTCTTATTAAATTTACATACCCACTTACCTACCAATATGTACTTATAAGAAAAATGTAAAAAATATAAGAAGTATATATATGTACCAATGTTTGCCACATTATTTTTTAAAAAATTAATTCTGCCGATTTGTTAAATATATAAAATGCACGACTGGATCGTACGAACTTGCTCTTTTAGCTAACGACTTTTATGTAGCTATTTATGCTTTACGTAACCATCGAGGTTTAGTTAGTTAGGTGTAGTTATCCTATGCAGGTGTAAAGCCTATGTAGGTAAGATTACCTCGATTATTTGTATAATGAATTTTCGAATTAATGATTAAATGAATAGTTACATAGGTACCTACAAATGTATATTTAAATCTAAGTTATGGATTTCTATTATGTAAGTTAGAAGAGTAAAATATATCCACATATATAGACATATTGATGGAAACTTAGTATGTAAACATGTACATATAATAATGAAAATGAAGGATGTAGGTGGGTAAGTAGCTATGTACATACAACTTCACAATTTAGGTGCAATATGCATACATAAGATTCATGTGATTTTTAAAGCACTTATGTATATATAAATGTATGAGGGCCTACATTGTATTTAGTATCCAGTGACATACGCAAAAATTCGTAAAAATTGAATAATAATAAGATAGAAATAAATGGATAATACACATACTTAAATGTTTTTATATTTTCTTAGTCGTTATAGTTTGAGGGAAAACAAAGATGCAGTTTGAATTCGTTGATTAATAAGAATATATAAAAAACATTCGTTGGAGCAGTTTTTCAATAAATTAATTTTTTATGTAACTATAAAATTTTTAAAACATTTTTAGAAAAAAAAATTGAAACGCCATTTTGAAGATATTATTAGTATACATATTTTTTTTTAAATTTAACTATATGCCTGTAAGACTTAAGGTCTTTTATATGCAACCTGAATTGCACGACACTAGTTTGGCACAGTGGATTTGAGAGCCAGGTATTGACGGTCTCATTTTAACCCACGGGCGGCATCCAATCAAAATTGGAGGTATAGAAAAGAATGCGCCTAGCGTGGGGATCGAACCCACACGTCTAAGCAATCAAGAACTTTATCCACTGCGCCATTGCCACCCACGCATATACACATATAGAATTCAAATTAAAAAAAAAATCTGTTTTATTTATTTTTTTTTGTTTATTTATTTTTTTAAAATCGAAAAACTGTTTTGTTGAAAATTTGACTACGGAGTCTTATTAACAATTTTAGGGAGCATTTGCATAAAAAAATTATTTTAATCGGATTATCCAATATTGCGAAAGACGAAAATATGGAAAGTGGATCTATGGGAAGTACCGTTAATAAGAACGCAAAAAAGATATCTTTATACTTAAGAGTGAACTGTACTAATTTAAGAACACATAATTTTTTTATAAAAATTCTTGGAGTCGTTTTCGAGAAATAAATTTTTATCTTAACGGTTTTTTAACTTTTGTATGGGAGGTACCGTTGTTTTTTATTTTAGAAAAATAGTTTTTTTAACTCTACAATATAATTCCAAAAAACCACTAAATACGAAGCTTCGAAAAAATCTATTGAGTCGTTTTCGAAATTTTGAAATTTCAAAAAAAAAATTAATTTCAACAAATTTTTTTTTGAAAAATTTTGGTATACAATAGTGTTTAAGCTTTCTAGGATCTTCTGCGTAAAAAAAGTAAAAAAAAATCAGATTAACCGTTTCCAACAAAAAAATGGTTCTACTAGAGGTACCAAAAATAACATTTTTTTTCCAAAAAAAAATTGCCAAAATGTACCCTTTCCCTTCATTAATGAACTGATTTTTTTAATAAAAATTGTTAGAGCCGTTCTTGAGAAAAATGAGATGTTTGTTTTGTAGGGGAGCTACTGTTATTTGTCGTCTTAAACAAAAAAATGAAAAAATGTGTGGGCATATTACCGAAAAAACAATGTGTACCAAGTTTGATGTAAATCTATCCAACTGTTAAGGCTGTAGACTCGAGGACAGTCAGGCAGACAGACTGACAGAATGACAGACAGTCGGAATTGGGGGATCCAATTTTTTGGTGTTCTCAATGACCTTATGTCATGTTTGATTGTAAGAAACATTTTTTTTACGAATACATAACTTGCCTTATAGTACCTATAATCGCAAGTAAAGATATGGAAACTCACATATTTCAAAAATTTTTCAAGAATGAAATAAGTATGCAGCCATTTACTACGCTAATATGTATATTTTTATAAATTTTGTTCCGTCTATTTGTTAATTTAGTGTGATTAGAAGATAACTATACATAGTCTACATGAAAAATCATCTATCCCAAAAAAGGTTTGCCCTTCCAAAGCAAAATTGCTTGGCACTCTCAACATTCTTTAAAACTTCATCAAATCGTTCGCAAATAAAACCATTTACACATCGACTTGCAAAACGTTTGTGTTGCTCCCAAAATCAAGTCAGATAACCTACCTACCTAGGTTTATCCAAATTTTATTGAAACACTTTAAATATTAAGGATATTTACGATTTTTAGAACAAAAAAACAAGTTGTTTATTTTACATACCTACATATGTATGGATGTACCCACATATACTATCTACTTTCTTCAATTTTATCGAATATATATGACACCTACATATATATCCTACAAAATAAAACATTCTTCATTGAAAAATTTTTAAAATCTAAATTTATTTTTCCATAACTACCTACTATTCATGTAGGTTGCTTTTTTATCGTAACAAATCGACCAGCGTCCAGACGGCAAAAAACAGTTCATTCACAAAAACTTGCTCATTTCTTTAACCTTTTATTTTTCTATACCTACTTACCTACATTTATGCATGTGCAAATACAATCTTGCACTCTTTTAATTTTCCCGTTCTTTTATCTTCTATTTTTTGCATTTTATTTGATTCGACACAAAATTGGCTTTTTTTTCTCTCGCTCGAACTCATGAGTTAGCATACAGTATTCCTGTTCTGTCATTTTTACCATTTCTTTGGATTATATCCATATTCTCTTGTCTCCCAACTCTCCAATTTTATTAAAGAGCAATACCATCCTTGGACATACTAGATGCCGCCACAGTCGAACTAATTCATGAGAGTAATATTACAATATATAGTTACAATGGAAAAGGTATGAAGTTTGTAGCATACTTTCAGTTGTTGTTTTGTTTAGAGTTTGTAGCATACTTTCAGTTATTGTTTTGGTTAGTGTGTAGCATACTTTCAGGCATTATTTTTGGTATAAAATAGTCCGTTAGGAAATCAGATAGTACAATTCGTTACATTCAAATCCAGTATTTCCATCACCGCTTTATCGAGGCAACCAATCCAATTTTGTTGAAGTTTCGGAGACAAACCCTTTTGGCGGTGCGGATTGTAAAGCCACACAAGATCTCCTGCCTCAAATCCTACTGTTGTTGCTCTTATGTCGTATCGTGTTTTCATTCGGTCGCTAAGTATCTTTATTCTTCGTACTTGTTCTTTCGTGAATGTCAGTAAGCCGTTCCCTGAGAATATTCCCATATTCCTCTGTCATGTTGAACTGTGCACAGCACTTCTAGAGACCATGAAAAATAATGGAATGTATCCATGCCAGTCGCGTTGGTACTCGCCTACAACCATCCCATCCGAATGTGGGTGAAGCGGTGTTGTCCTCGTCTTTTTAATGCCCAGAAGCGAGCAAACCTCCTGAAAATTGTTGGACTCAAAATTCCTCCCTTAGCCCGAATTGAGTTCCAGAGGCACACCGAATCTGCCTACCCAATTGAATACAAGTTGATGGCCTCTTGCTTTGGGACGGCAAACGCCTCTGACCATTTGCTAAAATAATTCGTGACTACGAGAATGTATTTGTTGCCGCTGACAATTTCACAGAAAGGGCCTGCGATGTCCAGTGCAATCCTCTCTAAAGGTGCTCCCACATTGTACTTCTGCATTTTACTTTGAATTTTCCGGCCTGGTCCTTTGCTCGCAGCACAAGTATCACATTTATGGCACCACCATTCGACATCGATTTTGCATGTAACCAGTATAGAACCGCTGACGCACCATTTTGAATGTTTTATTTATGCCCAAATGTTCCACAGAAGCTCCCTCATGCATATCTCGTAGAATATCATTGACTTTTGGCCAAGGTACGATTAGCTGCATCACAAAAGATTTGCCATCGGCGAATTTCCACTTACGCCGTAGTATAACCTCTTGCATATGGAGTGAATCCCAATGTACCCAATAGGCTTTGAGAACTGAGCTCCTATTAGAGATTTCACTCCATTCTGGTTTTTCTTCATGTTCTTTCCATGCAAGAATTGGTCCGATATCAGAGTCTTGTTGTTGGGCCTTTCTCAATTCTTCGTTGTTCCAACCGTAAATGGGATCAACTCTTAGCCACTGAATGACAGTTATCTCCGTTTCCTCTTGCAGCGAGTAATGCTTGCAATCGTGTTTGCATGGTCGCCTAGATAATGCATCTGCGTTTGAGTGAAGCTTTCCTCGCCGATGCTGAATCTGGTAGTCGTACGTCTGTAGCCTCTCAATCCACATTGCTACTTGACCTTCTGTGTTCTTGTAATTTAAAAGCCAATTAAGTGTGTCATGGCCTGTTCGCAGAAGGAACTTCTGTCCATAGATGTATTTATGGAAGTGCTTCGTGGCCAATATGAGAGCTAGAAGTACCCTCCTAGTCACGCAATAATTCCTTTCGGGCTTCGATAGTACCTTGCTGTAGTAGGCGACAACTTTTTCTTCTCCGTCATGAACTTGGGACAGTACAGCTCCTATTCCAACGTTGCTCGAATCACCGTCGATGATGAAAGGCTTATCCGGAGATGGATATGTTAGCACAGAAGCGTTACATAAGCACTCCTTCAGTTCCTGAAAACTTTCCTCGAACTCACCTGACCATTTGAACGATTTGCCCTTTTCAGTTAGCTGATGTAAACTTTTAGCGATTCCGGCAAAATCCTTCACAAAACGAAGAAGAAAGCTTCGCAGCTGATGTTTGTTTTAAGTTTCGGAAGAGACGATATGCCAAAGGTATTTAACTTCGGTCTCGAAAAGCGCACAATTATCTGGATTCAATTTAAGGTGAGCTTCTCGAAGTCTTTTGAATACAGATTTAAGGTTCTCACAATGCTCATCAAATGTTTTTCCGAACACAATGACACCGTCTAAGTAAACAAGGCAAGATTTTCAAGTAAGGCCTTGCAAAACGTATTCCATCAAATGCTCAAATGTTGCCATCGCGTTACAAAGTCCAAACGGAATTACTTTAAATTGCCACAGAACATTTACTGTGGAGAAAGCTATCTTCTCTCGATCTTCTGGGTGGATTTTTACCTGCCAGTAGCCACTTTTTAAGTCCAAAGTGGAGAACCATTGAGCTCCTTCCATTATATCCAAAGTATCGCTAATTCTGGGCAGAGGGTAGCTATCTTTCTTTGCTACATCGTTCAGCCTACGGTAGTCAACACAAAATCGAATGCTTCTATCTTTCTTCTTGAAAAGAACCACAGGTGATGCCAAGGGCGTTTTGAATTTTCGATTAGCCCATCTTTCTTCATGGTCGATATCTGCTTGTTTAGCCAATGGAAGACGTCCTGCTGGTTGGCGAATCGGTCTCGCGTCTCCTGTGTCGATTCGATGTTGCACAAGTTGTGATCGACCATACTGGAGTGAAGAAAATATGTCACCGTACTCATTAAGAAGCGTACCAGTAATACTAAGCTGATGTTTACTTAGATTGGATGAATTGAAAATTTTTGCTTTTATGGTCTTCAAATGTTCGGGGTTCACCGACTTGTGGCTGTCCACACTTTGTTATTGCGGTCACAGATTTACATTTCCCATCTACTTCTCCTTTCCTGAGCTTAACTTCGTACGGTTTGTTGTTCAGTATAAATACAGGCACCATGTTGTTCTTTGGTGCCACCAGAGTTTTAACTACCGTAAAGTTTTGGGAACATTACTCAGTCTGGTTCCACCATAAGGTACCGATGACTACCCGAATTACCCCTCAAAAAAACAGTTCTGAAGAAGCAGGCAAGCATGTGTCTTCTTTGATTACAGTTCTTAGAGTTAATGAACTTTAGTTCCCGTAGATCATGGGAATTTCAATATTTCGGTACTTGAGAACTTGCTTACCGATATCCAGAATAACTCCGTGCTCTTTCATAAAGTCGACACCAATGATCCACTCGTCACATATATAAGCTACTAGAAATAGCTGTGAAAACGCCAATTCTGCTAATCGGATCTTTAGGCGAACTTCTCCGTACACTCTTGCTGCCTCTCCTGTTGCTGTTTTCAGACGATAGATATTTTTGTTGTGTAGCCATGTCATCTTGACCAAGTCTCTACGCACAATCGAGGCAGTGGCACCAGTGTCAATTGCAGCCACGTGTTTTATGTTGTTTAAAATTTCCTCTACTGTCAGACTTTTGCTGTTGCTATTAGGTGGTTCTGGGATACCAGAAACCAGCTTCTGCCCCTCGAAGTTGGTTCTTACTTGTTTCCCGTCTGGGAAACAGGGCGAGCAGGAGTGTTGATTGTAATGCTAGGCTGTTCTCTGATGTTTCCTGTTGCGTAGGTCGTCGCTTAAAGAGTGGCCACGGCGAATGCCACTGTGTCTAGTAAACCTACCGTTTACCATCTTCACAATTCAATATAAAAGGGACAAACTAACTTCCCAAAAGGCGAAGATGCTAAGAACGAGTAAGGGTGGAATGCAGGCTTTGGGTTATTATAATACAGAGAAAAATTATAAAGCAAGGATAATCATACCTAGGCTTGTGAATATCCTTATGGTGGAAAGATGAAAGCACAAGCTTCCTTTAACGCCCGATCCTCCTTCATCGAGCTATGTTGGCATCAGATGCATCATTTTGTTGTTTTTTTTTTTCGGTTTGATCTGCACCACACTCTATTTATATTTTTTTTGTGGTTATTTTTAATCTTTATTTTTTCATTAAAATTAACTATTCTAATGGTAAACAATTTGAAATATTTATAACTTAATTAAAGAAACTAACAAAATATTTCACTCCACGAGTAAAGGAAAAAATACAAGCGAATAATAATGTTGGGACTACTTCCTAACATTATTATTCGCTTGTATTATCCTGCGATAAATGTCAAATTCGAAAGGAATAACTCGACTGCCAGAAACTTTACCAACGCGATCTCTTGCAAAGTAGGAATAGCTAGAGTTATGAACAAAAAAGGAAAGGAAGGAAAGAAGATTTAAGACAGTTACAATTCAAATCTTGTTTTATGTGATAAATGATTTTTGTGCAAAAGTTAGTCATGAGTAAAATATAATGGGAAATAAGACTGATTAGGCTAATATCAAATGGAATAAGAATTTAATTACAGATATTAAAGGTTCAATCCATGTAGGAAGTAGCGGAGACGCGCACCCGCTGACACTTAAGTAGGTTGTAGACAAATGAGAGGTGGGCCACATTGGAACGTCTATGGAATGTAAATGGGGAAATCGCTAGAATTAGTTGGAAGTTTAAGAAAGAGAAAGATGGAAATGGGGTTAATAGGCCATCTTTGATTTTAGTTGGAAATTAAATCTGCGTAAGCTAATACCAAATACAGTACAGAACAAGTGTATTAAGTCTAACACAAAGGTGTTTTTTGGTGTCCTTTGTCCGAGGAGGAAAAAATTTATTTCTCTTGAGAATTAAATAGAAAAATCAGAAATCCTAATTACTGGAAAAAAGGGAGTTGCAGGTAAAAACAAGTTTTGTTTCCTTTTGAAGTTTATATTAATACATTTAAATTATCTTCATATAGATATATTTATTTATTTATTTATTTATTTGTTTCATCAATCAGAGAACATCTTCCCTTACAGACTAATACATTGATTCTTAAAAATTAAATTAACAATAAAATAAAATAATTGTACTGGGTATGTTAATATCCCATGATATATTAAAAGAGATTAATTAATTACAAATGTGGTAGATTTAACAAGTTAAATACATACAGCTTAAAAGTTTCTCTTGTGCAACTATCAAAAAAGTCTAATCTATTGCAAACCAAATTAGCTTCCCTGATGCAACGAGATATGGTCTTATTTCGACCGTAATTAGTTCTACGGAATTGTTTATGAAACAAAATTATATCACGGGAATTGCTTCTAGGAACATGTATATTGATTAATGTAAGTAATGAAGGACATTTAATATGAAATGTAAGTAAATCTCTGATGAACATTGTCCCAAAGTATGTACGACAACTAAATGGGCGGAGGACAAAAATTTCATCCCGGATAATCAGTTCGGTTTTAAGGCGGGACATGACACAATTCATGCCGTGTCTAAACTAGTTTCTGATATCCAATGGAACAAAACTAAAAAGCAGTGTACGGGTGCCTGTCTGGTTGATTTGCAGAAGGCCTTCGACACCGTATGGTTAGAAGGTCACTATCTAAAGCTAACCAGACTAGGTGTAAGTAAACCTCTATTGTATATGCTTTATGACATGCTAAATGGTAGAAAGTTTGTTGTCAAGAGTGGCAATGTAACTTCTACCGCAATTTTTAATATTAAAAATGGTCTTCAGCAGGGAGCGGTTAACTCGCCGATTCTATTCAGCATTTACACCAGCCATCTGATAGGTAGTTTAACTCAGGCAATTGCGTACGCCGACGATCTAATTGCGTACAGAACAGCTCATACAGTTGAGGTCATCAAAAATCTCTTGCAGAGTGACTTCGACAACATTCAGCGATATTGTGATGACTGGAAGTTGAAAATCAACTTCCAGAAATCAGAAACTATTTTGTTTAGGACTCCGTTGTCTAGCGCCTTAAGGGATACGAGAAGGAACTGGCGCAAGCTGGTGATCGTAGGGCCACATGGACATCCACTGGCGAGTAAAAGTGTAGTAAAGAACCTTGACATCTGGTTGGATCAGTACCTGTATTTGACAGACATATACGTGCTGCTTTGGCCAGGGCTAGGGGAGCCTTTGCCTTGACAAAACGACTGTTTTATAGCAGCCGTCTTGAAAGCAGGGTGAAGGTGATTTGCTACATGGCCCTCATCAGGCCGATGATTGCCTACGGATGCCCGGTGTGGTTCAACGTTGCCCCATCTCAAATGGAAAAGATTCGGGTGTTTGAGAGGCAAAGTCTTAGACGTTGCCTTGGATTACACAGAACACCAGAGTCGGAGTACACAAGATATTATTCCAACCAGGTTCTATACAACGGAGCCAACATAAACAGAATAGATAATTTTTTGTTCAAGCTGATTCGGGGTCATGTTGCAAGAGCGATGTCCTCAACTAACAGCTTAATTATTGGGGCTTATTACCCCAATAACGAATATTTTGAGAGTGCGCGGTTAAGTGGTTACATCCCTCCCGAGGCATTCCTCTATTTAGACAGTCGAGGGCTGATACAGGATGGAGGGGCGGTTCCGCTCATCTACCACGTCAGCCGGAAAACTGTGGATAGGCGACTCCTGTATGGTCGAGACGTCATCGCTCAAGGTGGAGAAGAGCGCCTTCGGTTCAGTAGGACTGTGTCCGATCGGGACCGGAGGGATAGGGTGAAACAGGAGAACCAGTTCTGGTGGCTCTCTGAACAGCATCATGATATTTAATGTCATTGAAGATAGTATATCTTGGCCGACTTACATAGATTTAGGACATTAGGTATAGGGAACAGTCGGGGTGGCACCAACAAAGATTAAAAATATGTATGTATGCGGGGGCATACGTGCATGTATCTGCGTGTCTGTACATGTATGTGCGTACGTATATGTATGTGCGTATGTACATGTATGGGTAGGTTGCATGTTGTTGTGTGTCTGCATGCATATAAAAACAAAAAAAAAATTTTTAAATCGAAAAAAATGCTGCTGTGCTAGTTTTTAAGTGGCTATTCTAGTTTTTAAGTAGTTTTAAGTATTTTAAGTTATTTTTAGTTCGTATAAGTTAGTTTTTATTTAGTTTTAATTATTTTTAATCTATATTTAGGTTTAGCTTATAAGTAAAAAAAACAAAAAAAAATTATACGAGTAAGATACCAAGTTTTTTCTGTAAAATTTTCCTTGAAAAATAAAATAAAATAAAATAAAAAAAATTAGATTTAATTAAAATAGTTTTTAGGTCGAAAGACATTAGTTCTTAGAGTTATTGTTTAGTTTAGAGCGCCCGTAAAGGGCCAGTAAATTAGTTGTAAGTTATTGATAATTAGGCTAGTTTTAAACATTTTTGTCTAGCTTTAAGATAGTTATAAGTTAAAATGAAATAAAAATGAATTAAAAAAAAAAAAACATGTTTTTTTTTTTTTTTATAATCTACACGCGCTCAAGGGATTATGAATACCCTTTAAATGTTTACACACAGCGCGGGCGTGAGGGTGAGGTTAAGGAAGAGAAAGAATGATAGGAAAGATGTGTGGCGTGATATTCGGAGATTTTATGTGTGTCAGATTTTATCTCCAGGGATGGCGGCTGAACTAATGCGGAGAAATTTCCGTGTCTTATTTATCGATGTCCCTTATAATTCGCATTAATTTTTTTTATCGTATTGTCATATTTTATCGGTATACTAGTTTTACTCAATCACATGTTGTTAGTGTTATGCCTAAACAGCATGTAATGAGTATACCAGCAACTCATTGTATGACAATTATTTTTAGAATTGGTTTTAATGGAAAATAAGAAGACATAGACTACGGCAGGGATCGAACCTGTGACCATGAGGTTGACAGGCGAACACACAACTATCGCGCCACGGCCACCCCCGTACGACGACTTTCCAGACTTAGCATTCCAAATAACTGACACCTTGTTTTATAAGATGGAGTATCAACTCTCCAATTTAATTTAAAAAATATAAGCCTTGTAAATTTTCTTTGGATTCTTTCAATTCTGTCACACGAGTTTTTATAATACGGGTTCCATACTGTACTGCAGTACTCAAGCACCGATCTAACCAGAGGGTTGAAAAGAGACTTCAATGTGTATGGGTCAGTAAATTCTTTCGTCTTCCTCTTGATGAACCCTTGCATTTGATTAGATTTATTGATTATGTAATCTATGTGCGGTAGGAAGGTAAGTTTTGTGTCCAGTATGACCCCTAGATCTTTTTTCTGTACCACACGTTCCAATTCTAAACCATTAATAGAGTAGTTGTAGTAAATTGGTGAAGTATTACGGACACGGGACATCACTTGGCATTTGGATACATTCAAGTGCAGAAAATTTAGATTGCACCAATCAGCCAGTCTGTTCAAATCTTCATTTAATAAAATACAATCTTCCATGCACTTAATCATTCGATAAAGCTTAAGATCGTCCGCAAATAGAAGACATAATGAGTTTTTAAAGATTTCAGGAATATCGTTGATAAATAATAAGAATAAAAGCGGGCCCAAATGGCTACCCTGGGGGACGCCAGATGGTACTAGGATCTGTTCTGATAGATGATTGTCAATTTTAACAATTTGAACCCTAAGAGTTAAATAAGATTTAAGCCAATCTACGAAGTTCGAATGAAAACAAATCTGCATAAGCTTGTGTATAAGAACCTGGTGATTAACGCGATCAAATGCCTTGGCGAAATCGGTAAATATAATGTCAGTTTGAAAATTTGATTCAAAATTGTTAATAATATAATTAGTTATTAATGATAAATTAGTCGCTGTAGATCTACCAGACATAAAACCGTGTTGGTACACTGATACAAAGTCTTTTAATTGAAAAGAAAGTTTATCAAAGACAATCTTTTCGAATACCTTTGGTAAAGCTGAAATTTTACAGATTGGTCTATAGTTTGTAATATCTTGTTTAGATCCTGACTTAAATACTGATGTAATATAAGAAAACTTCCAACAGTCCAAAAATTGACCCTTGGAAAGAGACAAGTTAAAAATGGTGGACAATGGTCTAGCTAAAGATTTTGCACATTTCAACAACAAAATGGGTGGAATCTCATCAGGACCTTCATTTATATTTGGATCCAACCCAAGCAGTGTTGTCTCTACTTCTGAAAAATTTAACTCCATAGAACCTATATTAACAGATTCTTGAATTTGTGGTAGCTCAAGATTAGATAGAGAGTTTGTAGAATAAACTGATTGAAAGTATACAGCAAAAAGATTACAGATCTCATTGACGTCATTTGATGATGTATCTAAGTACTTCATACAGCTAGGATACCCGTTTAATTTCCGTTTAGAATTTATAAAACTCCAAAAACTTTTACTATTGTTTTTAATATTTGATTCTAAAGAAAACATATAGGATCGATACATAAACTTATTGAGCATGTTAAATTCGTTTTGGCAATTCAAATAACTCGACCGAAGTTCAATATTTTCACGATTTTTTAAAAATATTTTGAAGGACTTATTTTTTTTATTTTTTAAATTAATTAATCTCTTATTAAACCAAGTTGGATTTGAACTAGATTTAGATTTTTTGCATGGAACAAATCTACGTACAGCCCCATCGATAATAGATGAAAATGCTTCATTTGCGTTAGTTAAATTAATTTTAGAAATATGTGAGTCCCAAGGAAATGAAAATAAATATTCGTTCATTGCATCAAAGTCAGCCTTTTTAAAGTTTGGTACAAAAACATCGTTATTACTTTCAATTTTCATATAACTATAAGAACTAATAGTTCCTTCCAATGCAATGTGATGCATTGAGTTTTTGACTATGGGGATATCAGACTTTTCAATATAGATATTAAATTCCTTATCAACGAAAATAAGATCAAGAATACGAGTTAATTCATTAGAATTAGAGTTTATTTGTATTAAGTAAAACTGACTAAAAAAATCGATCAAATTAATTTCAATATCCGAGGTAACATTGAATGGAATTAAATTAAATATCTACTAAATATTTCCCTGGTTAAAATCACCAATGCAAATAATATGTTGTAAACTGCTCAGATTTTCTAAAATATTTTTACAATTTTCAAAATATATGTTGTAGCATTCAAGAGAACTTCTCGTGGGAATATAGTTTATAATAATGAACAATTCAGTGTTATCATTTAGGGATAAACAAATAATCAACTGGTCGATATCAAAGTTAGTAGTAGTGACAATATTAGATTTAAGCTCTACTTCCTTGCAAGGTAGAGAGGATCGAATTGCAATCAAAACGCCCCCACCTCTATCCATACCTGTAGATAATTTAGACCTATTTTTTCTAAATACAGTATAGTTTGAGTTGAATATTTCAAATGATAATTGGGAATCAGTTAACCATGTTTGAGTTAGTAAAATTATATCATAAAAACAGGATGAAAAAGTAAGGTATAATATAAGTGTTAATTTCATCGAAGGTCAATGCATTAGCTCTGTTAATGATGATATGTCAACTTCACGGACTGTAGAGCATCGTCGTTTTTTGAGTGATTTACGAACTTTTTCACTTTAACGTACATGGGCCATATGGAAGAGTCACTCATCAATTGGCTGTAACTATTCGCAGGAACACTGAGTTTAAAATTGACATTTGTAATATCCGATAGGGCAATCCCTTTTTTAATAAGCTTGTAGCATTGGAAAAAATGACTAGGTATATTAGTCTGAGTCGAGATGTGGTTGATAAGATCTTCTGGTTTAGTATCCACGTTAAACTTTGAAATGTGCAGCCATACTGAAGATGTCTATACAACATATGCACCAACTATATACAGTAAATACAAAACCGAGTTAAGCGATAGAGCACCGGTAAAGTGGTCCAAAGGAGGAATTCAACATTACCTGTTGGGAAGTCCTTATATCTATTTCTGACAAATAAATCTTAAACAGAGGTAATTTAACCATAAAAAGGAAAAAAATGTTAGCTCCAAAGACACTAACATCTCGTAGGTCAAGTGCGGCGGATTTACATATATACATACTTAGATAAACCTTAAATTCTTGGCAGAGAGAATACCTATGCTTACGGCCTTGATCATATATACATATATAATTGTAAAACACTGAGCCAGTGGCCTTGGCCTTAATTAATTTTTTTTTTGTCAACCACCTCTAATTTGGGACAAATAGTTCGAGGACGCAGGACAAAGGCTTATCTACCTGGGTGCTGTTGACTAAGGTGGCAAGTGTGAATTTGTGGATTAGCCATCTAGTTGTGATTTTTTGTTTGTTCTCATACATAATTCAGGAATGCAGTGCCTAAAAGAACGATACCTACTTATAAGCTTTAATTAATTTTTGGTTTGGTTACCTTTTTAAATTTATTTTGTTTTTTTCTTATTTTTGGCTTAATTTCCATATTGTTTTTTTTTAAATTGTTAAACTCTTTGAAAATTCTTTTTTGGTAATTCGTACAAGACTTTATACAAATACAAAAAGGAAAAAAAGGTAAATAATTAAAGATAGGACCTTTTTCTTTCTGAAATTCTCGGGATATACATACACATACCTAAATAATTCCTACGATCCGAGGACTAAGATTTGATAGCTTATCGACTTATCGTCATCAGGAATCTACTGCCGGCAGAGCTTCGTAGGACAAAACACTGATGTAAGTCAATCTTGTTTAAGATATCTGAAACAATAATTTGATGAGTATGTATATATACATATATAATTTTGTTGAATGAATTCCTTGAAGCCGAAGGACAAGGCTTTCCGAAACTTTGTGTTTTTTTTCTTTTCTCGTTATTTTTTTTTATATAACAAATTTTGTTTTCACTTGAAATTTTAATCTTTAATTTTTAAATTTTATTTCTGAAATCTATAATTATTAATAATTTCTACTCTATCTGTAAATTCTATACTCTTTATGGCCATTTTGGGGGTGGCCGTGGCGCTATAGTTGTGTGTTCGCCTGCCAACCTCATGGTCACAAGTTCGATCCCTGCCGTAGTCTATGTCTTCTTATTTTTCCATTAAAAACCAATTCTAAAAAAAAAAAAAAAATAAATGTCATACAATGAGTTGCTGGTGTACTCATTACATGGTGTTTAGGCATAGAACTAACAACATGTGATTGAGTAAAACTAGTATACCGATAAAATATGACAAAGAATAAAAAAATTAATGCGAATTATAAGGGGCAGCGATAAATAAGACACGGAAATTTCTCCGCAATAGTTCAGCCGCCATCCCTGGAGATAAAATCTGAGACAACAACCACCTACAGTCTCCGAATATCGCGCCACACATCTTTCCTATCATTCTTTCTCTTCCTTAACCTCACCCTCACGCCCGCGCTGTGTTGATACATTTAAAGGGTATTCATAATCCCTTGAGCGCGTGTAGATTATAAAAAAAAAAAAAAAAAAATTGAAATAAGATCAGATTGTATGAAATTACACATATGTACATAGGTGAAATTTGATTTCACGGAGTTAGCAAAGGTTGTATCTCAGATACAAGAAAGGGTTGGCCAACAATTGACAACAACACCTGTCATTGCTTTTGTTGACTTGATGACTCTGTATGGGAGAGTAAGTGTGGTGGGAGTCGATTTTTTTGTGTAAGGAGAAATTTGGTATTTTTTTAGATTTAGGTAGTTTTTTTTATTAACTTTTAGGTTTAGATTAGAATATGATATAATGGGAAAAATAGGATAAACTATTTTTTTTCCATTATATACTGATAGGACAAGGGTTTAGAGTATAGGCAGTTAAGTTTTAGTAATTTAAAATTTCCCTTTCTGGAGGATATCGGCTCAAACCCCACCCTTTCACTCATGCAGTGGCATAGGTCACTGGATTTGTGTTCATCCTTATCCTTTTTTTTTTAAATCCGATCCCATATAATTACCTTTCCTCAGTGACGTGCCGTGGTGCTTCAAGCAAGGCGTTCACTAACTTCTCCTCCAAATTTTGTTTATTCTTAGGTACGATTCAGGATTACGACGAGGGTGTTGTTTTTATTTTGTTTGATTTTTTTTTCAGTTTTTTGTAATATTTTTTTTTTCAGTTTTTGTTTTTATACTTTTTTGTGTTTTTCTTTGTAAGGAAACTATAATCTAGAAAGGTAATACTTCAATACAAGTTCAATTCGTCAGGATTTCTTCAAAAAACTTGCAAACCTTCATTATAGAAATTGTTTTTTACTTTGATGTCCTTTAAAAATGACTTTTCTATGGACATAATTGCAAGTTGCGATAATCTTTGCTCTTGCATTTTATTTCATCATACGATTTAACGTGTTTAAGATCAGTAAAGGAACGTTCGAAAGATTCACTCAATCTAGGTTAAATGTTTTCGAAAAAGTTTGTTTTAATTCAAGATCATCAACCGTTCTTGGAATGTCCTTAAAGGAGATACTTTTAAGCTTAGGAAATTTAAATTAATTCATTCTTCAGCCGTGCAAAATAAAAAACATTCAGCATATGAATACTTAAGGCATTTTTTTCCACAATCAACAATGTTTTTCGTAGAAAGTAAAGCTACTAACTTAAATTTAGTCAACGACACGAACCGCATTTCAATTTGAAGATTCTCTAAAAAAAATAATTAGCGATATCGCAGTTCAAAACTTTCTAGACCTCGTTTTGGAAAAGATCAATAGCATTTCTAGATGCTTCCAAAATATGATGAAAACTTGTTCTCAAGTTATTTATTTGAAATCTAGCACGGTCATTAAATGTTATCAGAATCAGAAATATCATTTAATACTGCATTAAATAAATCATTTTGTATTTTGCTCGACCTTCGACGTCGCTTTATATATACCTGTACGTGAACGTCGCTTATGAGTATGTTTGTATTTGTAATTGGTATACGCAATGAATCCGCACCGCAAGCACGCAATGAACAAAATAAGACCCAAACACTTAAAGTAAAAAGAAATTAAAGCTCTCTTTTCTCTTTATCCTGTTTTTCACGTGTCGCGCGGCATGACATTGGCTGGCATATCTGGTTTCTCTGATCGTAGTATCTATTTATAAGGTACGTTTTCGTACAGGTACAGAGAATGAATCCGCACCACAGCGAACATAGACAGCAGGCTCAAAGAAAATGAGTACCAAATAACCAATTCTCTTCGTACTGTGTACTGGTCCTGCTTCTCTTGCACTTCCAAACCGAAAACCTATGGTGGAATGAACGACACTGGCCGACGCACGGTGCACTGAATGTTGTTGAACACCTAACTATATAGGCTTGTATTGGCAATTATCTCTTCTCTTTCTGTTGGACGTTTTTTTAATATGGGGATTTGTATCAATTGGGTGCGCTGATGTTGAGATAATACCTAAATGTGTGCGTTTGTGTTTTTTGAATGAGAATGAATTCTCTTGCTGTCCGAAAAAGGAAAAGGAAACCCGAGCGGTTGATGAGGGTGAACACCAAAGGCTGTAGAAAGATTCATAAGGGAGCATGAATTTCGTGTCTTGTTTTTTAATTTTGAACGTGGAATCGCTGCGTTGAAGTTATGAGAAAATATTTGAATAAGGCAGGTAGTTGGAAAACAAATAAAAATGAAAACATTTAGTGATTTTGGTAACAAATGCAAGATACAGATGATTTTGGTAGGGTGTGCGGTGAACACCTGCGCACCTATGAATAAACGTCACTGCTTTCCTTTCCTTTTCTATCCCTTATCAAGGCATGATTTTCTTATTTGCCGAGAGAAAGGTGCATGGAAAGGGGCAAGAACCAACCTCGTCCTTCGAGCTAGACCGAGCTTAAAGCAAGCGTGCCTCTGCCCCACTTCCACCACCGAAGTTTAACACCTGTGGTATATGAATTTGCAACATTCCGTGTTCACAATGTTGACACATAGTTCTTTTTGGTGGCAATTTGCACTGGCATTAGAGATGTCCGGTCTTCTTATAATTCCACCCACGAGGAGACCCATTTCTTTCACTCATTTGGAACTCAGTTCTCTGACAAGAGAACTTTTAGTTCTCTTACCCTATGATGAACTGCTTGAGAAGCCTGTTCTGCTGCTAACATTGTCAAATCAAACGCTAATGCTTCGGGAAGGGTACGTTTTCCAGCAGTTCGGATCGCTCGCTAAAGGTTTCTGTCAGGAATAACATGCACAAATGCTTTCGTTGCAAGCTGTCCTCCGGTTAGATATGCCAGGTGTGTCAGTCGTTCAATGCCTGCTTGGACTTGCTGTAGGCTTTCACCACTTTTCTGGACTCTGGCATCGGAAAACTTCTTGCATATGGCAATCTCCAAGGCGTTTGCCAATGGTTTGAACAAGAGCACTGAAGTTGCGATTCTTATCTGCTGGTATAGTTTGCAAGAGTTCAGTAGCAGAACCTCTTTGTGCTAGTGTTAGCGCTATGAACTTGTCTTCGTAATCCCAGCCAGTTGTTGTTGCGGCTGTCTCAAATTGTTTCTTATAGATCGACCAAGAAGTTTGTCTATCACACGTAATGCTGGCAATGAGACGAGACCAGCGGAGACTTTTGTTAGTCGCGTCTCGGTCTCGTCAAAATCGAAAAATTAAAGTCTCGTCTCTGTTTCGTTCGCGGTCTCGCCTAACCATGTCTCGTCTGGGCCTTGGTCTTGGTCTCACCTTTTTCTCGAGAATATTTTAATGTGCAGTCTCGTCTCGGTCTCGGTCTAAGTGTCATCCTTAATCTATGTTTCTTTCGTGTTTCTTGGTAGTAAAAAGATGCAAGATAAGACGCATTTTTCAGGTTGCAAACAATATTATCTCAGCAGTTTGTAGGTAAGAACAATGCGGGGTGTGGAGTCTTGTGCGAAGAAAATATATAAAACAAACTGGCGAGTCTGTTTTGTTTTCTGAGTTAAGTGGAATATTTTGGAAGATTGGTGTAAATTTATATATTTCATAACAAACACAAATAAAATATTTAATCAAAAAAAAGTACATACAACGCTCGATTTTTTTTAAATAAACAAACTGTTTTTGTTAAGCTATGAACTGTCAAAAACCATTAAAAGATGTCTCCGATTTAAATGAATTAAAAAACCTATACAAAATTCATATTTTACCTAAGAAAACTCGAAATTTTTCGGATCTTATGTTTAGCTCCGTTAAAAGGTTATTTTAGGGCTCTTGGGTAACGTTGGGAAAAAAATATTATTCAACCGTCTAAATATAGCTTGTTGCCTATCTACAAAATTAAAAATTTACCTCAAGAAATTTGAAATTGTTTGCTCTTGAAAAGGTTGATTTAATGTGTATATATAAGTATATATGTGTATACCTACATACATTCATACCTACATATAAATATACAAGATTCATGTAGGTATAATAAGATTTTCGTCATGGTATAATAAATGGGAATTCTAACAAAAATTTTTATTTATTACGTTGATTTTGTTTCCCTTACTTGCATTATCTTCGTCCACTGAAAACCAAAACAAAGCCACACCTCTTTTCATGGTGAGCTGAATAGGGGTGGTTGCGACCGAGAAATGCGAATTGTCTAATATGCAACAAGAACATATTAGCGGAGCTAGAGCAGGTCAGCAGAAAAGTGCCTATGATCGAAATATGTGTCTCGTATTCAAGGAGATTCGTATTTCTCGGTCGCAACTATCATTCCTCAAAGGATGTTGGTTGAAGTCTTCATCGATTCTGTTGAATTGCTTTGTGTCCGGTAATGTGCTTGTTGTTGCATAATAAAACAATTTGTATTCCTCGAGCGCAACAACCGTTATCGGTGTGTACTTGAGAGCTTCTGCATACCTTGGCAATGACAACCTTGGCCCACTTCCTGGCGACACGCTGAGGGAACTTATGTGGATGGCTGAACGGCAGAAAATGTGCCTGATAATCGGGTGTGACGCAAATGCCCACCACACAGTTTGGGGCAGTACAAATATAATTGGAAGAGGTGAGTCACTTTTTGATTTTATACTCAGTACTAACCTAATTGTAAATAACATTGGGAATGAACCTAATTCTTCAAAAGATTCTGGATTGGAAAGTATCAAAGGAACATTCGTTCTCTGATCATAGATACATCCAGTTCTGCTTAGGTGAAAAAGTTAGTCAAAAACCAATATTCCGGAATTATCGGAAAACTAACTGGGAACTATATAGGGAAACATTCGATAAACTAATTGGTCTCTCCCTTCTCACGATACCCAAAAACAACAGCGACCTTGATGAAAAAGTCAAGGTCTTAACCCTCGCCCTAAATAGATCAATGGACATATCCTGTCCCCTTATTCAAATAAGAGGAAAACCAGAAACCCGTTATTGGAATTCAGGGCTAGCACCGCTCAAGAAAAACTGTAGAAAACTTTTTATCAGAGCTAAAAAATCAAGTCAAGACTCAAATTGGGATTCGTACAAAGAGTCCCTTAATATCTACAAAAAACAGCTGAGGAAGAGCAAAAGAACTTCATGGAGAAACTTCTGTGAAAGCATCGAACACACTTCTGAAGATTCTAGACTAAGTAAAATCCTCTCGAAAAATCCACCGATGCCTAGCTCTCTAAAAACAGCTAGCGGGGTATGGACCAAGTCAAGCGAAGGCTCGCTATCACTGCTACTAGATACTCATTTCCCGGGTAGCTGACAAGAAATTTGTTGCACTGAACAATCAAGGACAGGCTATAAAAATAATAACAATATTGGACTGATTACAAGGGAAAAGCTACTGTGGGCAATTAAAAGCTTCGATTCTTATAAGTCGGCGGGACAAGACGGCATAATGCCTGCCGAACTCCAGATAACCTCAGATATAATCATACCTATCCTGGAGGTTATTCTAAATGGGTGCCTTGACCTAACGTACAGAGCCTTACTCTGGAGAGAAGTTAAGGTCATTTTCATTCCCAAAGTAGGCAAAAGTACCTACCCAACTAAAAAACTCTCCATAGTTAAGCTCCTAAAATCTGAAAAACAGTCTTGTCTCTTTTAAGTTCCATTACTATCCTTAGAATTAATTTCTTGTTACGAAACTTAAATTATTGTGATAACGTTTTTTTTATAAGAACTTAGCTCTCTACAATTTTCAAAGAATTTAAATCTTATACTTAAAACAAATTTGCCTCCTTTAACAAGATTTCAAGAATTTAGAGTCTTATAAAAATCTTGTTATGAAATGTATACGCCTATATATCTTCAATCCCATAACAACTGACTTATCGGAGTCTAAGGTATTTTAAAGTTCTATAATGAACCTTATAGAATATAAATATATAAATAAGGTATACAACATTTTATTACAGGATTCTAATAGGAGTTGCATTTTCGAATTGGCACATGGAATCACATACTTACTCGTCACACGCCAAGTCAGGGACGTAGCTGAGATTATTAAATGGAAGTGAATTTGCCGAAAAGTGTTTATTGTTATAAAGATTTTTTCAAATATTTGAAAATGCAAGTGTTGTTAAAAATGTGAACGAACAATTAGACTAGTGAAGTTATGTGCAGTTGCCTTCTATACAACTGACAGATATATTACGTATAACATTCTTAATACATACGCTCTCTTCTGTTTTCAACATTGTTAAAGATCGGTCGTTTTATTTCAAGCTTTCATAATAATCCAACTGTAACAAGAGTTTCGCGGCCAAAAATTAACACATATCAATTAGCGAAGTATTCAACATTTGTTGTTAAAGGTGGATTTTATTAGAAGATTGATCGCCGCCGTCGTGTCATCAAAAAAGAAACATTTTTGTAATTTTGTAAATCAAATTTACAAAAAAATATATGATTGGTATCTCTATTGGCCTCGATATTTTGAATAATAATAGAATATTTCACACTTTTAATGGCAAACAAGTGAAATAAATTGGCATTCTTCTAGTGTCGTGCTATGATAAAAACAAATTCATGTTTTACTTTTGTAGCTGAGGCCCCCTTCCCTTACTACGTCCGTGATTAATAGCTCAATATATATGTAACTCGTTATCTCGTCCGATTTTTCATAAGAAGACTTAATATAAACCAAGTAGTTGAGAGGGAGAGTGAGTAAAAGTAGAGGAAACCAAACTCTTATAATGGTCTTATTGTAATTATTAAAGGATTCTCTCATCTCAACAGCAGCCATATTTAAGTACGCAGAAAATATTCCCTGAGTATTTTGAGGGTTACCACACATACAAAATGTGGATATGTTGAAATTAATTCTAAAAATTATTTATTTAAAAAACCCTTTTTTTTAAAACAATTTATGTGCATTATAAATTTCACAAACATAAATGGCAAAACAATAGCATGTAAAATATTCTTTCTAATCTCGATACAAAATATTTAACAATCGTAACAGGTATTACTTAAACTTTTCGACGTTTCTCTATTGAAATCTTTTGTGAGATGAAAAATGTTACTTGGTTAATTCTGTTTTGTGACATTAAAATATCTACCAACAATTACATTTTGTCATTTGTGTAAGTGCAGCTTTAAGGCTCTTAATGTGTCATATGGATTGCTTTTCAGATTTAATTTGAATCACAAGTTAATTTGTATGCATTTAGGATTGCATATCAACCACTATAATTTCCAAAATTAATTGATTCCCAAAAACAATAAAATAAAATAATATATCGCCATTATAAAATAATGAATAATTGACTTACATAATAAATACTATCACAAATACATATCAAGCCCATCAGTTTTAAGCCATGACATATACACGCAAAAACTTTAAAAGAATTTGCTTCTTTCAAAAAAAAATTTTAATGAAAAAGATATAATTTTTTCAAGGTTTATTCTCTTTTCTCTTCTCATTTTCTCTATTCTGTTTTAGCAACTCCCATTCAAAGAAACGCTTTCTCACACCAAGATTTAGGCGAGCTTTATTAGAGTCATATAAGAGGCCTTTTTTCTCTGTTAGGGAGCATAGAGAGGCTCTCATAACTAGGCCATTTAACGTTTTTAGCAGGATTATAATAATCTAGAAGAATTCTTCAAGATTATTTTGGCTCCCTTAAATTAGTCTCATTAGGTTATTGGAGAATGTTATGAGAGGAAAAATGTTACCTGGGCATGTAAATCCGAAGGATCTCAGACCGCCCAGTTTATCTTCATTCCTTTTAAAAACTCTTATTTCTTAGTCATATTTTTTGGGTATGTTAGTTCACTCAATCACATGTTGTTAGTGTTATGCCTAAGCAGCATATAATGAGCAAAGCAGCAACTTATTTTATTACAATTTTTAGAATTGTTTTTTAATGGAATATCAGGAGACATAGACAACGGCAGGAATCGAACCCGCAACCACGAGGTTGACAGGCGAGCACACAACTATAGCGCCACGGCCACCCAAATATTATTAGTTTAGAGCGCCCGTAAAGGGCCAGTAAACTAGTAGTAAGTTATTGATAATTAGGCTAGTTTTAAACATTTTTGTCTAGCTTTAAGATAGTTATAAGTTAATATGAAATAAAAATGGAAAACAAAAAAAAACGGCCACCCCAACAAAAATTAAACGTAATAACTTTTTTCAGTGTGAGTAATCGGCTTATTTTTTTTTTATTTTATAGGCTATTTAGATTTATCAAAATGAATGCTTGGGATATGGAAAAAGGATTTGGATAGTGCAGCGATACCATTCTTTGCAGTCCGTCATTTCCTTCCAAAGGGAATTTAGGCTGGAGTTTGGCGGTACTCCCCCGAGTAGATGGACCATTATGAGGCTGGTGAACATGTTTGCCGAATCTGGAAGCATCGAACGAAGACCATATCATCGAGATCCCAATGTTTCGGTTCAGGATTTAATCGTGGCTGTTGCATGGGCAATACAGACAAATCCCAGTATTTCGACTGGAAACTTATCGGGCCATATTGGAGTTAGCAGACGGTCATTACAATGGATAATTCATGATGACTTAAACTTGTTTCTGTACAAAGTCCAAATTACAAGCAAGTTAAACCCTCAGGATTTGCCTGTTCGCCTGGAATTTTGCCGAAAAATGATTGCAATGGCCGAAGAAGACAACACACTGATAAATTGTTTGTTCATGTCTGATGAGGCCCATTTTGAATTAAACGGCAATGTTAACAAGCAAAATTGCCGTATGGGGAGTGAACCTAATCCAGAAAAGCTCTATGAGACAAAACTGCACCCACAACGAGTCACTGTGTGGTGCGCAGTTTAATCAAAATGTATTGTCGGGCCATACTTCTTTGAAGAAAACGGTGTAACACAAACTGTCAATGGGGACTGTTATTTAAACATGTTGAACTAATTTTTTTACCCAGAACTTCGCCGCAGACGTATCGCTTTCAGCAGGATTTATTTTCAACAAGATGGAGCAAGTGCACACGTAGCCACACAAGTTATGGCAGAGCTCCAAAGAAAATTCCTAAACAAATTGATATCATGACATGACTGAACCAGACTTTTTTTATGGGGTTATGTCAAACAGGAAGTGTACAAAACGAAACCCAGGAATTTGACTGAATTGAAGCAGTCCATTAAGACAATAATTGAGGCGACCCCAATTTCAACCCTTCAGGCAGCAATGAACAATTTTCTGATCAGTTGCCGCATATGCGTGGATGAGTGGGAGGTCATTTGCGGTCTATCATCTTTAAAAGCCATTAGTTATTTATAATAAAATTTATTTTTAATCCAATAAAAAAAATTAATGAAATACATCGATTAAAATAAAAGTTATTTAAATTTCTTATTGTAGCACGACTCGTACGCCGCCCTATATTGCTCAACACGCATATTTTAAGGGAAAATCGGTTGAAATCGCCTAACATACGCTGGTACAAAATATAGAATATTCATTGCACCATAAAGAGTACACTCTGGTAGCATTCCTAGATATTGATGGTGCTTTCAACAACGTTAGTAAGGTAGCAATAATCACAGCGTTAAGAAACCTTAAGATATCCGACTCATTGACAGAGCTGAATAGTCTCACGTTAGGCAGCAGAGTAATAAACTCAACCCTGGGGTACTAATGCGAAAGAAGGAATGTCAGCAGAGGGACTCCGCAAGGTGGTGTTTTGTCCCCACTTCTGTGAAACACAGTGGTAAACGAAATGTTGATAGACATGGAAGCAGAGGGATATAAGGTAATAACATATGCAGATGATGTCGCCATTGATGTAACAGGTAAGCACGCTCCAACTCTAGAAGACTTAATGCAAAATGCTCTCAATCGACTAAAAATTTGGGCAACCAAATGTAGTCTGAATATTAACCCAACCAAGACAGAACTTGTCCTCTTCACTAGGAAATATAAAATTCCCCAACTTATACCGCCATCAATAAATGGTACACCAATGACTTTCTCACACGAAGCCAAATATCTGGGGGTGGCCGTGGCGCTATAGTTGAATGTTTGCCCGTCAACCTTATGGTCACAGGTTCGATCCCTGCCGTAGTCTATGTCCTCTTATTTTTCCATTAAAAACCAATTCTTAAAATAAATGTCATACAATGAGTTTGCTGGTTTACTCATTACATGCTGTTTAGGCATAGGACTAACAACATATGATTGAGTAAAACTAGTATACCGATAAAATATTACAAAGAATAAGAAAATTAATGCGAATTATAAGGGACATCGATAAATAAGACACGGAAATTTCTCCGCATTAGTTCAGCCGTCATCCCTGGAGATAAAATCTGAGACAACAACCACCTACAGTCTCCGAATATCGCGCCACACATCTGGCATATCGTTCTTTCTCTTCCTTAACCTCACCCTCACGCCCGCGCTGTGTTGAAACATTTAAAGGGTATTCATAATCCCTTGAGCGCGTGGAGATTAAAAAAAAAAATCTAGGTCTTATACTAGTTGAAAAGCTAAGTTGGAAATCCAATATACAAGAGTAAGAAAAGCAGCAGCTGCACTCTTCTCTTGCCATTGGAAATAAATGGGGCTTATCCCCACAGATTATCCATTGGTTATACACACCGGTACTTACTTATGGGGTAGCAGTATGGTGGACTGCGTTGAACAAAGTCAAATATTGTGACAAATTAAATAAGGTCCAAGGGTCAGTCAGCTTATGTATCAGTGGAGCACTCCACTCCACGGCCTGGGCTGTCCTTGATATGCTACGTAACCTTACACCCCTCGACATTTTTAGCAAACAAGTAGCTGCGAGTACTGCTATTCGTCTCAAAGCCATCTCTCAATGGACTAGCAATTCGATAGGCCAATCTAATATTCTGAACAAGGTCGGAACAACACTAGGACGATCCGACTACACCACACACCAGCTTACCTTCGACAAGAACTTTCAAATTACCATCCCACCAAGATCAGATATGGAGGAAGAGAGGTTCTGAAAAGATGAGTCAGCCCACTTTTATACGGATGGTTCGAAAACCGAAGAGGAAGTGGGCGGTGATTTGTAATCAGCAGACTAAATCTAAGTCTCTCTTTCCGTCCCCCTGACCATTATAGCGTCTTCCAAGCGGAAATTCTGGTGATTAAGGATGTGTTATCCTGGCTAAAGGATCACTTGGCGCTGTTTCCACAAATTCTATAACTGCCCGCAACTGTCAGGGAGGTGGCAGAACAGTTTAAAATTCACCTGATTTGGGTGCCGGGACATAGTGATTTTCTGGGAAACTGCAAAGCCGACGAACTCGCCAGAAAAGGAACCCAAATACCTATTCTACCGAAAATGGAAGAAATCGGTATGCCTATCGCTACAAGCAAACTATTGTTACATCAAAACTCTATAAAACAAATAAATTTTAGATGGTCAAACCTCACAACGTGCCCGGCCACCAGACAAATCTGGCCAGCACTAGACCCCAGACGCTCAAAAAGTTTATTTTCTTTGAGCAGGAAACATCTTGGCTCCGTAATAGGTGTTGTAATTGGACACTGTTTAATTGGTATATTGGTAGCCAAAAGACTTGGCGTTTTCTCCAATGACTTTTGCAGAAGCTGCATGGAAGAAGAAACTATCTCACATCTTCTTTTTTCATATCCTGCTCTCTCCCAAGGACGCAGATTACATCTGGAGGAATACTTTCTCGACGACACCAGTAATCTTAGACACGTTAAGATTCACCGACTTCACAGCGTCATTCGAGGCTCCAACTGGTTTGAATTAAAGAGTAGATTTCTCTTCATGTGGTATCACAATGGAGCTGTCTAAGGTCTAAGTGGGTCACCTGATTTCCTGGCGACCATTTCAACCTAACCTGCCCATACACCTTGATATGGTAAGCGTGTTTGTTGAAAATTGTCCACATCTTTGATTACATACCTATCGTTTCGTAGTACCTTTGTTATTTGATATGGTCCCTTAAACCTTGGTAATAGGTTTTTGGGTGCACCAGGAAGTGAATCGAAATTTTTGACTAACACGTAATCTCCTGACTTATACTTTATGGGCTGTTGACGTTTCTTGTCTACATGCTTTTTGTTATAAGTTTGTGCTTGTTCTTGTTTTAAGACTGTTTCTTCATTATCTGTTTGTGATCCATTTGAACTATCTTACGTTGAACTTCTTCTAAATTGTCCCTAAATTCGTCTACCACTTTCCCTTTTTGATTTATTCCGAACAGCATAACACCCGGATGTTTTCTTATCATTCGGTTAACGGTGTTGTTCAAAGTGAACTCGTCAGTCTCTATATGATCACAATAAACCCCTTCCTCTGGTTTGACTACCTTGGCTATCATTGGGCCTATACTTCTGTTGACTCTTTCAACTTGACCGTTGGCCTGTGGTGACCCTGTCGCAATTTGTATGTGTTTTACGTCATTTTCTAAAAGGAAATCTTTAAATTCACCAGATGTTAAAGCACTGCCTCTATCTGAAACTATATATTTTGGCGTGCTGTACGATCGAAAATAGTCTCACAACGCTTTTATTGCCTCCTTTGTGTTAGTGGTTTTAGTGGAATACAACCTAATGAATTTTGTGAAACCATCTATGACTACTAGGATGTTTTTTTAACTTCCGGGAATGGTCCACCGATCCATAATGGTCTATGTATATATGTAACTTCGTACGGGAACTCACATTTAGGTATATTGTTTAAAAAACCTTCCTCTTTTCCATGTTTGGGAGAATAAACCATACAATTTAAACAATTTTGTATATGAGTGTTTACCTTTTCTCTCACTTTAGGGAACCAATAACTTTTTTTATAAGTTCTATCGTTTTGTCGATACCTGTGTGCCCCATTTCGTCGTGATACTTATACTTAACCTGTTTTTCTATACTTTCAGGGACACAGAATAAAATTGTTCCATCATTTTATTTTCTGTAAATAACATCGTTTCGCATTTTACACAGCCGATGTTCTGATAGTAGTAACGAAACTTCAAGTTTTAACAAAGTGTTATCTTTACCTTGTGATATGACTAGGTTTTCTTCAAAAGTATTGGATTCCAAAACTAGGATCTTCGTTGAACGGCTTATGGCATACACATGTTGCATTCGTGTACCAGCTCTATGCTCAAGTTCATAATCGTAGTTTTGAAACTCTAGTGCCCATCTTGCTATTCTAGGGTTAAGTTCCTTTTTATTAATTGTCAACGTAAGTGAGGTGTAATCCGCTACTATATTTAAATGCTTACCTTGTAAATAAAATCTAAACCTTTTAAGTACATTGCCTATAGCCAAAGTTTCCAACTCAAAACTATGGTATTTGGCTTCTTCGTCTGTTGTTCTTTTGGAAAAATAAAATATTGGGAGTAATTTTCCATCCCCTTTTTTTTAAATATAGCACCCAAACCGATCGCGCTTGCATCACAGTGTAGTTCTGTATAGTTTCTGGGATCATATTGTGCTAAAATTTGAGATTATATCAACTTTTATTTGAGTGTTTCAAATGCTTCTAAATCTTCAGGGGCAGCATATATTTGTAGGTATTGTACTTTCTCTCTTCTTTGTCGTCTGTCTCTTCAGCTCGTTGTCTATCGTTTTTATTCCTTTTTTCTTCGATCATTTGTTTTTTGTTCAATTCTATTTCCATCTGTCGCTTGAAAAATTCATTTTCTTTTGCTAGCAAAACTTTCTCCATTTTTATTAAACTTAACTTGCGAGGAGTTAATTTTCCTTTATTAGCTTTGATTGTGCACTACCAATGGGACAATTTCCATTCTCCTCCTCAACATTGTAGTTGCTCTCGTTGTCATTGCCGTTATCATTATCGTTATCGTCATCGTCGTTGGTTTTGTTTTCGTTGTTTTTATTTGTTGTCGCATCGTTGTCCGTCTTCGGTTCCTCTCCACGGCATTCCGTTGGCACATTGTTGAAACGCAAACTCAACGTCGACTTGAAGCCGTTGCTTGCTTGGCATTCCCAAACGTTGTAGCCATTCGCGTAACTGGGCCACTGAAAATTCGCTCGCTTCCACTGAAGTATTCATAATGACGATGAATGATGGATCTATATAAACAACAACTGTTTAGGGTGAGGGAGAAAAATATACCACCACAGTCGATATAGGGAAAATAAAAAAAAATGGACGTTGGTAATTTACTAGAAGGGGCGCGCCCACGACACTGCTCTACTTTATATTTTAATTGTTAATGTAACGGGTGATTTTTTTGCTACTTGGTTTTTGACGTTTATATTTTTGACAGATCACACATGACAAAGTCCACGAACATTTGACATTTCGATTCAGTATTGCTTGCCATTTAATCATGAATAGACTTACGCCTAAACAACGTTTGCAAATTATTGAAATTTATTATCAAAATTCGTGCTCTGTGAAAAATGTGTTTCGCAAGCTACGTCCAAACCATGCATCAATTGAGAGGCGAATTTGGTGAGCAGTTGATCTCACGTTTTGGCGCAGTCAATTGGCCACCAAGATCATGTGATTTGACCCCGTTAGACTATTTTTTGTGGGGCTATGTTAAGTCTATTGTCTATGGGGACAAGCCAAACACGATTGCTGCCTTGGAAGCCAACATTGAACGCGTCATTGGTGAGATTCCGGCCGAAATGTGTGAAAAAGTTTGCCAAAATTGGACCTTCAGAATGGACCACCTGAAGCGTAGCCGCGGGCATCATTTAAGTGAAATTATTTTTAAAAAGTAAATGGCAGAAATTGATTTATCGATCCAAATAAAAATTTCATTCACTTTTTACAAGTTTCTGTGTTTTTTTAAATTTTCAAAAACCAAGCTCTTAAAAATCACCGTTTATAATTGATTGTTTAGCAACCCGTTAGGGCTTCTATCTGTTTGGGTTCTGAGAGCGAAGTTTGGACGTGAAATAAAACAACTTTCTCGGTAGGAGGTCGATTCCAGAATGAATCGTTCTTTATTCTTATTCCGAAAAACTAACATCTTAGGAAATTATATATGTATAGGTATAACAATAGTAATGAAAGGAATTATATATGTGTATAACAATAATAATGAAGGGAATTATAATAGCATAACGCATCACTGGTTGGTTGATCAGTGTTGCCACTGGGCCTACATAATTACTACACAATCAAACATGACATTACGATCATAATGAACACCAAAAAAGTAGGTCCCCCAATTCCGTCTGTCTATCCACGGGTCTGCAGCCTAAGCGGTTGGATGGATTTGCTTCAAACTTGGTAGATATTGTTTTTCCGGTAATCTGCCCACAGGTTTTTTTCATTTTTTTAAGACAACATATAACAGCAGCCCACATACATTTTTTTGGGCCAAAAATAAAAATCTTATTTTTTTCAAAACAGCTCTAACGATTTTTATAAAAAAAAAATAGTTCCTTTCTGAATGGAAAAGGAACATTTCGGCAATTTTTTGTTAGAAAAAAATGTAATTTTAGGTACCTCTAGTAGTACCATTTTTTTGGTTTTCGATTTTCTGGGAAACGGTTAATTTATTTTTTTTTGCGCATAAGCTTCTTAAAAGTTTAAACACTAATGGAAGCCAAAATGTTTCAAAAACTTTTTTTTTTGATCCCCACGCTAGGCGCATTCTTTTCTATACCTCCAATTTTAATTGGATGCCGCCCATGGGTTAAAAATGAGACAGTCAATAACTAATTCTCAAATCCACGGTGCCAAACTAGTGCCGTCCAATTCAGGTTGCATTTAACAGGCACATTTAGGTCTTACAGGCATATAGTTAAAATTTAAAAAAAACTCAAAATTTCGAAAACGGCTTTATGGATTTTTTTGAAACTTCGTAGTTGGTAGTTTTTTGACATTATATTGAATAGTTAAAAAAACTGTATTCCTAAAATAAAAAACAACGATACCTCCCATACATATGTGAAAAATAACCGTTAGGACAAAATATTATTTCTCGAAAACGGCTCCAAGAAATTTTATAAAAAAAAGTGTTTGTGTTCTTAAATTAGTACAGTCCACTTTCAAGATAAAAATATTTTTGTCTGCGTACTAACTGTACTTCCATAGAACCACTTTTCATATTTTCGACTTTCTCAACATTGGATGAACTGATAAAAATAATTTTTTTATACAAATGCTCCCTAAAATTGTTAATAATACTGCTTACTAAAATTTTCAAAAAAAAGTTTTTTGATTTTTAAAAAATAAAAAAAAAATTTTTTGGAACAATTGATTTCTCAAAAACCACTCACAGATTTTTTTTTTTGAAATTTGAATTTTATATGTATATTAATAATATCTTCAAAATGACGTTTCAAATTCTTTTTTCTAAAAATGTTTTCAAAATTTATACGTACAAAATTAATTTATTTAAAAACCGCTACAACGATTTTTGAATTTTTTTGATATATTATTATTTATCCATGAATTCAAATTGCGTCTTTGTTTTCCCTCAATCTATAACGACTTAACAATATAAAAACATTTAATTATGCGTATAGTATCCATTTATTTCTTTATTATTATTCCGTTTTTAAGAATTTTTGGTACGTCACTGAATACTAAATCCAATGTATGCCCTTATAAAAAATCGCATTAATCTTATGTTTGCATATTGCACCTAAAATATAAACTTATATGAATATAGCTACCAAACCACCTGCATCCTTCATTTTCATTATTATATGTACATGTTTACATACTTAGGTTCCATCTATATGTATATGTGTGTAGATACATTTTACTCTTCTAACTTACATAATTAACAGTGACTTGCCGTTGTGCTTCAAGCAAGGCGTTCACTTACTGCTCCTTCAAATTTTGTCTATTCTTAGTTACGATTCAGGATCACGACGAGGACTTTGTTTTTGTTGTTTTATTTTTTTTTTTTTGTGTTTTTGATATTGTTTTTTTTTGAGTTTTTGTTTTTATACTTTTTTGTGTATTTCTTTGTAATGAAAGTACAATTTAGAAAGGGAATAATTCAATAAAATTTAATTTCGTCGGGATTTATTCAAAAAAAACATGCAGAATTTCATCAACTGTTTTTTACTTTGATTTTCTGTAAAAATGATTTTTCTATGGAGATAATGCAAGTTCCGATAAGCTTTGCTCCTGCACTTTATTTCTGTCACACGATTTAACGTATTTTAAAGCAGAAAATGGACGTTCGATAGAGGCACTCGATGTGGCTATTCTTAAGATAATTCAATTTAATTTTAAAATTTTCGAAATAGTTTCTTTTACTTCAAGAGCATCAACCGTTCCTAGAATGTCTTTAACGGAGCGTTTTATTATGCACGAAGCCCTATATAGGTCAGAGCTTTGCATGCATGACAACAACACTACAAGATCTTGATATTAATCCAGTTCAATATTCCTGACACAGAAGTACTTCAATTTTGAATTGTCAACCACGGTGTTACCAAATATCCAAACAACTACTTATAATTTATTAAGTCTGCTTCTACACTAGTGCAATTTTTATATGGTTTCCCATTGGTAAAATATATCAAGTTTGCCAAGTTAAATCCTTCCATTGGGCAAGCAAAAATTTGTTTCTTATTCTGAATCAATTTCAATAGTACAATTGAATACATTTACTTTGACAACTAGTAGTTTAATATACACGAATACAATCCAATAACATATCGAGAACAAAATCAATTCAAATCGCTTTCCATCAAATTCAAATCGAAAGTAAAACTTACTTATGTTCAAGTAAAACAGAATCATCTCTCCACACTCCTTATTCTTTACTCAAACAATAAGGCAAAGCACATCGAAGAAAGAGCGATAACTCAGTAATTTTCCCCCGCCACCACCTTTCGAAAGATACTATTCCGCGTGCAATACAATTCAAACACCCCGTAACTGGCTGAACAGAATGGACACGCGGTCGATCTCGCGGCACTTCAAAAACCGCTCTGTCAAAGTTAAAATGCATAGTCCCACAAGGAAACTGAGTTGCCGGAAAATGGGAGTTTGATGGCGAGGGGGGCACAAAGTAAGGGGAATGAAAAAAATCTCCCCGGTCAACGATTTGAAGAGATTCTAATTAGCCCAATAAAATCTTTCCAGTTTCCTCCTGAATTTCTTGGTGACAGTTTCTTTGTGTGAAAGCTACAAGCCAATTAAAGGAAAACGTCAAAAAAATCTCCAGCAACTGGTGTCCCTGTGTGAAAGGGGACACAGAAACTCGGTTGAGTGAATACAATGGAGCCGCGGCCGCGTGTCGCGACGCTAAACATTGTTTAACTTTTTCCGTTTTTCCGCGCGCGTCGTTTTACAGATAACAAAAAGAAAACAAAACATCTTGTTGGTTGTTGAGTCCATACAATTATTGATCTTCGTCGGGGCCCTATGACGCAAAAATAAACATACAGAATAAATTTGCAAATTAAAAGTTTGCAAACAAAATTTACAAAATCAATTTTTTTTATAATTTACACGCGCTCAAGGGATAATACTACCCTTTAAATGTTTCAACACAGCGCAGGTGTGAGGTTAAGGAAGAGAAATAATGATAGGAAAGATGTGTGGCGCGATGTTCTGAGACTGCAGGTGGTTGTTGTCTCAGATTGTATCTCCAGAGATGGCGACTGAACTAATTCGGAGAAATTTCGGTGTCTTATTTATCTATGTTCCTTATAATTCGCATTAATTTTTTTATTCTTGGTCATATTTTATCGGTATACTAATTTTACTCAATCACATGTTGTTAGTTATATGCCTAAACAGCATGTAAATGACTAAACAAGCAACTCATTGTATGACATTTATTTTTAGAATTGTTGTTTTTTTTTATGGAAAAACTAGAGGACATACACTACGGCAGGGATCAGAGCTGTAACCACGAGGTTGACAGGCGAACATACAACTATCGCGGCACGGCCACCCCCAAAATCAATTAAAAACACGATGGTGTGTTCTTTAGGCCGCGACTATATTAGAAATATTTATCTCGGCCATTATTGCAGACACTACTACTAAAATTTATGTTTCGTTGCTATGTGGGCAAACATAAATCGGGAAAGTGCATTCCTCTCCAAGAAGCGCTAAGTGCTTTATGTACTTTAGAATAGGTAAAATCTGTTTTTTTTTTAATGAATTATTAAAATTTAACATGAATGTAAGCGAACTATGAACAAGATTCAACGTTTTGTGAGAAATTTATGCACGATTAATGTGAGATGTCATGAAACGTCAAATTTTATTTCACCGTTTATTTCTTCTGAGAAGACAAGGAATAAATACAGATTCTCATGTCTAAAAATAAAAAAAGAATCCAGAGATACATTTATTTCAAGTGGAGGCCTAGGGTTATAATATTTTTTTTAGGCAATTTAAAGTCGAGACAAAAAACAGTAGGTAATGGCGCGAATCCAACGAGGGAAAACCCAAAAAAAAAGTTGCAATAATTGCGTATTCATTAAAGTTTTTTTGTTCTTGTGTATTCTCTACCTTTTACTTGAGTTAAGCACAATATGCTACTTAAATGGCAAACTGGTGACCGACTGCATTACATACATTCATGAGTGAAATCAATGATAATCTCTCCTATATGACCGCTGTAATATATTATTTTACCAAGGCATTTTTCATTAAGGAGTGAATTTCCTACTGTGTTAGTGTGTTTGAGGCCTAAAGTTTCACTATAGTATTGGGGAGCCTTAATTGATTTCACTTATACACAACTGGCAACTCCGCTTTGACAGAAATGCAAGAAAAAATGTTCTAATTCTTTGAAGACAATTTTTATTTTCAAAACGCAAATTTGATTGATTTTCTTTTTTCGGTGCTGGGGATTCTTAGTACCTGTGATTTGTCAACAAGTATTAGCATTGGACAGGCCTTGAACAGAACTTTCAGTTCTTCTTTCACTTATTTTATTCATCATTAAACTGAAATCAGATTGTATTTAATCTAACGACATTATATTCACCGGGGTAGAGCTTACGATTTAGTATTGTTCCAAAATCAATGGATTGCTGTACAATAACCAGATAGTAGTGCACTTTATTTATTTATTATAGTTTATTATTTTATATTTATTTAACTAAAATAAAACAAGAAAGGACAACTTCCGAGCACCGCAGTAAACAAATTATTTATTGTAAACAAAAAAATGAAATGAATGGCAAACGGTAATCACAGTTGCCAACCACGCAAAGTAAAAAATGTTCATAACCCAGATCATTTTATTTTCACGGAGTGAACTGTATGGGTCATTGAGCATAATAAAACGCGGCTATTTTTAAAGTGAGAACACTTAAAAGAAATAATTCATTCTTCAGCCTTGCAAAATCAAAAATGCACCATATGAACACTTTAAGTATTCAAAACTTTTCCATACTCAACAATGTTTTTTGTAGAAAGTTAAGCTCGTAAGTCCCCTTTCATACACGAAAACCAGTTGCTGGAGATTCTTTTGGCGTTTTCCCTTAATTGCCTTCTACCTTTCAGACAAAAAAACTGGGAAGATTATGTTGAGCTAGTTGGAATGCAAAGCAAAACGTCAAACAGATATCTTCAAATCGTTCACTGGGGAGATTTTTTGCATTCCCTTTACTTCTTGCTCTTCTCGCCTACAAACTCCCAGTTGCCGGCAACTCAGTTTCCTTGTGTGAAAGCAGTATAACTTTAATTTTGTCAACGACTCGAATCGCATTTTAATTTGAAGATTATCTAAAAAAATAATTGGCGATATAGCAGTTCAAAACTTTTTAGGCCTCGTTTTGGAAAAGATCAATAGCATTTTTGGATGCTTCAAAAATATGATGAAAGCTCGTTCTTAAGTTATTTATTTGAAATCTTACGCTGTCAATGAAATGTACATGGGGTGGCCGTGGCGCGATAGTTGTGTGTTCGCCTGTCAACCTCATGGTCACAGGTTCGATTCCTGCCGTAGTCTATGTCTTCTTATTTTTCCATTAAAAAACAATTCTAAAAATAAATGTCATACAATGAATTGCTGGTTTACTCATTACATGCTGTTTAGGCATAGAACTAACAACATGTGATTGAGTAAAACTAGTATACCGATAAAATATGACAAAAAGAATTAAAAAATTAATGCGAATTATAAGGGACATCTATAAATAAGACACGGAAATTTCTCCGCATTAGTTCAGCCGCCATCCCTGGAGATAAAATCTGAGACAACAACCACCTACAGTCTTCGAATATCGCGCCACACATCTTTCCTATCATTCTTTCTCTTCCTTAACCTCACCCCCACGCCCGCGCTGTGCTGAAACATTTAAAGGGTATTCATACTCCCTTGAGCGCGCGTAGATTATAAAAAAAAAAAAAAAAAAACATTAAATGTTATCAGAATTAGAAATAACATTTAATACTGCATTAAGTAAATCATTTTGTATTTTGGTCGACCTCCAACTACGCTTTATATCAACCTGTACGTAAACGTCGAGTATGTTTGTATTTGTACATGGTACACGCAATGAATCCGCACCGCAAGCGAGCAATGACTAAAATAAGAGCCAAAGCCAAACACTAAAAGTAAAAAGAAATTAAAGCTCTCTTTTTCTCTTTATCCTGTTTTCCACATGTCGCACGGAGAATGGATCCGCACCACAACGCAAAGCCACAGCCACAAATAAATCATAATAAGATTGGAAACCTTTGTATGTTTCACCCCCAAAAAACCATTTGTTTACATTGTTGTATTTGTAGCTTTGAAACTCTATCCATAACATGACTAGATGAGAAATCGAGAAACAAAACAACATCAAATTACTAGGGCTGTGTTGTCCTTGTCTATAGGAAGATGAACAGAAGAGATTCCTGTGTGCGTTTTTATAAATGTGTCTATTGGAAGATGAACGGAAAAATTACTTGTGTGCGTGTTTCAGCTTGGTGGCAAATGTCAAATGAAAGCAGAAGTTGCGGGTCCTTATCTTATTAGTTTATAGCCACAACAGGCTCAATGAAAATACGTAACAGGCCGACTCTACTATATGTATCGCCAACTAAATATCTGTCATTAAGTATCAGGGCATTTTTTTGCCTTGGCTGGGCAGTTCATGTCTTGACAATTCATTCATGCAATAGAGGTTGAGTTGTAGGTAATGCTGTTTAAGAAGAATTATCAAAAATTAATTTCATGAACAAAAGGTTTTTTCACCAGATATACTCCTGGGGCCCAATTCCGCAAGCGTGAATGCTTTTCCGTGCAAAAAAAATATTCACACTCAAAATATGCGTGAATAAATTAGCCTATCTCTGTACACGTTATCTGTCGAAGAGAGATCTCGATGACATCCCAACACAACAAGAAAAAAAGGGACTCCATTGGAGATTTCATGTCACGATGCGTATTATGACAAAATTTATTGCCAATGAAGTCGGCCTGTAATGATTCCGCTTCTTTTGAACTACCGATACCGTAAACCTATGGTGGAATGAATGACGTTGACCGAAGGTGCACTGAATGTTGTTGAACAACCAACCATATAGGTTTGTACTTGCAATTATCTCTTCTCTTTCTGTTGGATATTTATTTTAATATGGAGATTTGCTTCTGTGCGCTGATGTTGGGATGAGTACATTTGTGTTTTTTGATTGAGAATGAATCCCCTTGCTGTCCGAAAAAGGAAAATTGTTGAGAAGTGCGGTTGACGAGGGTGAACATGAACAACAAGTGCTATAGAAAGATTTATGAGGGAGCATGAATTTCGTGTCCTTTTTTTTTAATTTTGTATGTGGAATCGCTGCGTTGAAGTTATGAGAAAATCTTTGAATTAGGCAGGTAGTTGGAAAAAAATAAAAATGAGAACATTTAGGTACATTGATAACACATGCAAAAACAGGTGATTTTGGTAGGGTGTGCCGTGAACACCTGCGCACCAACGAATAAACGTCACTGATAATTAAGCTTTATAACTTAGATTTAAAGATACAGTTGAAGGTGAGGTAGGTATATATGTAACTATTTCTTGAATCGTCCAGTCGACAATTTATTATATACTAAGTATCAAAGTTATCTTACCTACATATGTACGCTACCTGTCTACTAACAGCGTCAGTGGTTAGCTACATTAAAAATGTTAGTAAAAGAGCAAGTTCGTGCGATCCAGTCGTGTATTTTATTTTATTTTAACTGAACAGTGTAAGAACAACAAAATTTTTGTTATAGATTTCGAATTTCTAATAACTGAATCTTACTACTTAACTGTCTTACCTTGTGTTATTATTATATACAAAAGTAAACCATACATATACATAGGTATATACCTTTACCTATATATGAGGGTTCTCGGAAACGGTTCTAAAGATTTGAATGAAATTTTTACAGTTTAGTCGTATGAATGAGCAAAAAATATATGTATTGTTAATTTCACACACTGCCACGACTACTTAAAAAAACATTATTTTTTATTTTATTTAAATCTTACATGCATTTTATTTAAAAATTTTTACCTATTTCTAACCAACTTGCGGGCATAAAATATATTTTAAATCTAAATTTACAATAAAAGAGTATGTAGATTAGATTAGATTAGATTTAATTTTATTTTTCTCTGATGTTCCAATCGTTTACAATTTTTTGTTGTTGTTTTGATTATAAAAAATAAAATACTATAATAGGCTATGGTGTTACCGTCTGCCTGATTGACTTTTAAGACTGATTTTTTGTTTGTTTAATTTAAACATAAAATGTATATATTAAAGTTATTTTCTAAAATAAAAGTAAAGCAATTATTTTGCGGACTTAAATAAATATATATAATAAAATAATGAATTGCAAAATTAATCTTTAGTTTTTATATTTTGAACAGGATTTATAATATACATATATTTGAAATTAAATGGATCTTCAAGTTACATATACATAATTTGGGCTTTTAGCTTAGGGAAAACAAAATTAGAGGGACTTTTAGTTTAGTCAAAACAAAAAATAAGATACATTATGTAAGATACATATGTATTATTATATGACATTTTTGTGTTTTTAGTTTAGCTAAAACAGAAACATTTTCATAAGTGTTATAAAACATAGGAGTGAAACATGACATACTTTTGTAATATTGGTAATAATTTGCGAATTTTTAGATTTATGCGTATTCCGATATTAACAGGTTTCTATATTCTGATGCTGCTTGGAGATAATGATATAAGTTAGACCAATTTTCACCGTTTAGTACGTTTTTTGTTTGTTCCATTGTCAAAGTTGTTTTTCCAAAATAGAGTATTCTTATTTCTTTTGTATATAGGACAAATTGATAAGAAGTGAAAACAATCTTCTTTGGAATTAAGGTTACACAAGGAGCACCGTGTATCTAAGGATTTTCTGTAAGGTGAACCATTCAAATTTAGTGTTTCACGTCTTGCTTTGCAAAGAACGCACGAACGCTGTATTTATCATTAAAATAGTTTTCTACAAAGTCATGGGTAAGTTCTGGATATATTATTCTATCGTTTGATGAGATTGATCTTCGCATACTGCCATTCCGTTGAAAAATGTCTATCTCTTCTAATAATTTATAAAGTTGACCTTTTAATAAATTAATATTATCATATTGAATTGATAGCTCTACACCGCATACTTGCGCCCAATTATGCCACTCTTTTATCCATTCCACTTGTTTTTGAAAAGTGTATCTAACAAGCCTATTTGGTATTCTCTTAGGTTTGTATGTGAGAACTTTTAATATATAATCAAAATGCAATTTAAGTGTATGCAAAAAGAGCGTTGGAAGTCCAGTTTCAAGAGCTAGGACGTAGTTTGGTGTGTTTGGCGGCAGATAAAATATCTTTTTTAGAAAGAAGCGTTGCAGTTTCTCAACTTCTTCGTATGAGATATACCCCCAGGTCTGACAGCTACAGTACATGACCGAACGCATAATAGCTTCAAAAACCTTATATTTAGCTGATGTTGGAATTTCAGCTCGAGATATAACACTTTTCCAAGAAACGTTTATCATTGTTTTTGCTGATATTAATTTTTTGCTCAGGTGATAAGACATATTCATGTTTGAGTGGAAAAGAATGCCAAGATATTTATATTCCGTAACTGTTTCGATTAGTTCACAATCAAAATACCATTTTTCAATTTTTTCTGTCTTCGTTTGCCTGTTTCTAACTATCATTATTTTTGATTTTTCTAGATTAACGGTTAAGTTCCATATCTTGCAGAATTCTGAAAGTCTGTTAATCATGAGTTGTAAGCTTTGGGGTAAAAGAGTATGTATAAATATCTACAAATATCTACTAGGTATTGGAATACAATCAACTTTTTTGACGGGAAAGTAATAACATTACATTTGCATGCCAAATTCGAAAGTTCCCTAGCAATATCAAAGCTTGGTCTGCCAATAAGCACAGAACCACAATTAAGATCCCTGCCGTAGTCTATGTCTTCTTATTTTTCTATTAAAAACCAATTCTAAAAATAAATGTCATACAATGAGTTGCTGGTTTACTCATTACATGCTGTTTAGGTATAGAACTAACAACATGTGATTGATTAAAACTAGTATACCGATAAAATATGACAAAGAATTAAAAAATTAATGCGAATTATAAGGGACATAGATAAATAAGACACGGAAATTTCTCCGCATTAGTTTAGCCGCCATCCCTCGAGATAAAATCTGAGACAACAACCACCTACAGTCTCCGAATATCACGCCACACATCTTTCCTATCATTCTTTCTCTTCCTTAACCTCACCCTCACGCCCGCGCTGTGTTGAAACATTTAAAGGGTATTCATAATCCGTTGAGCGCGTGTAGATTATAAAAAAAAAAGCGAAATCAGCAATGAAAGTAAAACAACTTTTTGTTACGATTTCGAATTTAGACGATAACTTTAAATTTTACATTTATTTGGTGCGTATGAAATGGCATATGTTGTGCGAATTTGGTTTTCAAGGATGTGTGATAACGTACAAAATAGGCTGCAAAGTAAGGTTATCAGAATCAGACCCTTTGAAGAGCCGTATTTCCAAGATAAAATTATAATTTTGTAGAGGTTTTTTTATCCATTTAAATAAGAGACATCCTTCAATAGATTTTGACAGTTCATGACTTGACATACTATATTTTGGCGTTTGGATAGTATTTTTTTCAAAACGTCACTCAAAAGGCACTAAAACACCCTTTTCCGGAGCCAAAGATAAAATCGGAGTAATTTCGATTTTTTAAAGTAAAATTTGAATTTTGTATAGGTTTTTTAATCCATTTAAATCGGAGCCATCCGTCAATGGATTTTGATTGTTTATGGCTCAGCAGGTAGGCAACAAATTATATTTTGATGTCTTGATAATTTATTTTTCTAAATGTGACCCAAAAAGGCTTAAGATCAACTTTTCCGCAGGGAAAACAAAGTCTGAAAAATAAACGATTTTTATTCCAACGACATGCATACATAAATCCTACGTATTCTTTCTGGATTTTCGCAGTGCGCTTATCTTTGTATAACTATATACATACATATGTGGTTTGATATTTTAACGCGCATAGAATATTGCGCAAAATAAATCTTGTGAATATAATAAAAATTGAACATGAGTATACTAAAAAATAAAAAAAAATCTTCTAGCGAAAACCGAAACCAAACCACCGATACAGCAGAAACCAGCGAGACTCTCGTCAAATTTCGGTACCAAATATAGGGTCTCGTCTTGGGTGCTTTAAAAGGCATCTCGTCTCGTTGACGAGACAGAGAATAGACCGAGACTAGACTAGTCTCCGTCTCGTTGCAAGCCCTAATCAAACGTTGGTGGATGCATTTCTTTTCTTCTTAGAAAGTCGCCAGTACTTTGTCGAAACTTTGTTTTTTCTCGCTTTGTTCAATTCCTTTGTTATGGAGTCAAATTTGTCTTCCCCTTCCTCAAACTTTCCATGAACATTTGCAAGCTGTTCGTCTACTTTCAAAAATTGCTTTTCGACGCCTTCCATACGTTCATTAAGAGCAATGTATTTGTTCTCAAATGCAACTAGCTTACCTTCGATAAGGTTTCTCTGATCTTCTAGAGGCTTCTTGTGCTCATTGCTTTGTCCCTCTAATCGTTCGAGAAGATTCTTTTGCTCGTTCTTTTGGTTGTCACGTTGTTCTTCAAATCGTTCGAAAAGATTATCTTGCTCGTTCTTTTATTCATCAAACCTTGCAAGCATAACCGCCATCATATTAGAGAGGTCAAAGCCAGTACTTACTTGTTCTTCCGACATATCAATGTCAAATTGAATGTATCTGGGTTTTCTTCTTTTTGCCTCAACTGTTCTTGCAGCCGAATAATAAGGTCATTTATCGATTCAGCTGTAAGAAGATCTCGTTTGTTTAGTTCTGCCTTAAGCTCGACCAAATTTAATTCGTTCAGAGACTTGCCCATTTTTCTTTAGTCACTTTTCTTATTTACGATACACAATTTTTTTCCACACCAACGAAATAAGTTTTATTCCACTTTTCTGACACAAATGTAACGTTTTCACTCGGGTTCGCAAATAAAACCTTTTTCTTTTTAACGACTTCAAATTATTTATTTCACAACTAATTAAAAACTTTTTCTTTCTAACACCCTAAACGCTTTATTATTGCACTTATAATGAAAGTATACCAATTACAAACTCAAATATCTTTTGTAACAACCAACTTTACCATTGTGTTTTCAAAAATAAACTGTCCCGTTTCGCAGTTAGTAGACCGGTATTTATACTCGTTTAAGCTTTCTAGATATACCACGAAAGCTCTCGTCAGACGGATCCAACATGTTCCTTTCCAATGGCTTATTCTGTTTTCGTCTTATACTATTGGATTAAAAGTCTCCACCAAGTGGAATAGGTATGTAGTTTGCAGCATACTTTCACTTTTTTGTTTTGGGTAGAGTTTGTAGCAACCTTTCAGTTATTGTTGTGGTTAGAGTTTGTAGCATAATTTCAGGCATTATTTTTAGTATAAAATAGTCTTTTAGGAAATCAGTTAGTACAATTCGTTACAATATGTTTGTTTGTTATCTTGTGAATTTGTAAGCAATTGTAACAATTTGTTATTACATTGCAAAAAAAACTAAGTACACGAATTTCTGCGGGTAGCTGATGTAAAAACTACCAAAACAGCAATCTGTCAAGTTATTTTCTGACATTTCGTTATTATTGGGCGAATGGGAAAGAAATGAATACCGTATTGGAAACTAAAGCAAACAGGAATTTATTTTAAAGAATACCTTTGTTTTGTACACGACTGTTGTTCGTGTTGGTTTTCTTTTAATTATTTTAGTTTGGCGTTGGTACTCGTATATCTCGATTATGTCCATCACTACTTTCTGTCTTTTATCAGTTTGTTAAGTGAGGAAAAAGTAATAACAGAACAAAGATTCGTGAGAAACGTCTGAACAAGATAGAACAATTTAGAACACTCAGTCATGATTGAATTAAATTATTTGTATTAATTATTATAATTAAAATGTTTGTCATTTAGGTGTATTAGCTATCAGGAAAACGCACCAGTAAAAGTTGAAACACTATGAAAGTAAATATTTTTTTCCCGATGGTCGTTTATAGCAAACAGGAAAATTAAGTAAGTTGTCAAGCCTCACTACCAGTCCAGTCAGTCACAAAATTTTCCTGATTGAAACACACACGAAAAAGTTTTTCACCCACAAAACTGTCAGTGGGACGAGAGAGAGAAAATGGAACCCAAATCATTGGGGACGTTCACTCAGTTATTCTCAGCAATCTAAATAACTTTCTGTTGTTTGTGTGTGTGCAAAAGCACATCTGATGAAAAACCTGCTGTTCCCATGAAAGCTATCTTGAGTTATCCCAAACATTTGAAATAACTAGCTATCCGAGAACAAATGTATAGAACAGCTGACTGCAAAAATTCATTTGGTATGCGTTTTGTTCTGATTTTTTGACAGCTTTCAGCTAACATGTCTGATTCGTCCACAGATATACTCCGATAGCTTGGCATCCGAGAAAACATATCTAATAAGTGAGTGAACGTCCGCATTGGAATGATTTGTTCCACTTTGTGTCAAATAGCTATCAGCTGGCAAGAAAAATGATTTTTCATCGGTAAAATAAATAAATAAATTCTTAACAAAGAATAATAATTGTTATTGCAAATATTTTTTGCAATAACAAAAAGCATTTGTATTTTAAAACGTGTGAAAATATAGATTATCCATTCGAACTTTTTTCCTGATTCGTTTTCCTGACTGCTATAACTGGCCCATAAGTCAAGTTGTTTCTTTATTCATTCCATTCTAGATATTCTGGATAAATATTTCATCTTATCTATCCAGATTCCTTATCCAAAATAAATAAAGAAACACTCTGATGAAATTATATAACACACAAAATTGATCAGCATTTGTACTCACTTTGAACTCATCGAAAGTATCGTATTCTATCACTCGACCATCCTCTTCGAGGAATCCTATCGTTAAATGAACAAAACATATTAGCCACGGAAAACTATACACTAATTTAACAATCATTACACACAGAATCAACAATAACGGTGCCAGTGTTGTTAATTGGCAAACAAAACTAACCATTTAAGTACGGCACCAACAAAAATATGTGCATCTGGTTTGATAGGTATGAAAGACAAGGTAACAACCTTCCCAAAGTGCATTTAGAAAAGAGTCAGCATTTTGGCTATGAATGCACTTGTTAATTATGGTTCTATTTTACATTTAAAAGTATAGGTTAAACAAACCATATCTTTTGTTCGAGTCAGCAATGATCTTGAGCTTTAAATGTTTATTATTTCTTGAGAAATAGTTTTCACTTGAGTTCGTTCATGTTTCATGTGCAAGTGTTGGGAATTCTTTTTTTAAAACCCAAAATCGGAGATATATGTACATGCCTAATAAAAATATGTGAGGCAAACCATTTTTTTCTAATTAATCTAAATGTACAAATGTTTATTATTTTGCATTCCCAAATGTCAACACAAATTCTGGATTTCATTTTAATTTCCATATACATAGGTTTAATACACACAAACATTAATAAACATTATGGCAAACGAAAAGTGGGTGTTTTTAATACTTTAACATAGGGTCCGTCTCTAAAGCCGGGTCCACTCCACACGCAACTTCAAACTTGCTAAGTATTCCTGTACAAGACGTATTGTACAAGCTAACTTGACTGTGTGTAAGAAAATAAAATATTGCACAATTTCTTGGGTTGCACAAGTGGCTTGAGCATGTTAAGATTTTAATAATTTTTAATTGCTTGCATGACCCAATACAAACAACAAAATAAATGGTTTTCGATAGAACTTCATTCAATCAATGATTAATCTAATTGTTTTTACTTTCAAACAATCATAACAGACAGTCACAAAGGGCTTAAAACTATAACAACATAACTGTAGCAACTAGAAAGTAAAAGTTCTTGTTAAGGCTAATTTCTTGAGAAAATTCACAAGCATGCAATTTAAAGCTCTATCTAATAGAACTTAGTTTTAAAAATTACATACATACATACATAACCGAAACTATTTATTTTTAGATTTAGATTAGATAAGTTTTTTATTTCTTCACACTATAATTGAACATTGAAAAATTATAGTAAATATAAAATTAAAGCAAATGGTTTGTGCATTGGATAATTTAATGAAATGTATGAAATTGTATACTCTTCAGAGTTCATTGCATACTTATTTATTGAATAGTGTTAGTGCTGGGAAATACTAGGATGGTGAATAGCTGAGTACAGAAAAGTGGTGGAAAAGTGTAAATAAATATTTAATTTCTAATGAAAACTTATATACAACTTGAACAAAGACCGTCACAATAAATTTAGAAAATAATTAAGTTTCATTTTCGAAGTTAATATAATTTAATTTATACAAATTAAAACAATCATTATTTATTTCATATGTGGTGGCATTTCATACGAGGTAAGGTATGTGAAGCGTGCCCATCTCTAAGCACCTTGTTTTGGGTTATTTTGATATTTCTTTCTTTTTTTAAGGCGTCAGTATAGTTGTATGTACGTATTTTGGTTTGCTTGCAAATAATGAAAGGTGCAAGAGAAAGAACCAGGAACATTTGTTGTTGTATTCAGATTATTGTGGATACAGAAGTTATATACACTCTAGAAATATAGATACAATAGATATATGTAGGTATATAGTAATATCTTTAAAGAGGAAGATGATAGATAAGTAGAAATTAATGAGTGTGGGGTTGTTCGCTACATTATATAGATATGTAGGTAGATTGAAGTGTACGCAGGAATAGTACCTAATTACTTAATTATGAAGGCATTATAAGTACATTTTCTGTGTTTTTGATAATTTACAATAAAACAGATTTTCAAAACACTGAAGGGCAAAAAATGTCAATTTTCTTGTTCTTTGACGAAATTCCATGTCAACTTCGTTGTTCTTTGACCGATTTGAATAAAATTGACACAGGGGTAGCTGACATAGAATTGTGAAAGAAAAAAAAGGTCATCAAAACACGGAACGGCAAAAAATGTGAACTTTGTTTTAATTTGACGAAATACCATGTCAACTTCGTTGTTACTTGATCGATTTGAATAAAATTGGTTGTAGCTGACATAGAATTATGAAAGAAAAAGGTTATCAAAACACGGAATGGCAACAAATGTCAACTTTGTTGTAATTTGAGGAAATTCTCTGTCAACTTCGTTGTTACTTGACCGGTTTCCATTAAATTACGTATATTTCCGGTTTCCATTAAATTACGTCATTTGGATGACATAAGAAAAAAAATAGTTTCAAAAGATGGTGGTTTAAAAAACGTGAATTTCGTTGTATTTTGAACTGCAGCCTAAGCCACTTGAGTTATTTTCTTAAAATTGTGGACTTAAGGTTTTCAGCGGATTCCCTATAGGTGAAATTGAAGTATTTTGCTCCAAAAGTAACAGTACCTACAAAATGCAAAAACAATATTTTTCCAACCGATTTTAATAAAAACAATTACCAATTACTGTTAAGAATGTCGTTAATATTTTGATTTAAAAAATTGCCTATGACGGTACCTATCAAAGAACCGATTGTTTAATTTTCAAATTTCTAGTAATTTTTTCATACATCAGGAAGCCATTTAAAGGGTCCGCCAAATAACTTTTTTTTTTGAAAATGCTGCAAAAAAAACTACTCAATATTTTCTTTGAAAGTACAATCCTTCCGGTTAATAATGGAAAATAATTTCATTCAAACGGCTGCCTCGGCTGGCCATGCAGTAGCCTACACGATCGTTCCAAGTTTTAATCACATTATTATCGATTGTGTGCATCTGTATTTCACCAATGGCTTCACGAATATTGTCCCTTAAAGCGTCAATTGTCTCTGGCTTGTCGGCGTAACACTTATCTTTTACGGCACCCCACAAATAATAGTCCAACGGTGTCAAATCGCAGCTCCGAGGTGGCCAAACGACATCAGCTCTGCGGCTGATAATGCGATCTTCAAAAACAGGGCGCAAAACATCGAGTGTAGCTTCGGCTGTGTGCCATGTAGCGCCGTCCTGTTGAAACCAAATATTGCCATTATCCTCCTCTTCAATTTTTGTGAACAAAAATTCGTTCAACATGGCCCGATAACGATCGCCATTGACTGTAACGGCCACTCCTTGCTCATTTTCGAAGAAAAATGGCCCAATTATGCCTCTGGGACAAAATCCGCACCAAACAGTGACTTGTTTTGGGTGAATCGGCTTTTCAATGTATGCGTGCGGGTTTTCTGTGCCCCAAATGCGACAATTTTGCTGCTTTACATACCCGCCAAGATCAAAATGAGCTTCATCTGAAAAGATGATTTTTTTTGGCAAAATCGGCATCTTCTCTAAGTCGATCGCAGGCCCACTTAGCGAAGCGAAAACGCATTGGATGGTCAGTTGGCTTCAACTCCTGAACCACTGGACTTTGTATGGCGTCATACCAAGGTCTTTATGCAAAATTCGTCTCAATGATGTCTCCGAAATATTCAATTGTTGAGAACGACGGTGAATTGATGTTGATGGCGCTTCACGCATTCTTTCTGCCACAACAGCAATATTCTCGGGTGAACGAACTGTTTTTAGCTTTTCACGCTTTGGTTTATCGATGAGGATGCCAGTTTCTTTCACTTTTTTCACGAACATACGGAGCTGACGGTGCTTCTCTTCTTCCAAAATCCGTACGCAATTTTCGCACACATTCTGCAACATTACCATGATTTTCAAAGTAATGTGGGAATATTTCCCAGCGTTGTTCAAGCGTATACACAACAATATTCGTTCAGCGGAAGGATATAACTAATTATCTGTCAAATCAGACATGAGCTTAGTATTACCATTCACGAAATAAGCACTAGTTGAAAAAAAACGTTAGATGGCGGACCCTTTATAATCTTTTTTTCATATGCATTTGGATTTTTGAAAAAAAAAAATTCTTGAAAAGGGATTGTTTTAAAATTTTGTGTAAAATTTTATTTTTTGAAATAGGTATCTACTAACAATTGAAATGGCAAAATTTAATTTTTACATATGTTCAAGAAATTGTTTGTATATAAAGTTATTGTTTAAGAAACTAATTGTAGCGAGTTTTGATTTTTTTTCATAAGTTTATATTTTACGAATAAATCAGATTATGAGCTCTATCTACTTCAAAAGTTCTTTTAAGATTTTTAAATACCTAACAGATATAATAAGAAATTAAAGTATCTAATAATATATATACCTACCTAATATATATATATGTGCTTTCTTTTAACAATATCATGCCTACATCGTTAATTTCGAACTAAGTTTTCTATACCCACCTACGCACTGGGGCAAAAATGCAATCTAAAATTATCGTAGCAACGTAATTTTGAAGGGTTCAACTAGTTTCTAATTAAAACGTGTTCATTTATACATTGAAATTAACTTTTGTACATTTAATTTCCGTTGAACGTTTTTTTTTACAGTCAAACGTTATCATTTTTACATTGAAATACCTACATTTTTTAATTCGCTATCAACTTTTGTGACATTTAAAGTGCACTCAACGTAGTTTCAAAGTGATGCATAGTTAAGTAAACCTCAATTTTCTTGTATTTACATAGACCTACATATATATAAGCTTACTTATAGCTATAAAGTATTCCGGCGTTTTCAGTTTTTCAAAGTACCGACCTATGTAAATAACCCCCCATACATGTATAAACAAATTAATGGTACATTCGAAATTTATTTAATCGAAAAACAATATGTAATTACTTTACTATATATATATTACTATGCATTATTCATAACATTGACGATTCACTTAAGTCATCGATTCACCAAAAAATCGAAAAAAGCGAAAAATTTTAAAACCAAAATGTTTTCCTTTTATTTCACGTTGTTATCTATGCGAAAGCAAGTTCGTGCGATCCAGTCGTGCAGTTTATTTTATAAATTTCTTGAAAGCTCTCCTCCTACATAGTACATACCTTACATTTACCTAGGTAGATACTCATTTGATTAGAAATAAAAATAGGTTAGGTATAGGTATAGGTGTTCAGTATTTTTTTTATATTTAAATGGTGAATGTACCTATATGTACATTTTCTTTTTTTTTTTTAAATTGCAACTAGGAAGCGTATACCTACTAAACGTACCTATGTACATATACATTTATATGAAGTGTACCTTTATTCCTTTTTTTTGACAGTTATTTCCTTGCCAGGATTGTTTATACATATCTTGAATTAATAAAATAAACATAGCTACCTACCTAATAATGTAAAGTCCGTATCTAAGTAGGTACCAATTTTTTTAACTGGTTACATCGGAAGAATCCAGCTTCGAAAATTATCGGGGAGAGTACGATAACTATGGCGCCAAGATATAATAACGGTTTTTGGTAGAGGGGCTTAATACAAGCATTTTTTACTATGGTAGGGGGGGGTCTATCTCCCCTCGTTTAGGCGGGAGGGGCAATTTTATAAAAATTTACTTAAAATCTTTAAAAAAATATTAAAAAAGAACGGCAACACTTACAGTTATAAATTATACCTTTTTCAAAAGTCAGAACTCTACAATTTATAATTAATTTTAAATATAGTTGTTTTTGTCAATAGTTTTTTTAAATAATTGACTTCAAAGTCAAAATTTATGAAAAAAAAAGTTACAAAAATCACTTTGAATATTATTTTTCTCATGATTATGGATATCGATAAAAAAATAATTGATGTAGTTAAGTGCTCCAATTATTTTTTTATTAAACACAGAAAACTACTTCTTTTTATGTCTTCTAGTAATTGAAAAATAGTAAAACTATACTTGTTCTTTAAACCCAAAAGATTCTTTAATTTTAAAGAAACTTTGCATATAATAAAATTTTCACCCTGAGCCCAAGCAGGGGGGTTGCAGGCATCTCACTGTTTGCATCGTAAATTTCATATATGCCTTTGTGATTTTATTACAGTTAATGCGGTTATTTACCAACCGAACTTTGCACTTTTTGAATTTTCCACGGTCATTAAAATATCACAACACAGAGGTGGAGTAGACGTTTTGGAGGGAATTAACCCGATTTCTTCTAAAAACGGGATACTTTTTTCGTTTGTTGACACCAAATCCCCAAACGAACAAAAAATCGAAAAATTATTTAATTTTGGGTGAAGATGTGGATGCTTAGCCGCCATTCTTAAAAAGGAAACACTACTCTTTCAAACGTTAAATGAAGAATGGCTTTGGTAAACAATAACCTGCACCAAACCTGTATAAAAATAACGGTACAAACATCGAATGCTTGGTCTTGTTTTTTATGATCTAACTATATACATACTTTTTACTGTGGCTGCATTATATGTGTGTACATAGTTATATGCATATCTATGTATGACACCAACATATGTGCATATTAAGAAACTATGAGAATTTGCTGCCGTTGTGTTGTCGTGAAGGTAATGCAAATTTTTTTATAATACAATAAATTTTCATGCTCAAATATTTAGAAAAAAGAGATTGAAATGGACATGACATATGTACATACGTTTATGTATATAATATCAATTATTTTTTTTAATCCAGATTCTTTAAATGCAAAAGAAACTTTACATGTACCCGTCTGATACAAAATTATTTTTTTTTGTTTTTCAATTTTCTCAAAAACTAGAAAACATAGAAACGAATAGTTTTCAGTGTTTGATTAAAAAATAATTAGAACAGTTAACTGCATCAATTACTTCTTTATTGGTGTTTATAATCATGAGAAAAATAATACTCAAAGTGATTTTTTTAACTTTTTTTTTCATAAATTTTGAGTTTGAAGTCAATTATTTCAAAAACTATTGACTGAAACAACTTAACTTAAAATGTATTATAAATTGTAGAGTTCTGTTCTGTTCTTTTGAAAAAGGTATAATTTATAACTGTAAGTGTTGCCGTTCTTTTTTAATATTTTTTTAAAGATTTTAAGTAAATTTTTATAAAATTGCCCCTCCCGCCTAAACGAGGGGAGATAGACCCCCCCCCCCTCCCATAGTAAAAAATGCTTGTATTAAGCCCCTCTACCAAAAACCGTTATTATATCTTGGCGCCAAAGTTATCGTACTCGTGCCAAATTATCGGTAGGTACCTATCTAAGTACATATATATGTACAGTGGGTATTTTTTTTCAACACAGGTACCTAAAAATGCAAGACCGTAGAGAATTGAATATAAAAGACGATATAGATACAGGCTAATCTACTACTTAAATATCAATGGAATTGCATTATTAAACCAGTTTAGGAGGAAATCTTTTTAAATATACAAACATTAATTGTAACACTATTAATTATGTAACCATTTGTAATACTAAAAATATTGTTAACATTAGCAACTCCACATGCATAGCTAGATTATTAAAAAGTTTAACCGCAGAATACAACCTAATGAACAGTCAACACATCCCACATATTGGAGAAATATCCCCTGGAATCATCTTACTTAACAAATTCAAGGGAACAATACGAACACAAAACGTTAGCCAAAACCTTATTGGTACATTCCTCATCAAATACCACAACAAGAATATTACTATTGATAACCAACAATTTTCGTCAAGAGAAGTAACAAGCCATCACATTTTACCAGCAATACTACAACCCTCTCCTATAGAAAAAGAATACCACAAACTATTATCAATGGAGATAGTCAATGAACTCCACATCAATAACACAAAAGAAATCCAAATGATGCAAACCGAAAAACTAGTGCATCAGTTCACAATGTACGGATTGATCATATTTCTCGGTATAATCTTTGCAGTTTCATCCATATGTAAGCCTTTGCTTACCAAATCCAATGGTTCAAAAATTACTATCCAGACAACTGATCGAAAATCGGAAGAAATCCCGATGCAGATCATTAACCCAGAATTAAGGCCAAAGATTACATCACAGCCAGTTCACATTACACCAACAGCAAAATTCTATGACCTACCATAATTTTAAATTTTGGTATATCATCATCTGACATAATATTTGACCTAGAATATTTCCAACGATTGAGGACAATCGTATCTAAGAGGGGAAGACTTAAAGACACATTAGTGCATCATAGCATATCATCACCCAAAATTCTGATGAACTAACCGATGAAAAAATTATGCAGCTGCACTCCAATTTCTAGTTAAGTTCATTAGGTCATTCACTTAAATAATAAAGTATAGTATCTGAGAATTAAAAACTCTCGGATACAAAAAAATAATTTTTTTAAAAGTGTTTTAAATAAAACATTAACTTATATAGCTACCTACCACTTACATCCTTCAATTTTATTATATAGGTACTGTGAGTGTCAAAAGTGAGTAAAAACCCATATGATTAATTGAATAATATACAATTTTATAAAAATAAATAATCATAAATGGAATTTCAATTATATAAAACAAAGGCTTTATTTATTAGCAGTAAATAAAAATAAAAATTCAAAATAAAACTAGTACATTTGCCACTAATAAATATAAAAAACTTAATAGTTATGGCGGTGAAGGTAAATCTTTCTTTTTACATCACTTCAGATTGTAAGCTGTAGTTGTGTTTAATAGCTTAACAGTAGTGCAAAATTAAAATAAATTTGAAAAATTTAAAACGTTGGAAAATTTCAAAGGTATTCAAAAACTAAAAAAGCTAAATAAAGAATTTAGTGAACAAAATGTAAGAAACACAGTGAAACATGGTGGAGGTTCAGTGAAGGTGTGGGGTGTATGGCGGCATCTGGGGTCGGAAATCTTGCCTTCATTAAAAGAACAATGAATAAGCAAGACTATTTTAACATCCTAAAGAATAACGAGCAACCGAGCGTAGACAAATTAGGTTTGCTTAGCAATTGGATCTTTCAACAAGACAATGATCCTAAGGATACCTCGCGGCTCGTTAAAGAATGGCTGCTTTATCGAACTCCAAAACAGCTCGATCACCCTCACAATCGCCGGACCTAAACACCATAAACATTTATGTGATCATTTGGACACTCAAATTCGTAAAAGCACTATAGAGAACAAAGAATATTTAAAAAAGGCTTTAGTTGAATAATGGTCCCAAATATGTTCTGATGTAACAAATAACTTTGTTCTACTCGTATACATGCCAGGTAGACTTAAAGAAGTTATAAAGTCTAACGAGAGCCAAACGAAGTACTAATTGAATATATTAATTAAAGAAATAACAGATGTTTATTTACTTTTGACATGTAAAATATGGAATATGTTTAGTTTTTTATTAGCGAAAATTAGATTTATTTAAAATTTTTATGTTTATTTTGATTTACTGCTATAATAAAGCTTTTGTTTTATATGGTTGGAAACAGAATTTTGTTTAATTTGTTGTTTATTTTGTATATTATTCAACAAACCATATGGGTGGTTACTTACTTTTGACATTCACGGTATGTACATATTTACATACCTAGGTTCCATCTATGTAGGTATACATTACCCTCCTAAGTTACATGATTAAAATCCATAATCTAGATTTAAATATACATTGTACGTAGGTGCTTAAATACTCATGTAGCTATACCTTGAATTTTATAATTCAGTGTGTAGTCTTTTTAAATATTTCAAGGCTTTAAAAAAATAAAATGCATGACTTTGTCGCACGTACTTGCTCCTATGTTCGATCACATTATATGCACAAGATTCTTAATGGAAACGACTAAAAGTATTTTTAAAGTCGTTTTTCACTTAATTTTTATATATAAATTCCTAAAATTTTTCTAAAAAAAATTGGTATGAACATTTTAAATATTTAATAATATGAATTTATAAACAAAATTTCAGAAAAAATCGCCCACACTTTTTCGAAATATTGAATTTTATATGGCAGGTACCGTTATTTTTTGAGCTAAAAAAAAATTCAATTTCCCCTCTGCACAATACCTAAAAAAACTCCATAGACCATGTTTGAAGCAATTCGGCCCACCCGTTTGGGCTGTAGGTTTCTATAAATTCATACAGACAGACTGACAGACATACAGACGGACAGAATTTTTAGATCATCTTTTTTCGTCTACGCTATCATCGTAATGTCACGTTTGATTGTTATCACAAAACTGCATAACTTGCCTTATACCTATAATCGCAAGTAAAAAGTAGGTAGATGATAAGCTAATTAAAGATTATGTTTTAACATCCGTAATTATATTGCAAAATATGTTAACGGATGTAAATGTAAATAAGTATGTACTACCTAACTAATATATATTTTAATGAAAACGTTGGAGTTATCCATGTATGGAACGAGTATATGATGTTGTTTTGAAGGCATATCATTTTTTAATACATTTTGATTTTCCAAAAAAAAAAATAATAATTTGGATCATAAAAACATACAGGTTCGTAACGATTTCCTTAAATTTACTATTATATTTGTAAATCCAATAAATTTCAATATTATTGCACATCGCAACATTACCTAATTACCTTATTTAAAACAAATGATATAACTTTTGAATCTGGTAACTCGAAAGTTTAATTTTGTACTTTTGTACCTATGTATCTATATTGTTTTGACCCAACTTAATATATAATTTATCTCAACACTCGTAATGACTTTATAAAATCGTATTGGAAATTATCGTTAAAAAAATAATTTATTTTATCATTCATACCTTTTTAAAACCAAATTAAATTATGTCAATATTTTCAATTCAATTGTGTTTAAAACCAAATTAAAATTATCTTATATCAATGCATACGAACTAAGAGTTTGCCTGCGTTAGTTAATATTGTCGTCATTTTGAATAACCAATGGAGTACTCAACTGAAAGCTTACGTAGTTCATTCAACTATTATCACACATTTATTGAATATTTTATTTAAAAAAAATCGAGTTCGATATTCGACCAACATAAATAAGAACAATAACTCAGTAAAATATTCACTCAATGTACGAAAATCAATGAATTAAAAAACGTTCGCTTTTCTTCTAACACTCGATTGGATTTTCACAATGATGAAATAGGTATGTAAGTGTGTATGCAGTATGCACCTACCTACAATGTTTGAAGAAAATCGCTTCGGCTTCTATTTTTGTATATGTTCTGAGATTGATGATCTTGTTAATTCAACCAATTTATTTTTTTTATAATCTACCCGCGCTTAAGGGATTATGAATACCCTTTAAATGTTTCAACACAGCGCGGTCATGGGGGTGAGGTTAAGGAAGAGAAAGAATGATAGGAAATATGTGTGGCGCGATATTCGGAGACTGTAGGTGGTTGTTGTCTCAGATTTTATCTCCAGGGATGGCGGCTGAACTAATGCGGAGAAATTTACATGTCTTATTTATCTATGTTCCTTATAATTCGCATTAATTTTTTTATTCTTTGTCATATTTTATCGGTATACTAGTTTTACTCAATCACATGTTGTTTGTTCTATGCCTAAACAGCATGAAATGAGTAATTTTTATTTATTTTTAGAATTGGTTTTTAATGGAAAAATAAGAAGACATAGGCTACGGCAGGGATCGAACCCGTGACCATGAGGTTGACAGGCGAACACACAACTATCGCGCCACGGCCACCCCAAAATGTACCTAAGTACCTACATACACACACATCAAATATGCCACCTTAATATATCACAAGTAAAAATGCAGATTTTTGTTTAAATTTGTTCATTTTTTATTTTCCAATAAATTCTAATATTAGTTAAAAAATAAAATAAATATAAATTTTTGTTTTGTGAACTTGTAAATAATAGCCAACCGGGAGAGTCTCAAAAGCTTCTTCAGGAAATTTAACTGGTCACTATGCTTCCTCGATAGTGACGTAGACTCCAGCGCAGATATGATAACAAATTAAATTCTTCACGGTATGAGAAGTTTTATCCCGAATAGGGTAAAATCTATCAAACCGAAAGAAAATGCATGGTTTGATTCGAGCTGTAAAGAGATTACAAGGGTTAGAGTAGTAAATTTCAGTAATTATAAAGCCAACCCCACTGAGGAAAACCGGAAAAAGTTTCAACAAGCTAGAAAGACTTGCAACATTCGCATTCGTAGAACCAAATTTTTGAATGACCAAAAATTAAGGCAAACAATACTACAATGTCCCAAAGTAGTAAGAATTTTTGGTCATTTGTAAAAAATATTCGAAGTTCAACAAGTCCAACGCTCGTCCTTAATGACACCCCTTTTGTCAATTCTCGCAAAAAAGCCAATTTGCTTGCAGCGCAGATCGCTGTCAATTCGACGCTGCCAGAAAAGTTTTTGACTCCTCCAGTACTTGAGAGCGTAAACGATTTTATGGGACGAATCTTCTTTCGCACACGCGCAGTTGGTAGAGTCCTTAAGGACCTTGATATACACTAATCCGTTGGCCCGGATAGTATCTCTAGCATCGTTCTGAAGAGGTGTTCTTCAACGCTGGCAAAACCACTGCGCAAGATTTTCCATCAGTCCTATTCTACAGGTTTCTTTCCGAGTGGATGGAAAACAGCATTTGTCCAGCCTGTCCCTAACCCTCTTCACTTCACCCTCTAACTACCGTCCAATTGCACTTACGTCCCTTCTTTCCAACGTCATGGAAACGCTGATTAATTATCAGCTTAAGAAATATCTTGAAGAACAAAAGCTCCTTAATGACCAGCAGTATGGCTTTCGTAGCAATAGGTCCACTGGTGATCTGATGTTAGAACTCACCGAACAGTGGCACAAATCTTTACATCGTTTTGAAGAAATTAAGATTATTGCATTTGATATTTCAAAAGCATTTGATAGAGTTTGGCATCTAGGGGGTGGTCGTGCCGATAGTTGTATGTTCGCCTGTCAACCTCATGGTCACAGGTTCAATCACTGCCGTAGTCTATTTCCTCTTATTTTTCCATCAAAAACCAATTCTAAAATAAATGTCATACAATTAGTTGCTGGCTTACTCATTACAAGCTGTTTAGGCATAGCACTAACAACATGTGATTGAACAACCAACTACAATCTCAGAACATCGCGCCACATATCTGTCCTATCTTTCTTTCTATTCCATAGCCTCACGCCCGTGCTGTGTTGAAACATATAAAGGGTAGTATAATCCCGTGAGCGTGTGTAGATTATAAAAAAAACAAGCTCTCTCATCGAAAATGCGTGCATCTTTTCCCCGTCTGATCTGGCTGTAATCTATAAGGCCATCATTCGTCAAAAGCTGGAGTATAACTCGCACATTCAGGCAGGAGCTCCCAAAACTCATTTGAGTCTTTAAGATAGAATTCAGAATAAAGCTCTAAAAATGACAGGCGATAGAACTATAATGGAAACATTTACATCCCAGAACACAGTCGAAATGTTATATGTCTCTCATTATTTTATCGCTATTTTTATAAACACTGTTCGAGCGAAATAGCCCGTTGCATTCCTCCCCTTAAATGTTTTAACCGTAATACTTGCGCTTCTAGAAATGCTCATCAGTTTACCCGTGAGGCCTACTTCGGACGTACTGTCAAGTACAGAGATTCTTTCCTTAGCCGTAGAACGCGAATGTGGAATACCCTACCTGGCCCTATTTTCCCCTACCATTTTGATATTCAAAACCAATGTGCATCGGTATCTCCTCTTGCATCCTTCCATACTTTCCTAACACTCGCACTGTGCTTGTTCATTTTAAGGGTAGTCAAAACCCCTTTAGGGCGGGCATCATTAAAAAAAAGAAGACTCCCAGAACGAAATGCACCACCTCAGCAGCCAACACCATCAATAGTTTTATGTTCGGGCTAGACTTTGAGAACTCAATAAAAGATTTAAAGATCCAGAAACAAAAAACAAATATTTTTTTTTTAATTCAAAATTTCAGTCATCAACTTACTCTCTTCTTTACATGACAGACACAAGACCGGAGCTTGTCTGCTCGATATCCAAAAAGCATTCGAGTCGGTTTGGATAGATGGTCTGGCCCAGACATCTTATCCTAATCATCCATAGTTTCCTCACTAACCGTAAATTTTACGTTCGTGTGGGGAACTCTAACTCAAGTCTCATGAGCATTTCCGCTGGTGTAAACTCGCCTTGGACCCAACCTTTTCAATTTATACACCTCTGACCAGCCACTTAACATATCTAGAACAAATACTCTCCTATTTGCTGATGACTCCATCACCTATAGCGCATCCTTCAGCCCAGACTTAGCCTTCCAAAGAGTTAAGGAGCATATCCTTAAGCTCTATGAGTATTACCACCAATGCGGAATAAAAATCAACCCTACCAAAACGGAGTTGATCTGTTTTAGAACGCCTTCGCACAATGGCCGAGCCAAAAGATGCAGAAACCTCTCGCTGACCCTCCCCGATAACACTGATATTAAGCCCAAGAAAACGGTTAAATACCTTGGAGTACAATTCTTCGAAAGGTTCAAATTTAATCAACACTCCAAATTCACCCTACGTAAATATAACCATGGCTCCTCTCTAATACGACCTCTTATGAAAGTAAGAGGCGGTCTCCAAACAAAGACGAAACTTCTGCTTTATAAGCAACTCATTCGTCACATTTTAGCTTATAGCTTTCCTATATGGTACATTATCATACATGGAAAAACTGCAAATTTTCGAGGGAAAAGTTCTTCGCCATTGCACTTTCCTTTTCCGCAAACCAAACTCCGTTAAGTTTAATAGCAACTCAAGGCTATACGAAGCTTCAGGAATTGTCCCCATAGACAAGTACATGTACAACCTCAGTGTTAAGATGCTGCAAACAATCTCATCCCATCCCAGCCCTCTTATTTATTTAATTACAGGTCACCCAGACAAAGAAGACCGGTACCTCCACGTGGTATCCATGATGGATCCAGCATTTGTATATGGTAAGATGACAGCTTCGGAAACTTCTACGTAGCTGCAGGAACGCAGTACAATAGATGTTGAAGCCACCACAGGACCAAGCCAGCTAACCAGCAACAGGAGTTAATGCCCTCCAATCCCATTAATCCTACACCAACCAACGACCGTCTGCACTGCTCAAGCCGGCGAGAAAAATTAAATTTTTATAAAAAAGAAACCTATGTTAGACCTAAGACACCTTTTATTAAAAAATATATGAAACTTACAATTTAACGAAGCAGAGCCCCTTATGTGCTCGCAGATATGTATTGTTAGACTTAAAAATTAATTATTTATAAATACCACTATGTACAACCTTTGAGCTGAATAAAATTGTGTATATATATAATTTAGATACAATAAGTCTATTTAGTACTGAAAACTACGGGATTATGAGATACGGGATTTTGTATGGCGGGATTTGGTTATACGGGATTTTATGATGCGGGATTTCCCGCATGTCTGGTACAAAAGTTGAAATTTTAATCTCTTTCCTCAGCGGGTCGAAGTGGCCCTAGCGACGCTCCGCTCGAGGGATTTCTAACTCGATGTCCGTTAAAATTTTGTTTTTATTCAGGGCCGTACGAATTCTTTGGTTTCAAAACCCTACTTGGGTCTAAGATGGGAGTTCGCTCTGACAGCAATCTTACCTTTCTACCTACCCACCTGCATTTTAATTAAACTTCCCTAAAATTGGATTAAATATGTTTTCTTACAAGAATCAACTTGTTTAAGTAAAAAATTCCATTTGAACTGAGTGAACCATAGTCATTGTATATATAGTCCATAATACTATCATAGAACATGAAAATCTGTTCATGAGCGATGCTGCCCAGATGGCGCTTGTGTCGAGATATTTGCCTTTGCAGATATTTTATTGTGAGCGTGGGCAGAGAAATAAAAAAGGGGAAATAAGAGATGAGGTAGCTTTATTTGTGTTCTTATGACAATAATGAATACTAGCCGACCCAGCTCTGGAAATTCGAGTGCAAATTTATTTATTTAATTCATTATCATTCAATAAAAGATAGAGAATTCATGATTTTTTTAATTGTTGAATGCAATGAGAAGGACCTATTAAGCACTCAATCATGGGGTCCAAAGGAAAACAGTTAATGGTAAACAAACTTTCAAACCTATGCACATTTTTGACACATTAACAATTTTTGTACAACAACAAATGTTCCTGGTACTCCCTAAAACTACGAAAATCTACGAATTTCTACGAAAAACAGTCAAATCCTGTTCCCGTACTACAAATTTTCGTAGTTTTTCACAGAAGAGATCGCTCATAAGAAAGTCAAATATTTCCCCATGTTGCGAATTTTAGTCCAAGAAATTTCTTTGGACAAAATTATGTAGACTGTCAAATGAAGGAAAAAGAAAAAAAACAATACATAAGCTGTCAGTTGGCATATGTGTATCGTTGCAAAAGTTAAAAATAATGGGATTTATAGATTTTTCTACCTTATTCGTGCAATAAATTAAAATTGTGATATCAAATTTCTTATTTTAAGAAATAATTTCATGTAAATCCTTTAAAAAATATTTTCAAAAATACACTTTCATGTTGACGTTTAAAAAATAGCTAAAATGGTTGTTGAAAGCGTTCCAGTACTTTTGTTAAATTTTGTTGCTCGAAAAATGTTGACACCCACTCTTGGCAAAATGACAGCCTTCACATTTGTGTGCACAAAGTACGGGAACACTTATTATTTCCATGCTAAACCAAAATACGTACATACAACAATCCTGACGTCTTAATAAAATTCAAGAAATATCAATATAACCCAAAACAATAGATTTATATATGGGCACGCTTCACACACCTCGTACCACACTTTACCTCGTATGAAATGACACCACATATGAAATAAATAATGATTTAGGTCTATTCCACCAAATCTGTTATTCTGATATGAATTTTCTGTTATGAATCATAAAAGATCTTTACCATAAAAGATCTTTTATAATTGGTAGTCAGGAGCTGTAATCAGCCGCATGGTATTCGCATGGTGTTTCCTATGAAACATACTTCATAGATGGTAGCTTCGGATACCATGGTATAGTATAAACACAAGCAGTGTGTATCAGCTGCACAGCTCTAAATTTCGAAACAAATATAAATTTAAAGTTCTTCTTAGGGCGAAGACAGCAAAAGGTTACTCAGGAGCAAAAGGAGATTTACTGCTCCTTTCTTGGAAAAAACCCAGTTTTGACTAAGGTCGACCATTGCGATGCTTCAGTGCAAAGTCTATATCAGACTTTAACTGTCCTCCTGAACAGCACTGCCGGTGCCCATCACGCAACGGATGATTGGAAAAAAGTGAGTAAATATTTGTTTTAAACATGGTTCAAGATTAACACTTTCATTTAGGTTTTCGACAACTGGCGATATTCTGTTACACATAAGCTTCGCCTTCAAAAAACAGAAATAAAGAAAACTGGAGGTGGATCGCCGAAATATCGAGACATCGATAGGTTGGAGGAGAGTGCCATGGCTTGCTGGGGCCGCATAGCAGTGGATGGCCATAAAAATGTTTCTGTGGCAGGTTGTTCCAAATTTGAACCTACTTCAAATTTAGAAGAGTCTGCCACAGAACACCAAGAGCACGATGTTGATGATGGTTTGGTGTTGGAAACGGAATTCCTACAGGATTCGATCGACACCAAACCAAAAAAATCGCAGCGCAAAAGCGCAACAGAAATTCAAGGTAAATTACTAATTATTTATAACCTGTATTCACAACAAAGATTTCAAAAACAACTTTCGAAACTACTTACTTCTTTGGATTTTTGAACCGGTTTTGAGTTCTGATTTAAATCCCCAAGATAAACTGAAATCAATTTTCAATTCGACAAACTATTTCAAAAAATTACCATCTAAAAGTATTTTCATCATGTATTTGACAATTGAAAAACCACAAAATTATTGCAATACTGTAGTATAATATAATATAACAAAAAAATTATTTACAGATGATGAGGTTCTGGGTATGTTGGAGAGGAGACATGCAACGAGTCTCGCAATTGGCGAAACTATTTCTGAAAAGCTCAACAAAATAGTTGCCAGCATTGACAAGCTGACATCTGCCCAATTGGCAGTTGCAACGTCTTTGGACAATTTATTAAAACTTTTGCAAAGACAAAATTAAACTCCAAAGTTTTTTCTCCCCGGAAAAATTTGATTGTTTTTTTTAAATAGAATTATGTGATTTAATTTATTTTACTTTATGTTATTTTTGTTTTTCATTTTGTTTCCTTTTTGTAAGTAAATACGTACATATATTTAAAATGAATTAAATCTGATATATAAATATTCACCTAGAAACTTAAGTGTTGTTCTTTTTATTTATAAATTAACCGTGTCATGGCTAAAACAGATGTGCAGACCTTCTGCAAGCATCGATGCATGCAGCGCTGTACACAAAACACACGTACATAGTTTTTGTGGTAATTCTGATGAAATTATAATCTAGGCATGTATGTTTTTTGTTTTTTTTTTTTTATAATCTACACGCGCTCAAGGGATTATGAATTCCCTTTAAATGTTTCAACACAGCGCGGGCGTGAGGGTGAGGTTAAGGAAGAGAAAGAATGATAGAAAAGATGTGTGGCGTGATATTCGGAGACTGTAGGTGGTTATTGTGTCAGATTTTATTATGTATTATTTTTCTAGGATACATACTTTAGAAGTTACAGCTAGGCACAATTACCGCTTTATTTCGATTTTACGAAAACAGTAATTGTTTCTTGCAATAACTTCTAAAGTATGTATTCTAGAAAATTAATTTATACATACCTAGATTCTAATTGATATCCTCTATAAAGTGGCGTTTACCAATTTAAATTTGAGTCAACGGTTCAAAAACTGACTTTTGGTTTGGATTCGTGCTTTATAAGTGAAAATCGATATAACACCCTAATTGTTCCTGGCTGTAACTTTTAAGGTATGTATCTTAGAAAAATAATACATACATCCCTAGATTCTAATTAGGATTGTCTACAAAGTGGCGCTTACCAATTTTAATTTTAGTCAACTGTTCAAAAACTGACCTTTGATTTGGATTCGTAATGCGGTACAAAAAAGCCAGTACACTACCGTGGCACTAATAGACACGACTGCTGCTTTTGAAAAATTAGCTATGGTAATAAGGGATAGTTCACGTTTTTAAGTGTTCTTTTAAAAATAAATAAAAACATATATGTACATTTTGTAAATGTTCTTTTATTTAAAATAAAGGGAAGAAATTAAATTATTTTTTAAATTGTTCTTATGTCAAATTGGCGACATATCGTTCTCGAACTCGAGACCCAATGCTGTGCCATTCAGTGCGGTTTCTGCGGAGACTATCATCATCATTTTCATTATCTTCTGTTTCACTAAACTCGCCTTCATCCTCAAGAAATTGTTCTACTCCCATAGTGAACATATTATGGATACAGAATATTGCATACACTATTTTTGCTGCTGTTTCAGGGGAATAGTACATCACTCTTTGGCGCGATAAGCACCTAAACCGACTTTTTATCACTCCAAACGTTCGTTCCACAGAGTTCCTTGTGGATAAAAAGCGTTTATTAAAGGTCGATAGAGGTGAACCTTGTGGTGGGTTATTTACTGAAGTGAATAACCACGGTTCAAGCGGAAAGCCAGAATCACCTAGTCAAGCAAAATATAAGTAAAACAAAACAAAAACAAACAAAAAGGTATTTACCAATAATATGTTATCGTTGATTTTCAGCAGTTGTAAATGCACCTTTGAGTAATCTTCTGATAGGTGAGACCATTCATATGGCGGAGTCATGAACTGAGTCCGGGAATCGAGCATCGGCATATAAAACTTTTAAGTTTGCATCAGTTATAGCTAATACATTAAGGCTATGGTATCCTTTTCTATTATACATAAATCAACAGATATACTAGATACTAAATTTAATTAATAACAATCTTACTGTCTTTTTATGTCTGCTGTATCAAGAATACCACTAGGAAATTTTATTGCGTCACCAATCAAATAGGCGTTAATTAGGTCGGTAACGATTTGAATCGACCTCGAAGTACTTAGCTGCGAAAGTCCAAAAATATGGCTGCTACCAATGGATGCTTGATACGAACCATATCCGTAAAAATGACAGGTCGAAAGAAACTATAACCAAACATAAAAGTACAATTATTATGCACATTTTAAATGTAATTTAATAAAATTTAACCTGTATTTGAAACGGAATTGTTGTATTTCTGGCTCGCGTAAATTGTTGTAATTTGTCCATTAAAATCCTTGCATTGAATTTATCCAACCTGAAAAGCTGAATAAACCGAATATCGGGGAGATCAAAAGGACTACTTTTCAACCTTAGTTCCAGTAAAAGTGTTCTGTGCTTTCGTCTAAAAAAAAAACAATTTGTTTTAATTAAGTTATTTGTTTCAATAAATTATTTATTTTTATATATTTTCTTACATATGTCTCCTTTTGATAACATTTCGTTGACGAAATAAGAGATAAATATCCATATTAACTTAATTAAACTCCGTGTTTATTGAAATCTTTTATGATAAAAGTCGCAAAAGCTTGGCTTTTATTCTTTTATGATTTATAACAGATTTCATAACAGTTTTGGCATGCCGAATACCAAAATTATTATTCATAAAAGATTTTGTGACAGCTCAAACTTTTGTATGGAAATTCATAACAGAATAGCAGAATAAAGAATAAAAGATCTCGCTGAATAGGCCTAATTGTTTTAATTTGTATAAATTCAATTATATTAACTTCGAAAATGAACCTTAATTATTTTCTAAATTTATTGTGACGGTCTTTGTTCAAGTTGTACATAAGTTTTCATTAGAAATTAAATATTTATTTACACTTTTCCACCACTTTCCTGTACTCAGCTATTCACCATCCTAGTATTGCCCGCACTAACACAATTCAATAAATAAGTATGTAACGAACACTCAAGAGTATGCTATTTTTAATTCGTTTTATATGTTTCTTAAATTATTCAATGCACAACCCATTTTCTTTTTCAGCAACAGATGTCGCTAGTGTATTTGTGTAAAATTTTGGCATTTTTATTTATTGTTTTAAACAATTTCTTTGTAGTGTATTTAAATAATTTTGGCATTCTGCACATCTATGCAAAAAATTCTTTCGTTTAATAGGTAATTTATGCCCCTTCGGTTTGTTGGCCGTTTTATTATATGGTGATTCATGGGTACACATCAATCTACCAACATAATCTATAAAATGTATCTAACAACCCCACAGTCTTTAATTTCTACTCATCCTCCTATTTAAAGATATTACTATATACATACCTACGTATATCTATAGATATCTATATTTCTATAGTGTACAATGGTTGGAAAAGTATTTTGACAAAACTATTTTCGTTGTTATATTGCTTGTTTTAAAGAGCTGAGAGATATAAAGGAACTCGTGTGATGCTCGATACAAAATATCTACGTGATTGTAACTGTAAATTACAAAATATTTTATTTTTCCTTACGCATTCGTTCTTAATCATGTTCAATGTATGGAGTGAGTTGAAATTAACTGGAAAAAAGTATTTTGACATCGTATTCTTTTTGGTTCATTTCGTTTCGTGCGTGCGATCAAAGTTAATATTTGTTAAAATTAAGCACATTTAAATACAGAAATTTTATTACATTAAATTTTTTTTCAATTTAATTGATTATAATGGGGAAAACGGCGGAAATACGCGAAGTTTTAAGAAATGAAATGGTGATCAACTATGATGCTGGTATTTCGGTTGAATACTTAAGCAAACTATACAAAGTGCCTCGGCAAACCGTGTATTACCAAATAAATAAACAAAAAAATCAAAAATCAACGCGAAACTTACCACGTTCAGGACGCCCACGCAAGACAACTAAAAGAGAAGACCGTTTAATCGTCGGAAAATTTAAAGAAAACGTGCTAAAAACGCAAAAACCTGCAACAATAGAAATGAAAAATCAGTATGATATTGAAATTTGTGAAAAAAAAACTATAAGAAATCCTCTCCTGTGCCGTTAAAACAAACACATCCCCAAAACATTACGGAGCCTCCACCATGGGGCACTCGTTCACAAACAGGTGCCACTTTTTTACGCATTTTCTTAGGAATTCTGCAGAAAGTTTTCTTTTTTGAGGCATGGTACTGAAATGAGCTTTCATCAGTCCACAATATTTTTTCCCAAAATGATGAAGGCTTATGTAAAAATTTTTTGGCGAATTCCAAACGTTTAAGTTTGTTTTTATGTGATATTTGTGGTATTGTTCTGGCTATGTAAGTGGCAAAGCCAGCCTCTTTTAAACGATTTCTTATAGTTTTTTCACAAATTTCAATATCATACTGATTTTTCATTTCTATTGTTGCAGATTTTGGCGTTTTTAGCACGTTTTCTTTAAATTTTCCGACGATTAAAGTTTACTTCTCTTTTGGTTGTCTTGCGTGGGCATCCTTAACATGGTAAGTTTCGCGTTGATTTGTGATTTTTTTGTTTATTTATTTGGTAATACACGCTTTGACGAGGCACTTTGTATAGTTTGCTTAAGTAGTCAACCGAAATACCAGCATCATACTTGATCACCATTTCATTCCTTAAAACTGCGCGTATTTCCGCCGTTTTCCCCATTATAATCAATTAAATTGAAAAAAAAATTTAATGTAATAAAATTTCTGTATTTAAATGTGCTTAATTTTAACAAATAATAACTTTGATCGCACGCACGAAACGAAATGAACTAAAAAGAATATGATGTCAAAATACTTTTTTCCAGTTAATTTAAACCACTCTATACATTGAACATGATTAAGAACGAATGCGTAAGGAAAAATAAAATATTTTGTAACTTACAGTTACATTCACGTAGATATTTTGTTTCGAGCATCACACGAGTTCCGTTATATCTCTCAGCTCTTTAAAACAAGCAATATAACAAGGAAAATAGTTTTGTCAAAATACTTTTTCCGACCACTGTATATACCTTCTGTATCCACAATAATCTGAATACAACAACAAATATTCCTGTTCTTACTCTTGCACCTTTCATTTTTCCATGCTAAACCAAAATACGTAAATACAACAATACTGCCGCCTTAAAAAATTCAAGAAACATCAAAATAACCCTAAACAATGGATTTAGAGATAGGCACGCTTCACACACTACGTATTTTCACCACACTACCTCCTATGAAATGCAACCAATATGAAATAAATAATGATTGTTTTAATTTGTATAAATTCAATTATATTAACTTCGAAAATGAAACTTAATTATTTTCTAAATTTATTGTGACGGTCATTGTTCAAGTTGTACATAAGTTTTCATTAGAAATTAAATATTTATTTACACTTTTCCACCACTTTCCTGTACTCAGCTATTCACCATCCTAGTATTGCCCAGAACTAACACAATTCAATAAATAAGTATGCACGAACACTCAAGACTATTCAATTTCTAATTCCTTTTATATATTTAATTAAATTATCCAATACACAAACCATTTTCTTTTTTCAGCAACAGATGTCGCTAGTGTAGGTGTGTATTTTTTGCATTTTTATTTATAAATTAAACAATTTCTGTGTAGTATATTTAAATAATTTTGGCATTCTGCACATCTATGTAAAAAATGCTTTCGTTTGAAATGTAATTTATGACCCTACGGTTTTTGTGGGCCGCGAAAAGCGTACCACAAAAAACATGTTCGCCGTTTAATTATATGATAAGGGAGAAAACCAAATGTGGTGTATTTTATTGCCATAACATTTGTAGTTTTCAATTTTATATGAGGAAAAGGCAAGGAGGAATACCAAAATATAGATACCATATGACTGGATTTTTTTCTTTTTGCTTGAATATAGCAATGTTAGTAATTTTGGTATTTCCATCGCACATATACAGTGTGCATACGTGAATACGTACCTAAAGTGATACGTACTATAAGTTTGGTCTGAATTGTTGGTTGGGGTAGGTTCTATGTGTACCTACATACAATTGTTTGGATTTTAGTTTTATGATTTGTAATTGGTGATTTTGAGAAAATACATACCTTGAATAAGTTAGTTAAAATAAGAAATTATTCTAACAAATTTTAAGTAGGTATTAGGTATTTAATTTATCTTTTTAAGATTGATATCAATAGGTAGGTAGGTACTTAACCAAAAGCGGCTCAGTCGCGCGAAAAAAATCGTAAGTAAATTAACATTTATTAAGTAAGAGATAAATGTACTTACATCCCTACCTACATAACTAATTTTTTTTATTTAATTATAGGTTGCATGTGACTTTGTATTTATATGGCCGTAAGCTAGGTCATGTTACAGATGCTTTGCTGTTATAGGTATACCTATTCAAGTTATTGTATGTTTTTTTTTCAAAATAATTTTTTAAAGTTGTTAGGTAGGTATCGTAAACAAATTTTTAATAAAATGTAAAGTACCTATACCTATAGGTATATTAATTTAAAATAAAAACAAAATGAATAAATATTTAATGTAGGTAAGTAGTTACATATTAGAATTTATTCGAGAATCAACTTATTAAGCTTTAGTAAAATACAGTAAAAAAAACATGCTCCCAAAATAATATATATAATTAAAATCAATAACAAAAAAATTGAAAATGACACATTCGCAAAACTTACATTAGTGGTCGTGTTGCACCTGTAACGTGCAATTGTTTTTATGTCTTTCGCCCTCTTACGCTTCCAATCTGACACGGACAAAGTTCGCGGCACTGATCAGTAGAGCAACGACGGTAGATAGGAAGCTAGACGAAAGGACGGGGTGTTAAGCCACTGTGGATGACTTTTGTGACAAGAATAAAAATGTATGCACCTGTGAGGTGCATGCGACTATCGGAAGGTTAACAAAAAATCCGATTTCAGGAAAACAAATCCAAGAGGGGAATACACAAAAAAAAGAAGACCATAATCTGTGAGTTAGTAGCGTAAAAGGTGTCATTAACTTTGTGCTTTTTATGTTATAACATTTAGTGCATTGCGTCCGGTGAATTTTGAAAGCTGTGAGATTTCCAGCGTGAGTTTCGGTTTCAACATTTCACTAGCTTTTCCCAAAACATTGTCTTTTTCATAGGAATCAATATACAAGCTGAGAAAATAACAAGAAAATTTAACTTATATTGATATTTTATAAAAGATTATGAATTTTTAGAATTATTACTCACCGAACAATAGCTCCAGAACTTCGAGTTCCACTCAAACCCATCATAATACGACTACCGTCTTCAAAAACAATTCTCAGTACTGCTTTGTTGACACCGATTGATCGACTGGATCAGTGTAGCTGAAGTTGTCCACAACCTTGACCTTGTAGGTCATGCCTCCACTGGAGTTTGATTTCCCAGCAAAGGTTGGATCAGTAATATTTTTCGCCATAGTTGCCATCATCTGATTGCATGGCTCTAAGTCACATTCCTCGTAATCATAACAAGTAATTACGACCACAAATGGACCAATGGTTTTTAGGATCTCCTCTATATCTTTTCCGGTGTGTTGCATTACTGACAACCAGGCTAAAACAGCCCATATATCATCCTTTTTATGGATATGATAGATAGATTGTTTATTCATGATTTCAAAAAATAATTGTTATACATAGTTTTTCCGGGCCTTAGTAAAAAATGTAAGGCATGACAGAGAATGTCGTCTGCCCGAGTGACAATATAAATTAATTAATTCTTTTCTTTTCAAATTAGCTGCGTTTTATTATCTACGGGTCTGGGTCGGGGTTATTTTTTTAACTGGTATTACAAAAAAAACACGAGATCCAGGTTTCTATCTGGGTTTGCAAATATTAGTATTAAATTTGTCGAACAGAGGGTACATTTAAGTACATAACCCAGATCGTTTTATTTTCACGGGCTGAACCATATGGGTTATTGGCGATAATAAACACGGTTCTTAAGCAATTAAAAAGTATGTACATACGCATATACTAATATTCTTGAGTCATATAATTCAAAATATTAAATGAAACACAAAAGTTGTGACTTTTAGTTTAGTCAAAACAAAAAAATATAAAGCTAAGGGTTTTGTGAACCATAATTTAAATGACTTTTAGTTTAGTTTGAAAATAAAGACAAAAAAAAGGCTTTCAGTTTAGCTAAAACAAAGGTATCTTAGAAGTTTCCATCGATAATTCTGCTAATGTAGGACAACGCATCAGTTGTATATTTGTCGATCTGCAAGCACGATTCTTCATTTAGGGAACTTATTACTTCTTCTTCGTTTAAATAGTTTTTTTTCCAAAAAAAAGTCTTCGCAGCTCCTTCAATATTGGACATACTCCGATGAAGTGGCAAATGTTTTCTTCGACACCCATATTACAAAGGGAACAAATATTTACTAAATCGTTTTTGTGCGGCATACAATTAAGGCTAAGCAGCTCACCTCTTACTTTAAAAATAGGAACGATTATTTTCCTTGGAAAGTCGCATTTAAAATAATTAACCTTATTAAGTTTTTAGTTAAGCTTTGAATAAATGTTTCTTTCCGTGGAAGATCTCGACTTTTCAATCAACAAGTTCCTTTCATTACAAAGAGCGTTGATAATCCGGTTACCAAATGATAAATATACTTAAGTGTGCAAGTTTTCAACAGCGTCGTATTTTCGAGCACCCAAAATTTGAGCACCATAAAACAGAATTGCTTTTGCTGTAGCATTAAAAACTTCATACTTGGCGCTAGTTAAAATATGTTTGTTACTGAATATCTTTTTCCAGTTGGTGCAAATAGCTGTTCTTGCAGCATCCGCCTTAACCTTAAGATGTTTGCCCATATTCAGGTTAAACGTTATAATCATTCCCAGATAAACGTATTCCTTCACTACTTCCAATGCCTCCCCACCATACTTCCAATTTTCCCCTTTTGCTATCCGCGTTGCACCGCTTTCGAAAACCATTATTTTAGATTTCACCGCATTTACTTCCAATCCCCATTGTTTGCAGTAATCTTATAGCCTGTTGATCATTAGTTAGAGAGAAGCTGGAGACTCCGCTAAAATGACAATGTCATCAGCATACATTCAAACCTTTATTTTGATATTTTCAAAATCCACACCGCAAGGAAGCCAATTTATAATGTCATCGAAGAATAACGCAAATAATAGCTGACTGAGAGTACAACCTTGACGAAGTCCCCTATTTATTTGTATCTCCTTTGATTTGCCACAGCCTTTATAAACCTTTGCAGTTGTTTGATGATAAAGTTTTTCCAGCGATTTAACGAATTTTGATGATACACCTAGGTTATATAGCTTATAGAACAATGTTTTTCTATCAACTGTGTCGAATGCAGCCTTGAAGTCAACAAAGAAGGTGTAAAGTTTTGCATCATGACTAAGTTTTGATATGATATGATTTGATCCAGTTGCAAAGCTCTCCTACCCACACAGACATAAGCGTACAGCATCCATAACGTTACGAAACAAACATTGCATTTACAAAAAAAAATAAAAAAAATCCACTTATTGTTTAATCCAAAGTAGATATTCTGTTGTATTAAGATCTTCGATAATTTGTTTTTTTAATCAGAGACTCTTCACGACGATTCTCTACTGGCACAGAAGGATTCCAATGTTTAAGACAACAACATAGCACAATAAAACTAATGACACTAACAAGCAAAACGATAATCAGCGCTAATACTCCAGCCAATGCCAAGTGAAATTCTCCTTGAACAATTGTTATGTAAGCAGGAACGACTTTTTCTATCGCATAGCCCAAGTAATAGTCCCAGAAAAAAAATAAAAAAAACATTTGGTTGAGGAAACAAATAATAACGTTTTGGTAATGATAATGACTTACTTTTAAGTAATCATAATTTGTACCCATGACTTTCAAAATATCATCAACATGTGCGATTTATTGGCTTTCATCGACAGCATGGAAGAAGAGATCACACCAATCCATCAGAATACGTCCCATTGAGTCAACATGAAAACGAATTTCATCGATGATAATTCGATGTTGTGTGGCATTGCGCAGCTCAGCAATTATTTCATCCTGTTCTTTATAGACTTTTTCTTGAGGTCGCGAAAGAGTTATACGAATCAACTGCGATGAATCAAAGATCCAAATCTGCAATTAAATGCTTCAGCAATTAAAATGATTAAATGGAATTTTGTCAAGACATACGTTGACTTTGACTTTAGTTGATCTCTCTGGGGGTTCGACTTCTTGTACCATTGTTTCGAGTTCAAAACGATCTTGATTGTACTCTGCCATAAATGCCGATGTGGTTATCATACCTCCAGGGGAGATAACTATGAGAAACACAATAATTGCTCCTATGAAGTCCTTCAAATATTTGTAAGAAAACTTACTGAATTGGCTTGGAGCAATCGAACCAGTTGGTTTCCTCGATCCATATTTGTACAAATTCGAAGCAATAATCATGTAACCATAATCCTTGTCGGTTCCAATGACAACTGTAACAAAACCATTTAAAGAGGATTTTGCATTTATTCCAGCATAGTAAATCTGGAAATATAAAATTAAAACAAAAAATCACAAAATTCACAAAGTAAAACATAAAGATTTTTCAAAAATTGGTTAATTATCATTGTCATCGAGAACTGTGATGAGGACTTTTGCAACAGTATTGTCTCTTTCGAAAGATTTGATTGAAAAGGATGCGCACTCTTCTTCGGATAAATGAAGATCTGGATTTATACTAGCCATGATGTAGAGTGTATAGAAATCAGTTACTTCTTTGTAATGAAAAGAAATTTTAATTTGATAGTGGAGATTTTTAACGTGTTTTTTATTCTAAATTAAAGATTTTATTTTAACAACTTGAAACACAAATTATATATTTTTGCTTATATGTACCTACATTTCGGAAGCTATGCTTCCATCGTCAGTAAGCTCTATTTAAATGGAGCTTACTGACGATGGAAGCATAGCTTCCGAAATGTAAGCTCTATTTAAATAGAACCGATTTATTTGTAAAAATATCTCTTGTTGTTTTGTCCACAAGGAAAGCTCTGTCTTCATTACCCAATAGCATACAATAGTAAATATCCTTACTGTTTACCTATAGCTAAACCTTGAATATGCCCAAATGGCTTTGGTGTACCGTGATCTTGAGCTACTAATATTAAATCGTAGCTAAAAAAAACGCTATAAGTTAGAAGAGAATATAATAAAAATTAAAAACAACTTACTTAGGGTCTGTTTTTCGATTTAGCTCTTTTTTGCTTCTTAACTCGCCTGTAAATTTACTAGTGATAAACGCATCAGTTTTTTTATTATTTGTCTGTAAGTGGTAAGAAATTCGTCCATCTTCTCCAATGTCGTCATTGTCATTGGCTTTCACTGTCATAATTAGATAATCCTCTTTTATGGTGTCGCCTGGAATTTCAGTTGATGCATCGACAATGCCGGAATGATAAACACGGCTTGATGCTGATTAACACCTGAAACGTTTATCACAACTAATGCCATACTTTCGAATGTACCAGAACCCTGAGTATCTCGAGCAGATACAGTTAAATTGTAGACACTTAGAATCATAATTGATGCTGAACTTGATAATACCCATGAAATTTAAAAACATTACCCTTCTAGTCTTGCAGGTTCTGTGCAGGATAGATTATTCCTGAATTTTAAGCCAATTTGAAGAGCTCCTTTTCGTTTCCGTTTGTGATGAAATAGCAAACATCTCCAAATAGTCCTTCGTCAAGGTCATCTGCTCTTAGTTGTAGAAGTTTAACTGGTAGATCTACGGCTTCATTTTCAGCAGCTGTTGATGTATACTCCTTCTGAGTGAATACTGGTGGATTCTTATTCACATCAAGCACATTAATAAAGATCTGCAAAAAGGAGAAATAAATAAATTTCGGAAAATAGATTTTATTTAAGAAATATCTTGATCTTACAACGCTGTGGCTGATTTCTGTAGAGTGGATGGTGCTTTATCTTGTGCATGCAGTCAGTGTTATCCGACTGGTCTTCTCTCTTGGTCCCCTTTCACACAGGGAAACCAGTTGCTGGAGATTTTTTTGACGTTTTCCTTTAATTACCTTGTAGCTTTCACACGAAGATATTGATGAGGAAACTGAGTTGCTCGTTTTTTGAATTGCTTTTGATTTGACATTCGCTTTTTATAAACAAACAATTTGTTTCGCGGCTGTAAAATTCTACACAATTTTGGGTTATAAATTAACCGGAGCTTATTTTTAGAAAAATTAATTCAAAATAAAGAAACCTTGTGCGATTATGTAGATAAATGTTGTTTTTTTATTGTGGTTGTTAATAATGGTTTACTAAATTAATATATTAAAAGGTCACTGAAAAACAATGAACCAGGAGAAAATTGATTTGTTGTGCGTTTCTCTTGCCATCCAAATCTTGGGCCCAACAGATGATAGTGATGATGGGAAGATTATATTGGACTTATTGGAATGCACCGAAACTTTATTGGTACAGTTGGACACATAAGCCACTGACAGGATGATATGACTGATACCTGCGGTGCTGCCTGCTGCTGCTGCTGCTCGCTAATACAGGAACATCATTATAAACCAAATGTGATGATGAAGCCACAAGCTGAGAGCTTAGTTGGTCCGTGCGTTTTTGTTGTCGTGATGGATTGAATTAAATGCCTTGCCTACAAGAATTAAAACATGAAATTTTCTATCGCAATGAATTTATTTAAGTAGCTCACTTGGTTTGGTTAATGTAATAATAAAACTGTAGGAAACAATTTCTCTTTCAAAAAAATATGTTTGACATCTATCAGAGACACAAGTCAAAATGGAAACCTAAGAAAATTTCAAAGCATAACGTCAAAAAAATCTCCTCAAATCGTTGACCGGGGAGATTTTTTTCATTCCCCTTACTTCTTGCCCTTCTCACCAACAAACTCCCAGTTGCCGGCAACTCAGTTTCCTTGTGTGAAAGGGGTCTTGCTTGTGCATTAATTTCGGCTTCGTTTTCATCTTTGCGTTTCCTCGTACTCAGCGAAAATCAACATCCATATATGGAACTTCTACGTATGTAAATGTGTACATATAATAATGAAAATGAAAGATGTAGGTGGGTATATGCATATACATATACATAGTTTAGGTGCAATATGCATACATAATATCCATGTGATTTTTAAAGATAAATATGAATATATAATATATGATGCAGGGCCTCCTTTAACTTACTGGAGGCCCTGGGCATATTAGGATAATGGGGCCCCTATGACTTTGACAAAACACTATCTTGTTGGAAAAATCAAACAAAGTAGATAAGCAAGCTTCTACATTTATTTTTATTGACAGTCACACTAAATGCATAGATAACAATACTATTTTTATTTTCACACTATCAGAATTGGTCGAAGAGAGCTTATAACAAGCCCGTCTTGCGACCAATGGTTTGCCAACACAGACGACTGTGTTATACCACCGGCTCATCATTTAGTGCAGTATTAGTTGTTAGTAGGCAAACTCTTTTACAAATAACACAAAAGTACAAAATGAAAATTTAAACAAATAATATTTCGTCAATACAAAACAAGAACATAATATCAAACAAACAACATTTAGAAGCGTGGAACACTGGTTTTGAGTAGATTTTTTAATTTAATTTTACTGCTCTGCTTTATCACACCTGGTTGCAGAACGATATAACCGAATGGTGATCTGAGAACCTTGGTTTTACCAGGTTTAATGAGGAAGATTTGGCAAACGCCATAATCGCCGAACGAAATGGGCCCAGTTCCCTGTTAATTTCGAAGACTGAGCTCCAGCTCATCTTCGATTCATTAAAGAAAAAGAAGTCAGCAGGAGTCGATGGTATATCCAACGTTGTACTACGACATTTACCGCAGGAAGCAGTTAGTTGACATTTACACCACATTTTTTAACAACGCGCTGAATAATGCATATTATCCAGTGCGGTGGAAGACACATAGAGAAACTAACATAGAGGCACGACTTCGGGGGTTTATTCTCTTTCACCCTACAAGCAAAATTGAGAGGATTTCCTCCGTTTCGACAAGCATGTGTTAGTTGCCCGTGCATTTTAAATGGAGCAGACACCAACTTAGGCTTATCGAAACGGAGGAGTGCGCATTTTCACTTTTGGTAGATATGGTGAGCTTATATATTTAAAATGGAAATCCGTTAAATTCAAAAATTGAAAAATTAATTGCTTTTTAGTTAAATTGTATTTTTAAAGGCCTTAATCAAACATAAAACATACTAATAAAAGCTTTTTGTTGATTCTGGTTTACAAATTAAGCAATATTTATTAATTTCATGTTCAAAATGAAGAAAATCCAATCAAAAAGTAGAAGCAAACCATAGCATATTAATGCGTACGTGCCAAAATTCCACCACAAGAAAAGACCAGTTTACTCAATTTGAGGTGAGTATTTTGACAGATGACAAAACAGAAAAAAAGATATTCATTTCAAAACAAATATTGAAAGTGGGCGAGTTTTATTTTATTTATTTTTTATTTTGTCCTGTAATTTTATTTTAAAATATATTGGTGCAAAATTTTAAACGACCCATTGTTAAGCGCTTAACATTTTACTAGTTAGCAATTTCCTAAGTGCTTATTGATTGAATAACTTTTTCAAAATTTTTAAACCTTTTCTAAACTAGTAAATTGCTAACTAAGCAGAAAGCTGAGCATTTGTAGGGTTTGAATTTTGATGAACACAATTGTTGATGTTATGCGTTGTAAATTAATTATATTTTGATGAAAACCCAACATGTGCTCTAAAAAGGTTAGTTATTTTTGTTTTCATCATTTTAACTTCATTATACAAAAAAAAAATTCTGCACCAGCAGGACTCGAACCTGGGCACTCCGCGTGCAAGGCTGATATACTATCAGATTCCATAATGGATTTAGCAAATTGCTAAAAGTTAAATAGCCATTCCGTGATTTTAACTTTAGTAAAATGTTAAAATCGTTTAAAATTTGCTCAATCATCTTTTCAGCTTAGTAAATAGCTGAAAGTGGCTTTAACATTTTACTAAATCGTTTAAAATTTTGCGCCATTGTTTCTATATGATTAAAAATGAAACTGTCCAATCGTCAAATTCATCACTTTTACAATCTCCGTGTTCCACACCAGTTGCTAGTGAAAATTACGATCCATCCATACTTTCTACGAAAATATTAACTCAAAAAGAATACTTTCGTAATTTAACTAATTTTTATCTTCCATTATACCAAACCAATCTTAATCTTCCCGAAGTCATTGGTAAAGCTACTTTGAAAACAAATTTGGTTAAGCATCTTGTATTGGCTCGCAGTAAAAACAATGTTAAACCAATTGAACGCATGAAGAATGCCTTGTTTACAGCAGAAATCCACCAAGAAATGGAGCACATGCGATTGAATAAAATGTATCGCATCCAAGCGTACGCTTGGTCGCATTTAGTTCGTGGCAATTGCTTTTGTGTGATCAACTCGAATAGAACTGGTAAAACCTGGTGTTATTTGCCTCCGGTTTGTAGCATGTTGAGTTTCCGTCTAGAATCGAAAGACATTCTGCCGGCCTATGGTCCAGCTGTTATTATAATCGCACCATCGTCCGTTTAGGTTGAGACTATTTATCGTCATTGTCGACGCATTTTGGCTAGCACAAATTAGTATTGTCCCAGCATATGGACTTCGCAACAACGAAGATGTTAAAATTGAACTGCACAATGGGTTTGGTGTGCTTGAAATTACACCACCGTGCTGCAGCGTTTGCTCGAGGCCAACGAGAAGGAAAACTTGCTCAACATACGCCAAGTACAAACTTTAGTTATCGATGGTTTGGACAGCATAATGAATGAGAGTCCCGAGTTTGATGAAACCCTCTTCAAGCTTATCTCTCCAGTTCTTCAAGATGAAAAGATTCCACTTCAACTGGTGGTCACTTCCAAGACATGGACTCGGCGATTTATTAATTTTGTAAGGATTGCTAATCAGCCTTTGCTGAGCATTGCAGACTATTTAGAAGCTGCAGTCTATGCCAAGGCTAAAGTTTCCATTAAATTGCAAAGTAACTCCGAAAAGATGTCGGTTGTTATCAAATGTTTGGATAAGTGCGCATATCAGTTGGAGCGTTGTGCAGTCTTGTGCAATTCGGCAGATGCAGTACTGGAAGTTGAGAGATGCTTGCGCGAATCTGGATACATGTGTATGTTTTATACGTCTCATAGTATAGTATAGTATAGTATAAAAAACAAAAACGCCTGCTTTTTCTCCGTCATTATTAAATAAAATGCAAGACTGGATCGCACGAACTTGCTGTTGTAGCTAACAACCTTAATGTATCTAACCATTAAAGCTGTTTAGTAGGTATGTAGTCTAGTTATCCTATGCAGGTTTAAGGCCGATGTAGTTAAGATTACTTTAATTCTTAGTATAATGAATTGTCGGATAGATGATTAAAAGAATAGTTACTTAGGTAAATACCAATCTACAAATGTATATTTAAATCTTTGTTATGGATTTGAATTATGTAAGTTAGGATAGTAAAATATACATATATATATATATATTTATGGAAGCTAAGTATGTAAACATGTGCATATAATAATGAAAATGAATGTAGGTGGGTAGGTAGCTATATGCATATAACTTTATAATTTAGGTGCAATCTGCAATATGCATACATAAGATTCATGTGATTTTTAAAGACACATGTGTATATATAAATGTATGGGGTCGTACATTTTATGTAGTATTCAGTGACGTACGCAAAGATTAGTAAAAAGGGAATAATAATGAGGTATAGAAATAAATGGATAATACACATAATTAAATGGTTTTATATTGCTTAGTCTTTATAGTTTGAGGCAAAACAAAGATGCAATTTGAATTCTTTAAGAATTATAAAAAAAAATCAAAAATCGTTGGAGCGGTTTTTTAATAAATGAATTTTTTACGTATAAAATTTCGAAAACATTTTAAGATATTATTAATATACATATAAAATTCAAATTAAAAAAAAAATCTGTAACTAGTTTTTGAAAAATCGATTTTTCAATAAAAATTGTATTTATTTTTTAAAAATCGAAACATTTTTTTTTTGAAAATTTGGTATGAAGTTTTATTAACAATTTTAGGGATCATTTGTATAAAAAAAAAATTATATTATTCAGTTCATCCAATGTTGAGAAAGTCGAAAATATGAAAAGTGGTTCTATGGGAAGTGCCGTTAATAAGTACGAAAAAAAATGTTTTTATACTTGAAAGTGGACTAATCTAAGAACACATATTTTTTTAAAAACATTCTTGGAGCCGTTTTCGAGAAATACATTTTTTAAACGGTTATTTTTAGCATTTGTATGGGAGGTACCGTTGTTTTTTATTTTAGGAAAATAGTTTTTTTAACTATTCAAGATAATTTCAAAAAACTAACAAATACGAAGTTTCGCTTTTTGTTTTATTGAAGTGTATATGTTAAAGTTAAATTAGGTTTGGAAAATACTCTTTTTTTTCGGGCTGACGGCAAAAGCCAATGTTTTAATACTGTGAAAAATGTTAAATTATGATCACCTAAAATTGTTAAATAAAAACAGCTCTACTACTACTTCTACTAGTTTTCTAACATCTAATTTTTGTTTTAAATGTTTGTTTTAGAACATTCTACAATGTACATGGAAACTGACGAATATGAGATTTGTAAGTACTTTAATTCAAAACTTGCAAAAAATTCATTCGCATCATTTCCCTAGCTATGCGTTTTTTATTTTTTTTATTTTCTGTTATAATATCAAATTAACACTTATATGATTTGATTTAATTAATAATCATTTCAGTAGTGGCCAGAAAATGGGCAATCTCTGACGAACATGGCACAAGAGCTCATAGTACTCCAACAAAATCCACTACAACACAACCCACAACAACACAATCCGATATAACACAATCCACTACGACACAAAACAAGCCACAACAAAAAAAAAACAAATGTATTCTTAAATGCACGGATTTTGATATCTTACACAGATGCCCTCAGGATGATGCAAGGTATTGATATATTTATATAAAAGATATAAAGTTCTTAACTCGCGTAATTAGGGCGCTCCGACTTTTGTTGGAATTATGTTTTATTGGCTCATCCACGATTATTAATTGTATAATGTCCAATTTGTTTGCTTGCACACTATTTTGAAAATATTAGGTTCACATATTTGTTTGGTAATCTTTTATTTTGGAAATGGTGACTGAGAGGTATTTTCTTTAAAATTGACCATAAACTATTGCTTTTGAAAAACTTTATTCACTTTTATTTAATATGAATATTTCGGACATTGTACATATAAAAATTGGAACGCCATAATTAAGCTCGCGAAGTAAACTCGTTCTAATATATTTTGCACCAAAGAATTAAAATATAATCTTTTTTATCAAAATAAATAAACCAACTTACGTTTTTGTTTTGAATACAAAGCAGCTCTCGTGATTCCCTGCGCATTCCCTTCCACTTTGTAGAAGGTAAAGGATAATATAATAAGTCCTAGTCAAAAAGTGTTTCCCTCAATTCCGTTTGTCTGTCTGTCCTCGAATCTGCAGCCTAAACGGTTTTTTTTTTTTTTTTTTTTTTAAATTCATTTTTATTTCATTTTAACTTATTTAAACAAAAATGTTTAAAACTAGCCTAATTATCAATAACTTACAACTAATTTACTGGCCCTTTACGGGCGCTCTAAATTAAACAATAACTCTTAGAACTAACGTCTTTCGACCTAAAAACTATTTCAATTAAATCTAATTATTTTATTTTATTTTATGTTTCAAGGAAACTTAACAAAACTTAAATAATTAAAACTAAATACAACTAACTTATAGTAACTAAAAATAACTTAAACTACTTAAATATACCTAATAATACTTAAAACTACTTAAAAACTAGAACAGCCACAGCAGCATTTTTTTCGTTTTTTAATTTTTTTTTGTTTATTTTGTATATGCATGCAGACACACACCAACATGCGACCCACCCATACATGTACATACGCAAATACATATACGTACGCACATACATGTACAGACACGCAGATACATGCACGTGTGCCCCCGCATACATACATATTTTTAATTTTTTTTTTTGGTGCCACCCTGACTGTTCCCTATACCTAATTGCCCTAAATCTATGTAAGTCGGCCAAGATATAATATCTTCATCGACTTTAAATATCACGATGCTGTTCAGAGAGCCACCAGAACTGGTTCTCCTGTTTCGCCCTATCCCTCCGGTCCCGATCGGACACAGTCCTACTGAACCGAAGGCGCTCTTCTCCACCTTGAGCGATGACGTCTCGACCATACAGGAGTCGCCTATCCACAGTTTTCCGGCTGACGTGGTAGATGAGCGGAACCGCCCCTCCATCCTGTATCAGCCCTCAACTGTCTAAATAGAGGAATGCCTCGGGAGGGATGTGACCACTTAACCGCGCACTTTCAAAATATTCGTTATTGGGGTAATAAGCCCTAAAAATTAAGCTGTTAGTTGAGGACATCGCTCTTGCAACATGACCCCGAATCAGCTTGAACAAAAAATTATCTATTCTGTTTATGTTGGCTCCGTTGTATAGAACCTGGTTGGAATAATATCTTGTGTACTCCGACTCTGGTGTTCTGTGTAATCCAAGGCAACGTCTAAGACATTGCCTCTCAAACACCCGAATCTTTTCCATTTGAGATGGGGCAACGTTGAACCACACCGGGCTTCCGTAGGCAATCATCGGCCTGATGAGAGCCATGTAGCAAATCACCTTCACCCTGCTGTCAAGACGGCTGCTATAAAACAGTCGTTTTGTCAAGGCAAAGGCTCCCCTAGCCCTGGCCAAAGCAGCACCTATATGTCTGTCGAAATACAGGTACTGATCCAACCAGATGCCAAGGTACTTTACTACACTTTTACTCGCCAGTGGATGTCCATGTGGCCCTACGATCACCAGCTTGCGCCAGTTCTTTCTCGTATCCCTTGAGGCGCTAGACAACGGAGTCCTAAGCAAAATAGTTTCTGATTTCTGGAAGTTGATTTTCCAGTCACACAATATCGCTGAATCTTGTCGAAGTCACTCGGCAAGAGACTTTTGATGACCTCAATTGTATTAGCTGTTCTGTACGCAATTAGATCGTCGGCGTACGCAATTGCCTGAGTAAGACTACCTATCAGATCGCTGGTGTAAATGCTGAATAGAATCGGCGAGTTAACCGCTCCCTGCTGAAGACCATTATTAATATTAAAAAGTGCGGTAGAAGTTACATTGCCACTCTTGACAACAAACTTTCTACCATTTAGCATGTCATAAAGCATATACAATAGAGTTTTACTTATACCTAGTCTGGTTAGCTTTAGATAGAGACCTTCTAACCATACGGTGTCGAAGCCTTCTCCAAATCAAACAGACAGGCACCCGTACACTGCTTTTTAGTTTTGTTGCATTGGATATCAGAAACTAGTTTAGACGCGGCATGAATTGTGTCATGTCCCGCCTTAAAACCGAACTGATTATCCGGGATGATATTTTTGTCCTCCGCCCACTTGAACAGGGCTCTATTAATAACCTTTTCAAATACTTTGCTGATACTCGGAAGAAGACCTATCGACCGGAGATTCGCCGGATTGGAATTGTCCTTTCCCTTTTTTGGGAGAGGGTGCACCACAGCTGTCTTCCACCGCACTGGATAATATGCATTATTCAGCGCGTTGTTAAACAGTGTGGTATAAATGTCAACTGATTATTGAGGCAAATGTCGTAGTACAACGTTGGATATACCATCGACTCCTGCAGACTTCTTTTTCTTTAATGAATCGAAGATGAGCTGGAGCTCATTCTTCGAAATTAACAGGGGACTGGGCCCATTTCGGTCGGCGATTATGGCGTTTGCCAAATCTTCATCATTAAACCCGGTAAAACCAAGGTTCTCAGATCGCCATTCGCTTATATCGTTTCGGAGGCATAAGTGATGGAGCAGAGCTCTGTCCTACAGGTCGTGATTCGGGCGAATGCTAGCATTCACCTTGTACACTTGCTGGAAAGCAGCCCCCACAGCCTCCACTTTCTCCTGCGGATCTTCGACTATATAGAGGTCATCGTCCAATACGGCATCCTCTGGTTCTATGCCTGCTGTCAGAAGTACGTCTCTGTTCTCTGTCGTCCTCTGGAGCTTAAGACACGGAAGATCGTTTTGATCCTTTCTTCTAAAAATCTTATTAATTTTTGGGAACATACTTGGGTCGCTAGAGTTAACGGCACGAATTTTATTGTCCCAGAACAAATTAATAGCCAACCTTTAATTTTCTTTGATCAATTGGTTGATGTTTTTGATGGACGACTTCAGTGTCCTAATCTCCAGATCTCGTGTATCAGTAAACCGTCTGTACAAGCGTTTTAGTCTTGTTAGAAGTCCACTTTTTTGTCTCTGAAGTGCGTCAATTGTCGCGTTACGGTATATGTCAGTTGCGTTACGTTGTTTGTATTTCGGTATAGTTCTGTCCATTGTTCGTAGAATCGTTTCATCAATTTGTTCTAAGTATCTGTCGATTTCAGTATTTGTTAGGTTCCTGTCATTTGGTGGGGATATACCATTTGAACGTAATTCACTCAATAAGGCATTGGAGAAACGTGGCCAGCGCACCTTACTGTAATTGTAAGTATGCACAGGCACATACTCCTCCAACTCCATAAGCTGGTTCGGAAGTTGTATTACGGCGGCGAGTCCGCAGTGGTCACTGTCGTACTCGATCGTTCGTAAACAATTTCTTGGCCGTTGACCCACAGCTTCAGTAATTGTTAGTCTTGCGTCTTTAAGCAATAGATCCAGATAGGCACCGCTTCTTGGGAACGATGGCCTGTCTGTGGCTAGAAGATCGATGCGATACTCAAGGTTGTATCGACCCATCCAATTAAATAGATGGTTACCTCGAGAATTTTGTATTTGATTTCCCCAATCTGTATGCTTGGCGTTTAAATCACCCGCCAATATATAGTAATTCTCTTCCGAGCTCAATCTTAAGCATTCAAAAAGCTTTTCAAGCTCTGTTATAAACTGTGTGGGCTGAGGTGTTTCCGGTGCATAGCCAGCGATCACATACATTCGCTTCCCCTGTTGGAGATGAATGCGTATGATGCATGCCTCTAACGTCCGAAATTTTCGCACATCACTATTATATATTACCTTATGCCTAATGCCTTTACGTATAAAGATTGCGACGCCTCCTAGTTGCGTGGAGTTGGGTCGGTCTCTTCTTACAATATTGTAATTGTTGTTAGTCAATTTATGTTTCTGGTTAAGCTTAGTTTCGCTAGCCATAAACACATCTGGACTTATGTCTTTAAGGAATTGGAATAAATTCGCTCTACGTTCGGTCCTTATCAATGAATTTACATTCACAGCTAGGATCTTAAAGGGCCTCTCCGGCAGCGCGCCCTTAACCTCTAAGTTGCGTTAAGCTCGGCAAAACAGAGTAGAGATAATCCACCCTAGTCGCCTGCTCCCTGATCTGGTTTTGGGGGCCGTTCAACTGGCCCTGGATGGCCAGTAGAACGCCCATAATATCCGCCTGTGCCGCCGGCGCCTTAGGCACGGGGGCCTGTTGGGCGACCTTTGGTGTAGGCTGTACCGTGCTTCCCCTTCCTGACGCCATTTGGGCGTAAGAAATTTGGGTGTTGACGGGCGTTGTTGTAGGAGGGCGCACTGTTGGACGCTTTTCTACCACTGTTTGCTTTGCTGCTTTATTGTTCTTTATAAGCTGAAACGTCGGGCATCCCCGATAATTAGCGGGGTGTCCGCCGCCTCGGCAGAGTATACATTTAAGCTGGGTCCTATCTTCGACCCGTTCCTTTCCTAACTTGCATTCATCTGCATTGTGGTTCGGCGCGCCTTTTTAATTTGTCCCAAGTTACAACCTGGTAGTTGAGGACGGATATACTCCTCAAACTATCCAGTTTGCTGCTGGGTGAGAGTTGAACAAGTAAGAAGGGAAGACTCCGCTTCTCCCCCCTAGCTCTAACTGTAGCGAACGGCTTGACCCCGATAGAGTCGAGATCGTCATTCGCTTTTTGGCGGAGTTCATTTAAGAGCACCTGTGGTTCCGTGCAGGGATCTATGCCCTTCAAAAGGACTGTTTGAAATTTTTCGGTTTTAGGGGTGAAACTAAAGAATTCAGTAGTAGTTTCTTTTAGCAATTCTTTAATTTTTTTGTGCTGTTCCAGTGTGAAGCACTGGATAGCATGCCTGTCGTTATTTAATCTTTTAATAGTAAAATTTTGACCTATGGTCAACTTACATAGATTTATGGTATCCTGTAACTCGGCGGCTGTGGCTGCTGCTGCTGAGACTGACTTTTCTGCTGCTGTTGATTCTGCTGCTTTTGAATCTGCTGCTGCTGTTTTTCTTGCAGTTGTTTCTCGGCTTGTGTCTGCTGCTGTTGCTGTTGTTTTTGCCGTTGTTGTTTTGGCTGCTGCTGTGGCTGTTGTTTTTGCCGTTGTTGTTTTGGCTGCTGCTGCGGCTGCTGTTTTTGTAATTGTTCGTTTTGCTGTTGTTGTTTTTGTTCCTCGATTTCTTTCAGTTGTTTGGCTCTGCGCGCTTCTAGCTTGGCCTTAAGTTGGCTTTTCAAGCTTTGGATTTCTGCCTCCATTGTTTCAATTCGAGCGACAATGCTTTGTTCCTCGTCCTCCTCATATGACGCCTCTGATGTGGAGAGGTTCACGAAGGCAGTACTATCGCCTGTCGTGAAGTGCCCTTCTCCTTCCTCAGACATATATTCAATACCCTCTTCGGGTGAAGTGTCTAGCTGGGTTTGTCTTGCTGCCTCTGACGTCTCGTCTATATCGGACGTATGCACCCCAGCTGGCAGATTTGCTGAGGTAGCCGTGGATCTCCTCTTTACCAAATTTGGTGCGCACTGGATCCTCTTTCTGCGCTTTGGATTAGCATCGGATGATGTTGCCGTTGTTGTTATTGCTGTTGATGTTGTTGCTGCAGAATCACTGCTTGTAATTGGAACATTTTTCGATGTTCCCTCAGCTGATGCCATCGCTGGCCTCATTGGCCCTAGGACACCTTTCGATGCCCCGGTGCTTAATCTCCTCCTCCTTTGCTCGTTTTCCCAACCAATAAAGTTTTCCACTTCACGGTTGTGAAAAAAAGCAGCTAAGGTCTTGATGCCCGGCTGGGAATCGAACTGGTGGCCCTCGGATTCTCGGTCGGCCACTCTAACACTGTGCTACTGCACCATTTATGGAATGCTGACTTAATGTAAAACTTAAGCTCACACACGAAATTTAATTTGGAACAAATGGGAAGCCGAAAACGTGTTAACACCTCCACAGTACGAGATCGACTGCAGCCTAAACGGTTGGATGTATTCGATTCACACTAGCTACCTACATATTGTTTTTTTTTTAGTAGTAGCTGCTAAACATCGTTTGGTAGTTTCTTGACATTATCATTATCTCGACATATTCATAAAAAAAACGGCACTTCCCATACAAATGTTAAAAAAACCATTAAGACAAAAATGTATTTCTCGAATAGGGCTCCAAGAATTTTTATAAAATAAAATGTACTACTGGAACGTACGAACTTGATCTTGGAGCTTACAACTTTAATGTAGCTAAACATTGAAGCTGTTTAGTATGTAGGTAATCTAGTTATCCTATGCAGGTTTGAAGCCGATGTAAGTATGATTACCTTGATTCTTAGTACAATGACTTGTCGAGTGGATGATTCAAGGAATAGTTACACATGTACCTACCTACAAAAGCATATTTAAATTTATAGCATGGATTTTAATTATGTAATATAGGAGAGTAATATGTAGGTACATGGAACCTAGATATGTAAACATATACATATAATAATGAACACGAAGGATGTAGGTGGGTAGGTAGCTATATGCATATAACTAAAAGCCCTCATTATGAATAGCTATTCGAACTTAAAATCTTGCGAATTCTCTAATTTCGTATTACTAATAGCTATTCGTTCAAACTTATCTAACCCATGTATGTGTGATATACTATCGAATTAAAATATTTAGTGATAACGTTAGCGAATTGTTGTGCCGGGAAATATTTTCTATTTATTGTTGATAAAAGTTTCGAATTTACTTGCATTAACCAGCCGCTAGTTATTTTTCGTAATGACCGACAAACGGAAAAGGTATTGATGTGCAAATTGTGAATATTAAATAAATAAAAATAATTATTTATCATAATGACCAATGCAAATCAATTTGCAAAACTAGTTATTTTGATAAAATCGAAAATGGACGTTTGTAGATAGATAGATATATGTAATTTTATTTATGTTATTAAACAATTCTTACATGATATTATTACAAGAGTAAAATAAAATATGTGGGCAATGGCATTGGCGTCTGCCTGACATGTATGTTTGGTTCTTCGAAGAAAAGCAAAAAGATTATTGCGAACAATTACCTGTCGAATTAAATTCGCTTAAGCATCCGATTCGTGAGGGAAAAGAGTTGCATATCGTTAATAAGAAAATATTTTATTATTCGCACCTTTGATTGTTTATGTACAAAGATTTGATCGGGCTATAAGTTAAACAAATTGCTCTTAACAAAAAAATGTGACATAATACACATAATTAAATGTTTTCATATTGCTTAGTTGTATAGTTTTGAGGGAAAACAAAGATGCCATTTGAATTCCTCGATATATAAGATATATTATAAAAAAAAAAAATTTTTTAATTATATGTTTATGTATAAAATTTAAAAAATATTTTTAGAAAAAAAATGAAACGCCATTTTGAAAATATTATTAATATACATATAAAATTCAAATTTCAAAAATATTTACTAAATGGTTTTTGAAAAATCGGTTTTTCAAAAAGAAAATATTTTTTTATTTTTTAAGAATCGAAGAACTTTTTCTTCGAAAATTGTAGTATGCAGTTTTATTAACACTTTTAGGAAGCGTTTTTATAAAATTAATTATTTTAATCGGGCCATCCACTAAGATGGTTCTATGGGAAATGCCGCTGATAAGTACACAAAACTAAATATTTTTATAGTTAAAAGTGTACTGTACTAATTTAAGAACACACACATTATTTTTTTATAAAAATTCTTGTAACCGTTTTTGAGAAATACATTTTTTTCCTAACGGTTTTTTAATATTTGTATGGGAGGAACCGTTGTTTCTTATTTTAGGAAAATTGTTTTTTTTTAAACTATTAAGATAAAGTCAAAAAAATACCAAATACGAAGTTTCGAAAAAATCTATTGATTCGTTTTTGAAATTTTGAGTTTAAAAAAAATAATTATTTCCAAAATAACTGAACTGAATACTTCATACGATGTAGGCCGTCATACATTTATATATACACTAGCAAACCCGGCGAACTCCGTTTCGCCACCAGATGGCTTCGTTTTATGTAACATTTCGTTTGGTGATTAAAAGATGAAGAAATTTTTGTTTTTGTTTTATATTTGAAAAGGAAAAATTTTATTTCATTTCACAACAGTAATGAATTAATTTCGATTACAAAAATGAAGTGTTATTTAGTTGAACTAAATGAAAGTGAATCCAAAGTAAATACTGAATCGAAGCGTTATACGTGTCCGCAAATTATCCGTTTCATTGAAGTGCTCTTTTGTAAACCACATTTTTTGTTTTTTTGGTCTGACGTTAACACAAACAAAGCGGATGGTTTCCCAACTCGTGAACACGCAACGTATAACTGCCCATGTGAAAAACAATGATTTTCTAAATTTATCCCGCAAACACTAAGCGATTGGTCTAGAGACTTGTTAATTGTCATTGCGAACGCAAGGCGAACTGGAAATTGCAATCGTTTGAAGTCAAACGGAAGATCAGTCGGAATCACTGGTATTCGAGGAATACATACATTTTCATCTGCGTACTTTCCGTTAATAATGGTTGCCTCAATCAAATTCGGCATAAGTCTTTTTACCGAGAGTCTAGTACCGTTACAAAGTCGCGGTGGATTCAAATTAGGCAATATCATAATAACTGTACCAACTTTGAGTTGCAAGTTATGTGGTGGAAATCCTGGTGACTCCAGAGAGTTCAAAAACTCCGTTGGATAATTTACTACATCATCGGGATTTGTTATGGAATCAACGGATTTGTAAGTCACCAAATCGCCAGCAATTTTTGATTGAATGGTGAAATTCAGTGCGTGTACATCATTATTCTTTGCGGCAAGAATTACTCGTTGATTAACCAAGCATAATTCTGATAATTCTCAATAATATTTGGGAAAACATTTTCAATAAGAGCTAATTGAGAGTCTACAAATCGGCAAAAGTCGTTGGTAAAAGTAATTAATCCAGATGTCGCATCAACTGGGACTTTTCCATTTCCAACAGCTAACAATTGTTTGGAAAATTGTGCAGCACTTTGACCATTTTGAAGTTGAACTCTCATATTAGTGGTTAGCGATAATGTTTCTACGTTATTCCATAAGGGTGATGCCTTCAGGCAAGCATTCAATTCATCTGCAGGCGTTCCACGGGGAATTACTGGCAACGTCTGCCTGAAATCGCCTGCCAACAATATCATCAAGCCGCCAAAGATGTTGTTATTTCGCCGAAGATCCTTCAGTGTGAAGTTAAGTGCTTCAAGTGATTTCTTATGTGCCATTGTGCACTCATCCCAAACAATGAGCTTGCATTGCATCAACAATTTTCCCATTGCACTGGATCGGGAAATATTGCATGTTGGAATATCAATTGTGTTTAAATTGAGTGGCAACTTAAGCGTAGAATGTGCAGTACGACCGCCATCTAGAAGAGTCGCCGCAATTCCAGATGATGCTAACGCCAAAGCTATGTCACATCTTGATCGAATAGTGGCCAAAATCAATGAAATGACAAATGTTTTCCCTGTTCCTCCAGGTGCGTCCAGGAAGAAAAGACCACCAGTATTATTGTCCACCGCTTGCATTAATGTTTCGTATACTTGTTTTTGCTGTTCATTCAGCAACGGCACATTATTTCGATTGAATTCCTGCAACGTATTAACATTGTATTGCAGCTCTCGATTTAATTCTTGGTTGAATGCATCGTGCATCGATCGATTTGGCGCAATCATTCCTACTTCAATCAGTAGCTTGTTTGCAATAGTCAAGCATTGATCCTCAATCAGAATCAATCCTTCATTGTAGATTTCATCGGTTATTTGGATGTCAGGATTATTCGTTTGAATGCGCAAGCTATGCAAGATATCTTCACATATGTCGTCTTTGTGTTTGTTCCATAACTGAATTGGTTGTGAAGGAAAACATGTGGTGATGATAATTGCGAACAGCGTTCGTATTTGGTACGCATTCGATGAAACAACTGAATCCGCAAGTGTTAAATCCCAATCAGAATCGTTCTCCAGCAAACCCAATAGTTGACATGTTTCTCGATATGTTTGGCATTGTTGGCCATTCACAGTTTTCAAATGCGCAAATGATTTTGGTCCACGTACATTTACCAACAGCAGTCGCAAATAAAAACATTCATCATTTCTAGGATGAACAGTATAGATGCCACCTAGTGCATCAGTGGAAAACACCTTTGGCCAATCTGGAACTGGGGTTCCTTGTTTGCGACGTTGGAATTTCTTTGTTGATGGATTCCAAGTGTAATACTTGGGCATTTCAACGTACATAAGCGTCGCTGCGAATGGATCTGCTTCACACATTGCAAAGAAGCTAGTCAATGTTGTCGATGGTGGTCTCTCAGCTCATTGTGCCGCATTAGCCTCAGTGAAGTAAAGTCTTTGGCCATTTTCCAAATGCACTGCTAAATGTACAACTGTGGGATATCTTTCGTGAATTTAAAATGACAATAATCGCCACAGTGCTTCATTAGTACTGACGTATCTGCCCATTTGGAAGTTGCTGATTTCGTCATTCGCATTTTCCGACGCAATACCAAACAGAGCCATGTCGCTGCCTTTTGTGACGTACTTGCACAAATATTTGATTGATTTGGCCGAATGACAACTCTCAACGTTTGCATGTGTTTCGAAAATTCGTGATAGCAGCGGGCAATATGGTACAATGAATTCATTTCCGATCTCAATCTCTTGATTTTGAACTTTAACTTTAATAGTTCGACCATTATCTTCTTTTGAACGCCGACGATAAGCTGGATATCCATCGTTCCCTGTGACTATTTCAGCAACCAACCGTCGAGGATATCGTTTTGTGCACTTTCCATCAGCCATGCAAGGCGATAATGGATTTAATGCACCGCACGGTCCATGCACCATCTGTGTCGTCACAATGTCGTGTAGATGGGGATCAGTGACTGGATTAGGAATTTCAGCTGATATGATGTCATCCACTTCATTTGAATGTAATTTGTTCAGCAACCAAATTAGGATATGAGCATGCGTTAGTCCACACTTTTGCCATTCCACCGAGTACATATAACAACGTGTGTCACCAAAAACTCGATACTTAGTAAGCACATCCATCATAACCTTGAGTTTTGGCTGAAATACTCTGGCGATTATGTCATGGCGATCTTGCGGTTTTTGGCCCGGTTCCAACTCACGTTCAATTTCCGTCCACTTCGGATTGCATGTGAACGTAATAAATAACTCCGGAGTTCCATAATTTCGCACGTACGTCATAGCGTCTTGAGCGTATTCGTCGATGGGAGAATCGTCAGACGTCCAATATTCTGAACATCACCATCTGAATGAATAGCATCACGCAAGTGTATATAGTCCTCAGATCGTTACTTTGCCTGATTGAATCGAATGAACGCTAAACGTTCGGCCTCGACTTTGACATACATGTCGACAGCGAATTGCTGGAATAGCCGACGGCACTTCAGAATAACATTCTCCTCATGTGTACGAATCATCATACGATACCCATAGTAATTCATTGCGCTTAGATTTTTATTCGTTGATACGCCTGAAAATGCAAAATTAAATGAATTGTTAATGGAAACCAATAATAGCAATAATAGCAATAATTAGTGTGTGAATATTGTACCTGTAATTGGATCGACCATCTTCAACGTGATGTCGTATCCGTCTTGCCCTTGCCAATAAATGATTGGATATTGCGCATCGTACAATCGATGTGTCTCGTTTACACGATGCATGATATTGCTTCTTCGCTGAACGACAATGTCTCGCGATTTAGTTGGATCGCCAACAATAATTGCAGCAACATCATTAACGGTGGGTGCATTGAATCTTCGCACATGTTCACCTGTTGGGGTACAATCCGCTCTTATGACAAATTTGTGCGTATCCGATGGCATTCGTTCCAATGCTATTTTGAACATATTAACCACAGCATTATTAGCGTGAAAAAATGCTTGCAACTTTTCAATAATTCGTCTCTTTAACTGTTGTGTTCCCTGTATATTGGACCACACATTCAGCTGATCCACCATCGACGAAATGAAATATATTTGCAGAAATTGATGCGGTTCATCTGGTGTTGGCACCATTGAACCATGCAAATGATATATTTGTCCTTGGATCTGTAATTGCAAACTATCATTTGTTGAAGAATACGGTGTAACTTCTGATCGTGTGATGGTGTAGTGTGTGGTGTATATGTAGTTGTTATGTGTTGCAATTCATTGTGTTGGTGTGAGTGATTGGTTATGTGTGTTGTATCTTTTACCTTGCAAGTCGGCATGAAGCCGCCTTCTCGAATGATATTAGCTCCAAAGGAAGTCATGCGAAAGCAGTTATTGTATTCAAGGATGTGTTGAAGAAAATGGCTGGAATCGGAATCACTTAGTAATAGATCCAGTTTGACTTTTCCACTTGCGCAGCACAATCCAGCCGTTTCTCTTTTGAACTTTAACGCATTGCAATATCGGCATATAGTCGTCATTGGTCCAATATCTAAATTTTCATCATCACTGTAGTTCGCAGTGGGATCATATTGGAATGCCAAGCGATTGTATGATGCGAATGATCTTAGTGTGCTCACGCGTTGTCTCAATCGGGCATTTTCTCTTATTATATATTATTTGTCTTTCTTCGCTTAAGTTCTGTGAATACACTTGTTGCTGGCTTGCATTTCTCGTGCGGCGGCCGATGTTCGCACGTCGACCTCTAGGCATTTTGGACTATGGACAGAATGGTGAATTTAACCTCAAATGCACGATCCACATAATTTACACAGTTCAATTTACCACCTTAAAGACAAATGCCTACTGTTGAAATTGAATAAAAATTTGCACAATACACGTGATTGATTTGATGGTTTCCAATTAAAATGTTAGAAAACGAATAACTTATTTTTTTTACTTTTTTTTCACAATTTCACAGTGAACACAATACCGGTTTGTCACATGAAATTAACTGAGCAGGGAACAATGAGTACCTGTCAAACAATGTATCACGCACCGGCGCCATAAAATATTGGTCGGCGCCATCTACTTAAAATATTGGTTTGTAGACATGATATGTATCAGAGATGGCGCTGTATCTGAAAAATGATTTTTCCGCTTTTCTGTTGAAATTTTTCCTGAATTTTCTTTGCTATAAACCACACGGAGCCGAGACCTTTCCAACGAATGCAAAACCGTGGAAGTCGGTTCGTGCGTTCTGGAGTTATAGCGTCAGGAAGGAAAACCCGACTTAGTTTTATATAGTAGATAATTATGTGTCTTTAAAAATCGCATGGATCTTATGTACATATGCATATTGCACTTAAATTATAAATAATACAGTGAGGGTTTCCGTTACCTTTTTTTATTCAAAACAATCTCTTCGGTATATATATACATATTTATTTAACTTATGAAACATTAACGACCATACATAACATATATTAATTTATTCTAGTAATCAGTACGTAAATATTTTTTTATAATTCTGTTCTTATTAGAATGTCTTACACAATTGGATGAATGTTATCTGTTTTTCTTTTCAAGTTTTAGTTCTTCGTTTTGGTTGAAATATGTTCTGGGAATTGTTGTACACATAAAAAAGTTTAATTAAGAAATAATTTCCCATTGATTCAAGTGGACTCTGGAATGCAGAATCTGGCTGCAAGTTTTGTAAATGGCTTCGCCAACGCCGGATTTGTACGGGACAAGCTTTTGAGCGAGAATGGCAACAAATGACTGTACAGCAACAGCTCATTCATTGCTTTCTGATTAAATTGAACAACAATTGCTCCATGCGTTTTGGTACAATTATGTTACTAAGAATTTCTTTACGCTGGATCGAATCGTTCCACATTCATCGATACTGGGCTTGCTTTACTTGGGAAGACGGAAAGCCACCGAAGCTGGTATGAACGCTCTGGAAGTTGTGGCTTCACAAGTCTATATGGCCACTGCAATGGAGACATTTGACCATGCGCTGCAGGAACTGGAAAAACTCCCACTCCGCCAAAGCAAAATGTGTCATATAATCCATTGGTGCATACACACAATAAACCGCCATATAGCTGTAGGTAAGTTAATTGAAACTTTACACAAAAATAAAATGTTATATTTAACTTCTAACTCCCAACAGTTCCTTCATCTTAATGGCAATCGAATTCTCCAAAGAGAAAGCATTGCCAGAAATATATGCATTGCCAAGAAATATATGCATGGATTGTCTAGCATTTTCCGTGCTTCAAAGCAACTCCCACCGGATGTCAGAATAGTGTGAGACATAATGTTTTGTTAATATAACATTTCGTAATATTAAACCTTTTCTACACAATGTGATCGAACACAAGAGCAAGTACATACGATCCAACCGTATTTAATTTATTTATAAAAAATATGGAAACAATTTGCCGCAAGCTTTTACTTTCCGATGAATTTCCATATCAGGAACAAAGCAAATATTTATCAACCAACAAAGAGGTAGAACTACTCAACGACGAAAAATGAAAAGAATTCATAGTAAGTATAATAAGTTAAGTTTTATTTGTTTAATGGATTGCTAGTATATTTTATTATAATAAGTTATGTTATAAAAAAATTAATTACTATAACAAATTTACTAAAAATCAATAAAATAAAATTTTTTGTGATCTAGAATACGGATTACCTTTTTGCAAATTTTACACTTTAAAAAAATCGAACCCGAAATTTTAATCAAACTTAATATTCCGTCTGTCTCTCTATCGGTCGATATAAATATGTATATCCATTTCTTCTACCTAATTATATTTCATTTTTACGCATAATAATGACGAAATTACATACATATACATGTTTTTGCTATCTACGTCACTGAATACCTACCTACTTAGTGTATATACCATTTGGGCTCTCATACATTTATATACCTATATATCATTAAAAACCAAATGAATATTATGTATATTGCACCTATCATATAAAATGATATGCATATATCTACCTACTTATCACCAACTTACACTTTCAATGTACATTGTATGTATACACATTTAGGTGTCTACATATTCATATCTGTATGAAGTGTAGGTACACAATTATCATCCTAATTTCCGTAATTAAAATCTATAATCTAGATTTAAACATAAATTTGTAGGTATGTAGGTACGTAAGTAACTATTCCTTGAATCATCCATTCAATCCATTATACTAAAAACTTACCTACGTATTTGGACCTACCTACTAATAGCGTCAATGTTTAGCTAAATTAAAAAATATTCAAATTTAGTTTAAAACTAATAAATAAAAATGAAAAATAGAAACTTGAAGTTATGAATTTGGATCGGGCCAGAGCAAATTAAATTTATAAACTTTAAATTCATAAATTTGACTATTCTTTTAATTTCCATTTCAAAAATAATAAATTACGTACAAAACGCAAATCGAGTTAGTAGTTTCTGATATCTAGGTCACTGTGAATAGGTACCAACCTACATACATTATGTACTAGGTGGACTCTCCGACATTTATATAAATATACATCTTTAAAAATTAAATGAATATTATGTATATTGAAACTATCATATAAAGTTTTATATGCATATATGGATCTACTTAACCATACCATGAAACACTTTCATTATACATTATTATGTACCTACATATTTACATACATAGGCTCCATATACATACATATGTATATGATGTAGGTATATTTTACCATCCCAATTTACAGAATTAAAATCCATAACATAGATTTAAATATAAATTTTTAGGTAGGTACCTAGTAACTATTTCCTGAAACATACAATAATTCTATTCATTATACTAAGAACTTACCTAAATCGGCTTTAAACTTACCTAATGCTAATTGGACCTACATGCTAACAGCGTCAAAGTTTAGTTACATTAAAGAAAACTCGAAAATTAAAACTAATAAATCGGCCCTATCACAGAATCCATCTCAATCGAAAATCTACTACGAATCCTGAAAAATCTATCATAGCATCCATTAGTAGTCGAAAATCATAAAATCGGATTTCATAATCTCTAAATATTTACAGATTTTTAAATTTTTATTTTACAGATAGTTTTTGTTGGAAATTTGCTGCGTGTGAATCCAATTTCTATGAAACTGCTTGCCTATGCCATGGTGCCTTGTGTTCTTTGATTCAGTTCAATGGAGAAATATCTGCTGCAGTCAATTAGACCGATGACGACACACACATCAGCACCGACGACGCGAAGCACAGGCGACAACTGTTGCAGATGATTCTGCCTCACAAACTGCAAGACACCACATCATCCACCTCATCCAATATTGAAATAAAAAAGGATCATAATAAACACATTGATTGTGTTCCTGGCAAAAATGTGATCTTATTCTATTCTTCATAATGTTCTATATATCTCTGTGAGCAGCAAACTTATTTGTAATGAATAATAATAATAATTTTAATTATTTTGTGTTGTCATTAATACAATATTTATATATATATACATGTATATGATTCTTAGTTTATTTTCGGGAATGTTTGTTCAACTTCACCTTTAAAAAAAAAACAGTCTAATTTTAAAAACACGAAAGAACTACTTTTAGATAGCAATTTTTCGAAATAATTGTTTGATTATAAAATTATTGCAAGGATTTAGAAGCTGAGGTTAATTTACACTCAGAACAGTTACAATCATCGAAATAAAGCAAGTAGTTTGGAAATTAGAGGTTTGCGTAAGTACTGATTTCAAGATCTTTTTGATATAAGTAGAAATTTCTTGGATTTGCTACTTTGGACAAGCTGTCATTTCCAAAGTACTTGCTTGATCTCGATGATTTGAACTGTTGTGAGTTTTAATTTATGTCAGCTTGTAAATTCTTGAAACCGTTTTCAATTCGAGCAAGTATTTCAAAAAAATTGCATCTGAAAGTAATTTTGTAATTTTTCATTTTTTTTTAAACACGAAGAAACTACTTTTAGATAGCAATTTTTCGAAATAATTGTTTGATTATAAAATGATTGCAAGGATTTAGAAACTGAGGTTAATTTACACTCAGAGCAGTTACAATCATCGAAATCAAAGTAGTTTGGAAATTAGAGGTTTGCGTAAGAACTGATTTCAAGATTTTTCTTGATATAAGTAGAAATTTCTTGGATTTGCTACTTTGGACAAGCTGTCATTTCCAAAGTACTTGCTTGATCTCGATGATTTAAACTGTTCTGAGTGTTAATTTACCTCAGCATAGGGCTATAATACTTACCTATGTGTCATTGACACACACATTACATTTCCCTTAAAAAGAAAAGAATTCTTTTGAACACCCATAAGGAAAATGTAATCGAAAAAAATTAATTGAATCACAATTCTTAAGCTATATACATATATATATACATAAGGAGAACAATTTAAAATATTGAGCCCAATGTATTTAATTATAATATCTGGCAATAATGACTTCCTGTTGGGCTTCATTGTTTGTGTGGTCTGACCTTGTTGTTCGTCATGATTTTGAGATGAATGGCAGGCGCTGTTTATCCTACAAAGTTAAAAGAAAAACAAATACTTAAAAATACATCAAATTAGGTTTTTTTGTATTTAACGTACCTTATTTCTGCTTGACTGAATGCTGATCCACAGACAGACCAACAATCTGTTTAGAAGCTACAGATACAGACCGAGGTGTTTCGGTCAACATGTGCATATCGATCTCGTTCATGAGATTGCCGCTGACGATATATTTCTTCCAAAAAGATAATATGGCTACTTTCTCAGCGATTCCTTCTTTCAGTTTATCGAGATCTCTGAAAGTTTATAAGAAAAACATCGATTAGGTATGAATTTGCACTTGCAAAATAAAGGTTTACTTACTCTATCATTTTGCTGGGGAAATTGTTTCCGGAGCTTGTGTTATACCAAGACATGTCTTGTCGAAGAATAGATTCCAAGAAAAGCTTTCTAATGCGACGGATCTAAGAAAATATATATACGACCACAGACAATCCAGTCCCTGCTGTACTACAGCAACAACCCGCCACTACTAATGGCTCATTGTATTGTTGTTTCTCTTTACATAAACGAGACACTTCATGTGGCAGCGAATCGCTTATTCGTGAGATTTCACATTGTGTCCGCCAATGTGAAGCCTCCTTTTCTAAACAACCAATTCGATCTTCACTTTTTGTTGAAGGATTGGTTTTTGTGTAAAGTGGAGTGGTTAGTGGTATCACTCCCAGATGGACTAAGTACGTCTTCACTCCCAATCTAAAAAAAAAAACAACAAAGCAATCATAGAAAACAAGAAACAATTGAGTTTGGTTTCTGAGTTTCCAATCTAAGATATACCTTTGGATGTACGCTTTCCATCAGATCTCCGTCATTGTGGCCAAATCTTTATCAAACAAACATAAAAAAACAATTTTTTTTATAGTTATATATATTTCTTCCATTGAAATAAAGAATAATTAAATAAATATGAAATAAAACTTACCAAATGTGAAAAAAAAACTATTATTTATGTTATGGTAATTAGAAATGTCAGATAGACTTTTGACGAATCAAAAACAAAAAAAATTATCTGTCAGTTTGAGCAATAGGGTTTTTTAATCCACCACTCACATGTATTCACGGATAGGAAAAAATGAGTAAATTAAGAGTTTTCTCTTACACACCTAAAACAAAATTGCGAGTGTATAAGGCAAGGGGGGTACGAGTCGCGCCTCTATGTAATTATTTTCTCTATGGGAAGACAGCTGTGGTACATCCTCTCCCCAAAAAGGGAAAGGACAACTCCAATCCAGCGAATCTTCGGTCGATAAGTCTCCTTCCCAGTATCAGCAAGGTATTCGAAAAGATTATTAATAATGCTCTGTTCAAGTGGGCGGAGGACAACAATATCATACCGGATAATCAGTTCGGTTTTAAGGCGGGACATGACACAATTCATGCCGCGTCTAAACTGGTTTCTGATATCCAATGGAACAAAATTAAAAAGCAGCCTGTCTGATGGATTTAGAGAAGGCCTTCGACAGCGTATGGTTAGAAGGCCTCTATCTAAAGCTTACCAGACTGGGTAAAAGTAAATCTCTATTGTATATGCTTTATGACATGCTAAATGCGCAATTTTTAATATTAAAAATGGTCTTCAGCATGGAGCGGTTAACTCGCCGATTCTATTCAGCATTTACATCAGCGATCTGATAGGAAGTCTAACTCAGGCAATTGCCTACGCCGACGATCTAATTGCGTACAGAACAGCTCATACAGTTGAGGTCGTCAAAAATCTCTTGCAGAGTGACTTCGACAAGATTCAGCAATATTGTGATGACTGGAAGTTGAAAATCAACTTCAAGAAATCAGAAACTATTTTGTTTAGGACTCCGTTGTCTAGCGCCTCAAGAGATTCGAGAAAGAACTTACGCAAGCTTGTGATCGCAGGGCCACATGGACATCCACTGGCGAGTAAAAGTGTAGTAAAGTACCTTGGCATCTGGTTGGATCAGTACCCGTGTTTCGAAAGACATATAGGTGCTGCCTTGGCCAGGGCTAGGGAAGCCTTTGCCTTGACAAAACGACTGTTTTATAGCAGACTTCTTGACAGCAGGGTGAAGGTGATTTGTTACATGGCCCTCATCAGGCCGATGATTGCCCACGGATGCCCGGTGTGGTTCAACGTTGCCCCATCTCAAATGGAAAAGATTCGGGTGTTTGAGGGGCAATGTCTTAGACGTTGCCTTGGATTACACAGAACACCAGTATAGTCGGAGTATACAAGATATTATTCCAACCAGGTTCTATACAACGGAACCAACATAAACAGAATAGATAATTTTTTTTTTAAGCTGATTCGGGGTCACACTGCAAGAGCGATGTCCTCTACCAACAGCTTAATTTTTGGGGCTTATTACCCCAACAATGAATACCACGAGAGTGCCCGGTTAAGTGGCTACATCTCCCCGAGACATTCCTCTATTTAGACAATCGAGGGCTGATACAGGATGGAATGGCGGTTCCGCTAATCTACCACGTCAGCCGAAAGGCTGTAGATAGGCGACTCCTCTATTGTGGGGACGTCATCGCCCAAGGTGGAGAAGGCCGCCTTGGGTTCAGTAGGACTGTGTCCGATCGGGACCGAAGGGATAGGGTGAAGCAAGAGAACCAGTTCTGGTGGCTCTCTGAACATCATTATGATACATAAAGTCGATTTAGATGGTATGTCTTTAGAATTAAGGGTAATTAGATAAGGGAGTCACGGTGGCGCCCAAAAAAAAAATGTGTAGGTAAGCGGAGGCATATGTAGATGTATGTGCGCATATGTATATGTATGTACGTATATGTATATGTACGTATATTTATATGTACATATGTGTATGTATGGCTGTATAGGTGTCTGCATGCTTATACTAAAAAAATTCTGCTGTGGCTGTTCTAGTTTTTAAGTAGTTGTAAGTAGTTTAAGTTAGTATAAGTTAGTTGTATCTAGTTTTAATTATTTTTAGTCTAGCCTTAGGTAGTCTATAAGTTAAAATTAAAAAAAAGGAAATGTTACGAACTTTTATGTTGAAAAAGTTTTCTTGGTAAAATAAACATAAAAATTAAATAAATAGATTTAATTAAAATAGTTTTTTTGGTCGAAAGACATTAATATTAAGAGATATAGCTTAGCCTAGAGCGCCCGTAAAGGGCCAGTAAGTTAGTTGTAAGTTATTGATAATTAGGCTAGTTTTAAACATTTTTGTCTAGCTTTAAGTTAGTTTTAAGTTAATAATAAATAAAAATGAATTGACAAAAAAAACACGATGAAGGCACAAGAAGTTTTTCAAACCAGCACCACTAGAGCAAAGGAATCTGATGATCGACCTAGGCGAGTCGTGAAATAGCTATAATTCCAGCCAAAATTAATTGAGAAAAAACTTGGTGGTAGCACACTCAAGTTGTTGTTGGGCATTCAAAGTCATTCAATTATGTTTCGTTGAAAGAACTCGGCTCTCACTTTTATAATAGATTGCACAAGTAATTAATTTAAGCAATTAATTAATTTTTTGGAACATTATTTAGTTACATAGTTTAAATATGGTTATGAATTTGTTTTAGCCTTCAGCTAGTTTGCACAATAAAAATGTTTACATCAAAAACTTTTGTTTTTTCGTCAAAAAGTGAAGTTTCTACACCACTGTCATCTTCAATTAGTAGTCCATCCACTATCCAGAGTGTTGTAGAGATGTAAAAAGTGAAATGTCGAACTTCTAGGGTGGAATATTGTTCGGGCGAAACTCACAATAAGGCTGATTGCATAAATAATATTGTAAAACACAATATTGGAATATAAATAAATAGAAAGAAAAGTTTGTGTTGTCGAACTTTTACATTTATGAACTTGACGTATCCCTCTCAATGGAAGCACTTAAGGGAGCGACAAGCGACCGAATTGACGAATATATTCGATTTAAAACAAACAGTTTACCAACCTAAATTCTTCATAAGTTCTAAACAAAATTGTAGAAATGTAATTAATATTAACGTTCAGATACAAAAATTTAGTTTTAAATCGCGAAAACACTATTAGTCGTAGCGAATCGCATCTCACTGTTACGAACAGTCAACCTCTATTCGCGTTCGATTTACCTCAAAATCGGACTCCCAACTTACATACGTGACTAGTAAAAAAAATCGTGAACGAAATGTCAAAATGAACGAATATTCGTAATTCATTGTTATTGGTCGCTGTCGGGTGCATAATTTAGATTCTGTGATGTTTAATTGACGAAATTTGCACATTTTGTATTATTTTCCAACCCAGCCAGCTGTAGGACTCTTTTGGAAAAGAAAATCATATTTTAAAAAAAATTACAGGCACCAATTTCTATTTATATAACGTAATATTTATTGTTTTTCTTAATTAATTTCATTTAATTATTTTTTATCCATTTTTTTCTTTAATTTAATTATATATGTAATACATATAAGGAATTACTACATATGTTTTTTTTTATATTCTAGAAACATTCACGGCTGTTTACATATACATTCATATTTTGTTTATATATTTACTTTTAATTTATATATATATTGTGTAATTATTTTTAAAATAATTTATTCTAAAAAGAGTATTACATAAAGTATTTAATATTATTGTTTTCACAATAGTATTTTCTTGTTTTTTTTTTAAATCCACTTTAAATGAAGTTTTGCTCTTTTTTAATTAAAAAATGCATTAAATATAATTATATATGTTTTTTGTGTGTATAAAACAAAGGTGGTATAATGGCATAAACAAAATTAAAATACAAAAAAACATGGAAATAAATTATTATTGAAAGCTAGATGCTAAAATTTAAGAAAGGAAAACTAAGACAATTAAAAGTAGTTTTTGATGAAACAAATGTAAACTCGTAAAAGTGAATAGCAAATAAAATCAGTTATTGTTTTTATTTTATTTTATTAAATGTTTTACGATTTATTATTTTTGAAAATAATTTTCGAAACGTAGGATATCGACTTTTGTAAGCTGAATAAAATATATGTATTTAACGGAACAGTAGAATCTGAGAAAGATGAAAACAGATATTAAAAAGTTAAAACACTCTCGGAAGTACTAAATAGAAAAAAAAATAAGTTGGAAATAGAGCGTTCATCTTTTCGAGTACGTACACAAATTTCAGCCCGTTCATCTTTGGTGGAAGAAACTTTCAACTTTCCGAACTGTTCGTCTTATAGAACCATTAATGTATCCGAGATTCTACTGCAATAGACATGGAAAGCAATTAGAAAATATACAGTTTGTTGTTTTATCAGTGTTTTTTTCTTTATTTTTTTTCGTTAATACTAGGGGAGCTGAACTGCATAAATTGGAATTTTGCATTCTTTGTTTTTTTGTTGCTAAAATAAGTATTTTCGCACTTTTTAAAAGTTATATTTTATTTTATTTTTTTTTTATTTGTATGTTTTTTTTTAAATGTATTTAAAACTTGCTGAACGAATTCTTTTTTTGTTTTAAATTTATTCTTGACTTTATTTAGTAGTTTTTTTAAGTAACATTATTTAGGCAGCTGTATTTTTTTAAATTGTAATTAATACCTTGTTATTTTGAAGTTTAGCAACAACAAACAAATCAGACAAAAAATTGAGATTAAAGGGATGGAATGATTTTAGCCAGTTACTAGACTTTTTTTTGTTATTCTTGAGAATTCAGATTTACAATCAATTCCATTAAAAAATCTATTTAATAAAAATGCAAAATTAGAAAATCAAGATGATCATGGGTTTAGTGGTTTTGGACTAGAATGTTAGATTGTATTTTTGGTGTTGTGTTGAAGTGGATTCAGTAGATTTTGAAGCCAGTCACTTGATCAACAGATAAACCTTTTGGTGTTCTTTTAAATAAAATTGATTTGATTGAAATAAAAAACACAACGACTTTAATTTTGAACATTCTTATATTAGATCGTAAGTACTTTGACTAAACATCACTGGAGCATTTTGAACATTAAACAGATTCGCGAAATTTAAAATTGTTTGTATTAAGCGGTTGTGTATATTAATGACTTCATATGGTTTAAAGCGCGAAAGAGTTGTTCCTTTTTTTGTTCTTTTTCATCAATTTGTGGTATCTTGGTATCTTAAATTACTTTGTATAAGATATTTATTTATGGGTTTATATATCGTCGGTTCAAATGTAAACCCTATTAACATAATACACTTTTGAAGGGAATTCGATTGTAACACACTTTTTGAAATTAAAAAGTCCGTTTTGCAGATATTGAGACATAATAGATTGACAGTTATATTTTGTATTTTCTTTTTTGAGTCAATAAAATAAATTTAATTCTCATTATTTTTTTCAACATTTTTAACAATTGGTCAATTTAACTTCTGGGCCGATATTTAAAATCTGACTTAAGTATATACTTTTCATATTTTATATATTTTTTTTAAATTTATTTACTGTTATTAGCTGCCAAGGAACCAATTCGAGATATTGATGGCTCTCTTTTTGGTGGAACAACAGGTTTGTTTGGCGGAATAGGTGGGGGAACACCTCTTGTTCCCACTATTGCACTAGTAGATAATGGTAATGGAGCTACTGTTACGCTGGCTACTATATTATTAATAGGAACGGCAACTATATTTTGTGATGCAGTTGGTGGCCCTGTTATTGTAGCTGCTGCTACTGCTGATGCTCCTAGAGGAAGAGCAGTTGCTTGAATCGAACAAGTAGCATTGGCCATAGCAGCTCCAAGAATAGGTGATGTGATGGTGTGTAGCTGTTGTTGTTGCTGTTGCGGTGACTGCTGATGTTGCTGTTGTTGGATTGACTGGGGCAACTGAACTGGAGAGGATGTGCCAGATGTTAGTGGAGTGCGATGACTGACAGCTGGTGAAACTCCTAGGACACTAGTCGCTGTTACTTGCTGTATGTTGTTTGTTTGTTAGATAAGATAAATTATTGAATTTAGTTTAGTTTATTTTGCTAGAGTATGACAAACAAAAGGTAATAAATAACAAGAAAAGTTATTGCAACAGAAATAATAAACATGACAATGATGATTAACATTTTTTCATATGAAATCTTAGAGCTATTAGAACATTAATACAAATACAAAAATAAGACAAGAGAAATATCATGAAGAGATTTCAGCCATCATTCTAGGTATGCATAATTGTTTTCTTAAACATTCCTTTACTTATATCATGAAATATTCGAAATAAATATTTAAAGTCTTCGAGCATCGATTAAGTTATAGAACAATATTCCTTGAATTCGATTCTTTTAAAAAATTTATGTCGCAAATTGTGAGTATTTGTATTTACAAAAACGTTGGAGCATAAACAAGGTGAATGTAAATTCCCTTTGAGAAGAATAAGGCCTCAGACAACTTCCTACGATTATCAAGACCACACACACAAATAAGTTTTAAGCGATGAAGATAACGAGGCAACACAAAATTTTCAGATCACCATTCCAGATCTCTTAATACGAATATCAAAAATTGTTTTTGAACGGACTCTGAATATCGACAGATCATTAAACGGATACCAAACGGCAGTACAGTACTCTAAGATAGACCGAAATAATAATGAACAGTAGATCGCCTTATTTTTGTAATGATCGGTAAATTCTTTCCATCTACGTTAAACGAATATGCGTTTAGAGTTTATTTTGTAATATATTCGAAAGTGAGTTTATTGTCACTAAGAATTACTAATGTCACATTTCTAAAACAAATACTAAAATCACTTTTACCAAACATCCTCTTAAATTGACCCTTAATGCTTTTTAGATTCACAAAGTAAAATTGAGTTCTTTGCCTATTCCTGCATATTCTTTTCGATTCGACTTCAAAATAAGCAAAATAAATTTAGTTAAAACTCCAATTAAGTAGATTATTAGATTAATTTGTACTTTGTAGCAAAATATTTTAACAATAAATTATCCAGGGCATTAGACTGGTGCATAAAACAGATTTGGTGGTTGACAATTTTAAATTATTTGAGACAGAATTAATTTTTTTTTCTAATCTTCCATATATTGGTTTATGTAAGTAAAAGATATATTTACAAAGAGTTTTTTAGATTGAGCCGTTAATAATATGTGTTTTTTCGTAAAATGTCAGAAAATATTGGCTTCAATGATATCTGCGAATCTCCTAGAGACCTAATCTCATAAGTTACAGAGGATACATAATGTTGGTAAACAGCTGTATGAGGGTCTGAAGTTCAGCGGCAACAATTCTCTTGTTTTAAAAATGATGCTGATTTGTCTTTGTTTAAGTAGATTCGGTCTAGTAAGCAGTGGTTCAGTTCTTTGTAGACCGAGGGATTCGATGAACTAGCAGCTTGATCCAAGAATCCGGCATGGGTTTTCTCATAAAATTTCTGTAGAAATCTATCCAAGTGGATCGATTCTCCCAACTAAGAGACATCACTACTACACCTAGTTCGGCACTTAGCTATTGCAATATCGCAAAGAACCTGGTTCTTGTTCTTCAAAGATATAAAAGAACTATTTTTGGTAGATGTTGATCTTGAAGTAGCACAATTTTTTAAATATATTTGAAATGCTTTTCCGTGCAAATAAATTGTCTACCTGTGTACACGTTATCTGTCAAAAATAAAATTAATCTCTCATGGGTAATATGTATTTGTAGACGAGTTTTTGGCCCTGCTCGTAAGTGGGTCAAGAATCACACTAGCGAGAAGTTTAAAAGGCGTGTTAAGGAATGATATCCTTCTGTAGTTATCTAGATCGTTCGGATCACCTTTTTTTAAATATTGGAAATATTAGGTTCTTTTGAAAGTTTTCCGGTATATTTCCTTATTTCATTTCCTGTAAATATTATTATTGAAGCCATCAGTCAAGATTAGGTATATAAAGCCCTGAATCGCGTTTTTTATAGAATTCCAACTTTATCCTGTCTTCTCCTGGTGCTTTGTTATGTTTGCTTTTATTGACAGCACGTTGAACTTCTTTTCTAGAAATATCTCTATCCAGATATTCGACTTGTACGGATGGGAAGGCTAAGAAGTGGGAGGTAATAGAGGCATCGGCATTTAATAGGGATTAAATATGGTAATGCATTGCTAGAATATTATTACATATTTGGACCCATTGATCATTCAAATCAGCTGCCAATAGGTTTCCGAATCATTAGCTTGTGACAGTTCTTCAATTTTAGCTTGGACTAAACACCTCCGATTCTGTCTGCAGAGTTCTTTGAACATTCTATTGCTTTCCTGGTACATTAATTTTGATAGGTTTGTTTGTGTTCATCCTTCTGGTAAGCTGCAGATCTCTAAACGATTTTTCCTTGTAATTGGACAATCTTGATCAAAACAGGCTTTATTATTTTGACGCAATGAATGGCCTTGAAAAGATTGGGCTGCACTTTTTTTGTTGCTATAACACATGCGTTGAAAATTGTTCAGGAGCCAAATCTGTTATCTTGGCAGTTTCATATCTGACAAAAAACATTTACACCCATATTAATACACTTGGATTGGGAAGGTTTAGGACTTATACTATTAATAAAACCCAATTTCTGATAATTGACGTTTACCAACTTAGTCCTTCGCTAAACCATCGAATACGTTGGTCTAGTGATAGACTAAGAATTGACATTTAAGAACAAAATTCACAGGGACATAGAATAAAAAGGGGTAGAGTTGATACTTATTGAAGTAGATTTTGTTCAATTTTTTATTAGTAGGAAATTTTAGTTCATGGTCTAACTCTAGTCCATGGTTTTGTAAGTCCATGGACTAAAGGTGTACTAAGGGTTTATATTAATAGGGCTTGTTCAGGAATGAACATTAATATTTAATTTTGTTTTTGCACCAAAAATCATAATTTTTATTGTTAAAATAATTTTTTAAATTCAATCTTTAAAATTTAATTTTTTTGTCAAATACCAAATAAAGTCAATAACACCCTACGTGTTATTGACTATTACTTGCTTTTTAAATGTTTGCTAATTTGTAGCCGTTAATCCCTTTATGTACTTTTTAAGCATATATGGGCATCGAGATGATATTTTTTTTTGCTAGATCGAGCATCGTACGATGGTACATGGTAATATTCGATACAATCGGATCGTGGTTTAGTGACACAGATTCGGAAGTAGAAAGAAGAAATTAAAATTTTAATTCCTTGGAGTTAGGTGATATTTGAATCTGTAGTTTTTTTTTCTTTTCATTTACTTGTTTTTTTTTACCTAGCTTTGTTAACTATTTTCGATAGAAGTCAGCTTTTATGGATTTACTTTTCGAAATCGATGGATAACTGAAGGCCGGAATAAGAAAATCATCAATTCCCTACATCCTTAAATTGTGCGCCGCGTTACAATTCTGTGCAAAAGGATCATATCAACTAAGTGTTGGAAATGATTTTTCCGTTGGAATGGGTCAATCGGCTATCCATAGTCTTAAAGAAAGTGCTTATTGTAATAGAAACACACATGCATGTATGTCCAAAATGCATACAATTTTTTCCGAAGAAAGTCGTGAGATACGTATTGTACGAAATGTATTGATGGCACCTACATCACAATTGTAACTCAATTTTTATTCACGAAATTCGCTAGTGCTTCTATTTTTTTTTTTTTTGTTGAAACTTGTTTCGCCGTGCATTAAAAATAAGTAATTAAAACCATTTTATTTATAAACAAACATTTTTTTAAATTAAAAACACTCACATTTTGTTCCTGATATAATTTTTAACTTGTTCAATAGACCGCGTCGATCACAAAACTGCGGTCAACAACGATCGATCGCATTTTCTATAGTTGTCGAACGCAATCCACAAGCACAATACCGATTTTTCATTTTGTCGATCGTTGATCGCTCGTTATCGAATATCGAGCGCCGATCGATAACCGCAATAGGGCCCATTATCAAAAGTATTTGAAATATCAAATAATAGAATTGTACATTTTCTAGAACGATATATTTTATCAATGACTATATCTAATTGTGATCACTAAACCTATTGTTATGAAATCCTTACTGTCGGTTATAAAAAAAAGCTTGCGGTTTTAAAGACGAATCAGCTCTAATTTTGAGGAACTATATTTCACTAAATGCGCTTATACTCTGTCCCAGAAAAATAGACAGTACACGTCTTATGGTAATGCTTTTTCAAAATCAGTAGCGTGTCATATTTTTGAACCATACTAAATTGAAAGAACTTTTCCATGAAGAGTGTTTGCTCGCCCGTAAATATATAAAATAATCAAAAAAAAATGTCATCGCATCTGACCAGACCCAACGTTCTACTCAGCGCACATCTGAGTGTGGACTGAATTGCTTTTGCTGCGGCCTGTGACTGCCGCTGCTATTCAACCTACATTAAATATTGATGTGCTTTCAGAGTTACCGGTATCCATTTGTTAACTCGTTCGGTTTTTTTTCCTTGGGTTTCTGTTGAGGTGCTTTAAGAAAGGTTTTGAATGATGAGTGTATCGTGGAGTGTTTTCATTTTTTGCACTTCTTTTAATGTGTGGTAAGTACTCTAAAATTTAGATACAACATTTTAAGCTGTTTTCTTTGAAGAAGAACATTATTTGCGTAGATTTTCTAAGCCCGCGGTTAATTAATGTGAAGTAGAGTATTTTTGTGTAAAGTGTATGTTTAAAAGGTGTATTTATTTTAAAGTGTTGAGAAATTTGTGTTTTTAACTCGTGTATTTTGAAAGAGTGGTTTTTTTAAGTTTTGTAGAATTAGTTCGAAATTGCTTGGAAGATTTCAAAAGATTTAAGTTCCGAAAAAAAATCACAAGAATTTGCAAAATAAGACAGAAGCTGTGAAGCAAGAGCTTATATTTTTCTTGTAGGTGAACGAACAGTTTACAGACTTCTTAACGAAAACAGTTCAAAAGGCCAAAACTCACTACCAACGAAAAACAAATCTGATAATGAATATTTTTTTTCATTAAAGATGTTGTTATTTAGTGTGCAACGTTTCGAGCATGTTTATGCTCCTCATCAAGCAAACAATCAACCTTATTGCGATAGTCGTTTCACTTCATGGACAATTGTCGTTTTTGTAGTCGTGTCGCTTTTAAATCGGTATTGCGTAACTTAAACGCCAGCCACTTCGCCGCTCTTAGATTTCACATGAGATCCACTACAACAGCTGATATTTTGATAAATAAATTTTAATTGCAATTGAAATCAGTGAAAAGCAGTTCGGTGTTTGTAAGCATAGTTTATATTTTAAATGTATTTAGATTTGGATTTGATCCAAAATATTAATGTAGATATAGGACAGATAAATCTTAAAGTTTCAGGTTTTTTCTTAAGTAAGAAATTGCACCAATTCGGAATTTAATTAAACACGGTTCGGTTGTTGTTTTGGTTCCATAAAATTTGTTCTGAACTATTTTGTAAAAATGTGTAGGTAAGTGTAGCTAGCCATCTGTCATGAAGCAGCAGTGACAATGAGGAGCATGGGGAAGAAAAAAGGAAAAAAGGTTTAGTTGTGCAGAGGCGATGGATTCAATCCAAAACAAATCTAATGGATTTGCCTAATTTGTAATTATTATGCTCACAAAATTTGAATACAGACTTAATACAAATAAAAAGAAAGGAGGCGGTTTAAAAAAAATGTTAAAATGATGTTGGGGTAGTAGTATCAACTTCTATTTAACCTTAAATTTGGCGTCAAGCTAAACCTAAGAACAAGCACTATTATTTATAATTTTTTTATTTTTTATTTTAACAATAATTGCCTACTTTCTGCTATTTTTTTTTTCATTTTTCGTGTTGGTGGTCCAATACAATTTAATTCCTTAGCCAAGGACTCCCTCTCCAACTTCGTTTGTCGACTTCTGTCGATACATCCTCTAAAATTTTTGTGTACGTTTTTGTTTGCTTCCATGAGCTCAACGAGTTTTTCATTTGTTATTTTTTACCCTAAGAAACTTTTTTGTTACCTATAATTAATAAAACATTAAAAAAAATTACACTGTGCCCCTAATTCTGGCTCTGTCGTTTGCAATTTTGTGAACGAGTAAATTTGGCGTTTTAACAGGCGCTTTTGCTTTAAAAACGACTAACGCAATACGAAATGACGACAAACGTCACTAAATGAATGCATTCCACACGAACATAAAAGCCAGTTGGCGTTCAACGCCATACGCAATAGCAAATTCTTGTGTCGGATTTTCGTATGGCGTTGAATGATTATCGCAATTAAGGTGAATATTCAAGGAATTCAAGTAAATGCAAGAAAATCACATGCTCGAAACGTTCCACACTAAATAACAACATCTTTAATTATTGACACAAATAGTTACATATATCTAAAAAGGATTCCGACAAAGGGGATGCACTATCGTACGATTTCTTCAATTAATACTTGAAAAAATTGTAAGAAACAAGTTAACTGTGCTGGGCCAACTTTTTTCAAGTCTGTGCAATTGCTAGAATACGCTGGCGACATAGACATCATTGGCAGAAACAAGCGAGCTGTCACTGGAGCGTTTGCTAAAATTGAAGCTGAAGCGGCTTAGATGGGACTAGCAGTCAATGAAGCCAAAACGAAGTACCTGCTGCCCACAAAAAGGGACACAACACTGGTGGATTGGATAAAACGTCAAAATAGACAGGTACAACTTTCAGGTATTTAGGGATTTGTCTAGCTTGGATCCGCTATAACATCTGACAACATCTCGTTAGAAAAAAATTAAGAATACTCTTGCCAATCGCTGTTCCTAGTCCTAGGGAAGCAATTGAGTAGTGTAAGCCCTCTCTCGAAAAACAAATGAGACTCTTTATAAGACTCTGATCATCTCAATCTTGCTATATTGTGCGGATACATGGACTCTATCGAAAGCGGATGAATATATCCTTTGTCGTTTTAAGCATAAGGTTATTCGCTAGATTTGAAGGAGAAGGTTCAAGCACGAACTAAACGAGCTATACAGCGACTTCGGCCTGGTACAAAAAATACCTATATCACGTTTAAGATGGTTAAGTTATGTAGAACGAATGAACAACAGTACTCCGGCACGCAGGATCTTCAATTCCATCTCAGAGGGAAGAAGCAGTCAAGGAAGACCTCGCTTTAGGTGGCGCGCTCAAGTAGAACACGACCTCAACCAACTTGAAGTGGGAAACTGCAGGCAGCTGGCCAAAGACCGAGTTACCTGGAGAAGCATGTTGGTAGACCCAGGTTCGCGCCGAAATGTAGCGCCCCTAAGTTAATAAGTAAGTATATTTCGGTAAAATTCGTATTTAACGTAATTTATTTAGTCTACTCAGAATAAAATCTAGCAATGTGGAAAAAAGAATCATACTTAATCCTCTTCTTAGCTTTGTGCAAATTGTCTAAGCATTCGCACGTTCTTCTCATATTTGCCGTAAATAAAATAACTGAATTCAATTTCCCAACAAAAAATGAAAAACAAAATAATACAAAAAATAAAAATTAATAGAAGTTCTTACCTTTACTGGAGGCTGCTGAGGAGCACCAGAAATGGAATCTTCAATTATTATAATATTGGCCGCCCTTAGAGTCTGACTAGACGATATAGATCTTGCAATTCCAGTTGCTGTTAATTTGAAATAAAAAGTACAAGCACTATATTTTCAGAAACGAAACGCAATACAACAACAAAAATTATACTTGGACCAGATACTGGAACACTGGATACTGTTGCTGTTGGTTGAACTATCTTTGCTATGTTAACAAGAGATGATGGAGTTCCACAGGATTCATCTTTGTATGGAATGAAAGAAATACATCATATTTTATTTCTTTTAATATTTAGAATTATATTTAACAAATGTTTACCTCCCAATGGTCTTGGTTTAGCTGGAATACTTGGGACAGGAACACTTTGTATAGCTTGAATGCGCTGTGACAAAATGTTTGTCTTCTTAAGCGTATCATTTTCACTCTTCAATAGAGCCACTTCCGTCTCAAGTTCTTTTATCCTTAAATTTTATTTTGTTTAATGATGTTTAATTATTATGTACGATAATTATAATATGTACTATGTATAAATTAAGAGTATAATCGAATCATGATAATCAATATCAGAGCAAAAACATGATTTTTTTTAAATTTTACACGTGCTAAAGGGATTATGATTACCCTTTATATGTTTTTAACACAGCGCGGGCGTCAAGTGAAAGAAGAGAAAGAATGATAGGAAAGATGTGTGGCGCTCTTTTCTGAGACTAGAGCTGGTTGTTGTTAATAAGAGCCTTCTATACAAAAACCTCTATGTAACAAGTCAGCCGTAAAAAGTATTACGATCTAAAAATACGCCAAGTTCTTATTTCATGAAGTTTAATATTAAATACATTTGGGTGGGTTTATTTGGCAAGTTTACTTTTATTTTTTCCAATTCGAAAAGTTTTAAACATAGAAGTTTACATCGGGGTTTTGGTATAGAAAAACTTTGCTCTTTTTTTAAAATTTATGTCTTTGGTCTGATCTCACTTCTATTTGCAAAGATTTAAATGCAATAATTGTTGAGGATGTGATGATGTGTTTGTTGCAATTTTAATCGCACTTCTTAAATGAAGGTAGCCCACCAATTAATATGCAAATGTTTTTTTTTTTTTTTGTTAACATAGAATACCACTCGCGCACTCTAACTATTAGAAAAGTCGTGAATTTTCAAGATGTATGTATAATTTCAAAATGATTTTCTATTTTTCTTTGTATACACATTAAGCTCTACTATTCTGCCAAATTTTATCACTCTACGAACATCCGAAATGCTACTCATAATTTATTAATATGAAAATGGACTGTTTTTTTTTTGTTTTTTATAACTTTCCACGCGCTCAAGGGATTATGAATACCCTTTTTATGTTTTTAACACAGCGCGGCATCCGGTGAAAGAAAAGAAAGACGGATAGAAAGATGTGTGGCGCGACGTATTGAGAAGTGGTTATTGTCTCAGATTTTATCTCCAGGGATGGCGGCTGAACTAATGCGGAGAAAATTACCGTATCTTATTATTATTCTGGCTCTTATAATTCACATTATTTTATTTTATTTCGTTGTCATATTTATGAGTAGTTTACTCAATCACATGTTGTTGGTGTTATGCCTGAACAGCATGTAATGCGTAAACCAGCAACTCATTTTATGACAATTTATAGAATTGGTTTTTAATGGAATAGACATAGACAACGGCAGGAATCGAACCTGTGACCACGAGGTTGACAGGCGAGCACACAACTATCGCGCCACGGCCACCCCCCAACTGGTATCACGCCCCATTTGTATACACCACAAGGTCTACCGTTATGCGAAATTACAAGATTCTACGTTTTCTGAAAGTGGTCCATAATTTTGATGATCTGTCAGTGAGTAATTTTTTTTGTTTTAAATTTGTCCGGAAAATTTTTTAAATTGAATTTTGAAATTCGCAGAAAAACGCGAAAATTATGGAGGAAAACGTAAGAAGTGCTGTGACGAATTCACAGGGAAAACTAAAGTGAAAGTAAAATGTAATGGATTTTGTGAAGCTTTATTTCACAAGTGTACGAGCTTGCCTGAATATGATTTAAGCGCTGTGAGATACAAATATTGCCTTCATTTGTGATGATTGTTTAGACAATAAAAGTGCAATCAAAAAATCCTAAGAATATATTTTACAATCAGTAAATGAAAATAAAGAAAGTGCCGCGAAACAAGAAAAATTGGTTAACAACAAAGTGAAGAAAAAACAGTAACAGCAAGTCAGTTAAGAGAAAACACAGGAACATATGCAAGTCAATTCAAAAATGTACGCCCGTTATACTTAAACCCAAAGTAAAACAAAGTGGTAAAAAAACAAAGAAGAATTTGAAAAGTCATGTTGATCCATCAAACCTAATCATCAGTGATATAGCTGAAAGAAGCAACGGAGTAGTTGCAATCATGTATGATGATGAGGTGAAATGTGCATTTGAAAAAGAACTTGGCAATACATATGATGTTAAAATACCAATACAAAAAAAAAACCCAAATTATATATTACGGGTCTGAGTCTATGAAATGAGTGAGGAAGATGTAGAAAAAAGACTAAAAGCACCAAACATTAAAAGTAATGAAAGTAAATAGAATGGAGAATGGCAAACACATTGAGTATTGCAACGCAGTAGTGGAGTTAGACTCTAAAAACTTTCAAGATGCCATGGACGTAGGGAAAGGAAATATTGGTTGGTAAGAGGTCTAAGCAAATTGCTTTGGCTCTTTCAACCCAATCCTGGGTATCATTAGGCATCGCAGGTGGTAGATGCACGACCAGATTCCTCCCGATTGCCCTCTTTTCAAGCACTTCAATTTGTTTTTCTAAGAGAATACACTTGGACTCCATTTTACTTAATTTGTTCGTCAGTTCTTCACTGTTTTGTTTCAAATAAGAAATCTCAGCGCTGATTACTTCAACGTCAGTTTTTGTTGCAACGTCTTTTAGCTTTTCGTCCAGCAATTTTGCCATCGAGCTTTGGAAATTTTTTTTAATGATCCGAGACTTGCAAATTACCTACCGATGTATTATTTTCGTGGGTATTACGCGATGTTTGCGGTTTTACCGGTGACAATTCAGTTAACGGTCGTTTTGATGGATTTGTTTCTTTCAGTACCGGTGATCGCTACATCGTCGCACTTTTCTTAATAATATCTGCATTAAGATGAAAACTCACCCAGTTACTTTTTGGTAGAATGTTAATTGTTTGTTCAGACTTTATGAAAACTTCTTTAGTTATGTAAAAAAACACGGGTTTCAATATTAAAATTTACTTATTTTATAGGAGGTCTAAAAGGAAAGTGTAAAAGCGATTCGACTATTAAATATGTTACCTACATTATGTAAGTACATATTACATATGAAAAAATACTGGACGCCATAGACTGTACACAACTAACTACTTTAGAACTAGAACATTCTGGTTTTCTTCGTGCTCATTCGTGTAAAACTTGTATTTGTTTCGTAATAAATGAATGGAATAGGGAAATTCTGTATTGGCTGTTTTCTTAGATCTCAACAAGCATTCGAAAACGAGCTTTGCTGGTTAAAGAGCTACTTATCAGACAGTATGCTAAGATTGAAAGTAAATGATACTTATTCTAGCACCACGTTGGTTACTATTGGTGTCCCGCAGGGATCTGTTCTCAGTGTTTTGCTATTTTTACTGTACATCAATGATATTGGAAATTCCTTGGCGAGTTCTAAACAATGTTTTTGCCGATGATACCTTAATATATATAAGTCGTAGAAGTATTAGTGAGTGCGAGATTATTCTACAGCAAGAACTTAATACATTATGTAATTGGCTGTGTATGAACAAACTTATGCTAAAAATTCGAAAGACTAATTGCATATGTATAAACGGCAATAACTTAACTGTGAACATTCAAATAAATAATGAGGTTATTGATTGTGTAAATGAAATCAAATATTTAGGTGTATACATTGATAATAAACTCAAGTTTGACTTTCATATAAATAAACTTTGTTCAAAACTCTCACAAAAGATAGGATTCCTTTCAAGGATAAATAAAAATATAACAAAAACCAGTGCTTTAACCATATCGTCGCTGTTTAAGAAAAGCGACATAAATCAAAAAACTGGATTTTTAAGTTAATGATACCAATCGACTAACGAAATCATGGATCTTGTGTCCCAAATAAGTCAGTAGGTGCCAGTGTTTCGTCAGGAGAGGATGTGATTTTATGCGGAAAACAGGATTTGTTTGTGTTGTGTGCAAGATATTCATTAAATAATATATAGAATAGTGTACTTAAAAATTTTTTCCCGTGGGTAGGTGTAAAACCTTCAAACGGCTCTATGAGGACCGAAAAACGTGTGCTCATAGGAGTGTGAGATTCTTACTGCACTAAAAACACCTCCTCCGCCCGATTGCAACTAAGTTGAAACTTATCTAGCAATTTATTTTTAACGAATTTAATTAACGTGTTGCAGGTAACTATCCGGTGATAGTTCCTGCTTATAACGCGATTTTAAAGCGGATTCTTGTTTAGTGCACCAGATCGGAAGGCTTAGTCCTTCGCAGGCGGCGTACTAAATTCGTCTCATCGATAATTTCAATTATAGTACTATTACAGTGTTGTAATAGCCGTTTTCTATGATTTCGTGCAAAATTTTTTGTTTCTTCGCGAACCGTGGGAATCCCGAGATCTCTGTGGAGATCTTCGTTTCTAATGTACCAAGGTGCGTTTAAAAACGATCTTTTTTTAAATGTTTGTAAGGTATTTAAATTAGAATCTCGCGTACAACCCCAGAGTTGTATACCGTAAATCCAGGCAGACTAAAGCACCTGCCCGTACAAAATTAGCTTTTTTTCGATACTGAGCTTAGAGTGTTTCCCGAGTAACAGGTTCATATCTCTGAGTTTATTATTTAACTCTTCGCATTTCTTTTTAACACGCTGTTTCCATTTTAATTTCGCGTCTAGTAATAACCAGATATTTTGCTTCATTAGCAAATTGATCTTGAACCGTATTAACAAATACCGGTAATCTATTAATTTTTTTATACATAGAACCTACATGGACTGATTTTACTTCGTTAAGCGATATCCGCCATGTTTTTGTCCAATCATTGACATTATTCAGAGCTTTTTGTAATTTTGTCGTAAATCATTTATCGTTTGGCCCACTGCTAGTATTGCAGTGTCGTCAGGAAACGTGGCTACGATAGTGTCTTCTGTTTGAGGTATATCAAGTGTAAATAATAGGTACAATTTTGGACCTAAAGCACTTCCCTGTGGCACCCCACCCACTATTTCTTTGAGATCCGAGTAATCGTTTCCATGTCTTACTCTAAAAAGTCTATTTTCTAGATATGGTTTTAGAAGTGTATAAAGTGCTTTAGGCAGAATTTGTCTTAATTTAAAATTTAGGCCTTCGTGCCACACCTTATCAAAAGCTTACGACAGGTCTAGGAAGACCGCCGAACAAATTATCTTTTCTTCAAGAGTTTTCTCAATGACGTCAGTGATCCTATGCACTTGGTCAATTGTCGAATGCTTGCTTCTAAATCCGAACTGATGTTCAGGTATTAGGCGCTTTTCTTCTATTATTGGCTGCAGGCCCAGAAGTAATATTATTTCAAAGACCTTAGATATTACGGGCAGAAGCGAAATAGGTCTATACGATTTCTTATCATGTGATAGTTTTCCTGGTTTGAGAACCATTATAATTTCCGCAACCTTCCATTGGCTCGGAATGTACTTTAGCCTTAGAGTGGCATTCATTATATAAAGAAGATTAATTAACCCTTTGCGAGGAAGCATTTTGAGAACTTCGGCCGTAATTAGGTCATATCCGGAGCTTTCTTATACTTAAGCTTTCTTATTTCCCTACTTAATTCGGCAAGGGTTAACAAGAAATGTTACTTGAGTTAGAACTTATATTTAAATTTTCGTTGAGTACTTGCACATCAAAAGGTTTAAGTGTGTTCTCCAGGTAATCCGCGAAAACGTTTGCTTTCTCTTTGTCGCTTTTTGCCCATTCGTTTTGATCATTCTTAATCGGAGGCGCTGAGAGCTTTGGTTTCTTCGTTACTTTAACAGCTTTCCAGAGTTTTTAGTTGGATTCTTTTGCTGCTGTCAAGCTTTCAATATAATTTCCAACTTCAGAATTTTTGAATTCTTCTATCGTCTTTTTTTAGTAAATTACACAAGCGATTTAAATTTACCTTGTGTTGAGGAGCTCGGGTTTGTTGCCATTTCTTACGTGCTTTTCGTTTCTCTTTTACTAAATCTTTTACTTACTGCGGATATTTTAGGTTTTTAAAGTGCAGCATTTCTCTTTGGTACGCTGTGTTGTTCCATGCGGCTTATTGTACGATATTGATGAAGTTACCTACTGCGTCTTCAAGTTCGAGAGGCGTTTGTAGTGATACCGTTAATTCAACGTTATCCTATATATCTTTCTTAAAACCTTCCCAGTTGGTTTTCCCATTGGTTAGCGCGGGTGGTTTTTCATTTTGAACAAGATTTTCGCTCATAATGAGAATAACAGCAGAATGATCTGAGAAAAGATCAAAGCTCTCTGTTATGCTAATTTTATTTGAGGGTATTCCTCTGACCACAAAAAAATCAATAAGGTCAGATATTTTCGATGAATCAGTCGGCAAGTAATTCGGGTTGCCAGTCGAATGAAAATCGCAATTATTCTATTCCCGCTTCGTAGAGCATTCGAACCTTCTGGGAAATACCTTTAGATCCCCAAAAGCTGTACTTCGCATTATAGTCACCACCAAGGATTCATTCTTTTCAATTTTCCATCGTGGAGGACAGTATATAGAAGATACATTCAGTACAACATTCTGAGTTCTAACCTATACACCGATTAAATGAATTGATTCAGTCTCTATTTTCGGGCATATCGTGTGTTCGATGCATTCTTTTATAAATAAAGATGCCCTACCTCTTGGTTTGTTCGACGGATGAGTTGCGTGGTATTCTAAATATCCATTGAGCTTACTATTTGATTGTTTCTTGACATGCGTTTCCGATATCAAACAAATATCAATATCTTTCTCATGCATAAACATTTCTAGTTCTTCAAGTTTTTGCCATAATCCGTTGGCATTCCAAGTAAATATTTTGAGCTTATGTTTTTCTTTTTGTAGGGCGTTTTGGCCGAAAACTGTATTCGAGTTTAGTTAACCTATCAAATATAAGTTTATTTGTACCACATTGCTCCTCCCTCAATTTTCGAAAGGATTATTTTTAAGACGTTCGTGAGTGGATTACCAGCAGTATCTTTAGTAAAGGTATGTTTTTAGACGTTATTTGGGCATATGTGTTTACACTACCTTTCTTTGGTGTTTGCTCTGGTTGTGTTGATTGATCTCGAGTCTCTTTTCCTTTGGGTATTTGGGCATTTTAACTCTAAGGGGTCTTAAGAACTTGCTTTTCTACTTGGCTTTGTGGTTTTCTTTGTGACTGCGTAAATTTTGATCGCCGTTTTCGTAATTATTTTGCTACTTCGCAGTCTCTATAGTTGGCCGGATGACTTTTATTACAATTGATGTACGTTGCTGCATTTTTGCTATCTGGGGTGCAGTCTTTAGTAAGATGATTTCCGGCGCACTTTACACACCTAGGTTCTTTTTTGCAATACGCTTGCGTGTGATTGAATTCTTGACAGCCTTTACACTGCGGAATCAGTCTTGAACTCTAAAGGTTCGATCTTAACAACAATATTGAGGATTGTTTTAATATTGTAAATATCATCTATTTTCTCTGCCCTATCAAAAGTAAGAATAAATAGTGGAAGACCACGCTGTGCCGCATTTGTTTCGCTATCTTTTTCTTGTGTTTCTCTTTTGACGATGTTCACAGCATCTTAGATCTTATTGTTCCTCTTTAGATCGTTAATAATGTCGTCTTCTGGGCACGATGGGTGCAGGCCTCTCGCTACAACACGTAAAGGTCTTTCCGACTTATTCTCATTAGTGTACCATTCTACTTTTTCTTCGTTCTTTCACGCAAACTTTCCATTTGTTGTTATTAAGTGAAATAATTTTAAAGTATGATGGTGTTAACGTCTTTAAGATAGTTTCCAGGCAGTTATACTCCACAATACCGACAACATTAATTGGTAGCGGAGGCATCTTTTGATGATGCTATTTCTTCAGGAAAACATGCACCATCAGGTGAGGATCCAAACTTGCGTTTTTTATTCGGCCTTTTATTTGACGACTTATCTGTTTCGCAAGGTAGCTCTTCTTCATCAGTCTCATAAATGACATTTTTCGCTTGATGAACCAGCCTTCGAGTCAATGTGGTGTTTGTTAGTCAGCACCTCGTTTTCCTTGCGAAGAAGATCAACTTCTTTCTATAACTCCATCAAGTTTTTGACGAAGTTCATTATTATCTTTCTCAAGAATTTCTCTTTTCATTGAGTCCTTTTTTACTCGCGCATCTGGCGTTACCGGCGAACTCTTCTTCCCGTTGTTACTCGATTGGTATGGAGGTGATCAAACAACCATTGCTTTTTTTAAGAAGGGACTTATTAAATGCAATAATTGGTACTCCCCAGAATGCATACAGCCGAAATCCGAAGAGGGTGGATTTTCCAGTGAACCTGGATTGCCACCTGGGGTAATGTATCTATTTGTCTTACTCATTGCATATTTATGTATACGTTCACTCTCAGTATATGGAAGTTGGATTTTAGTCGCCTCTTACGGCGGGCATTCCTTACCTCGGGTATATTCTTTTTTGTTTCCCTACCCGAAGGGCTAAAATTGAGCAGTTTTCTTAAAAAAAGTAAGTAACAAGAACATCAATAAAACCAACAAAGATTCTGAAGAAAATCCAACAGTTGGCAACAATATTAAATATTTTAATATTGCCTATATTCCAAATTTAACGGACAAGAGAAACTTAAATAAAATAATAAATAAAGAGAATGTAACATTCGCTCATAAATCAAACACAACATTAAGACAGCTTTGCACCAACACAAAAACAAAAATAGAAACGAGAAAATAGAAAATAGAACGACATGACATAATCTATAAAATTGGGTGCAGTGGCAAGAAAGGAATTCCGTGCAATCTGATCTACATAGGGATAACTAAGAGATCATTGGATACGAAACTAACTGAACACAAAGCGGATATTTGTAAAAAAAAAAAAAGAGAATCAACTGGATTATCACAACATATGCTGGAAACTGGACACTCTCCTTATTATTGATAATACAATAATAATAGACAAAGAAAAGAGAACAAATAATAGATATACACTTGAGAGTCTACGTATCCGACAAAACAATGAACACACAAGAGGATAGAGACAATACAATAGCAAGTTATTCTCTTGCATTAAGAGCGGAATAAGAAAATTTGAATAAAATTTAAATTACATGTTTGCTTTGAACAAGGTTTTCTAAAGTGCTGTGCTGTAGGTTTTTATTTGTTTGATTTATAACTTATTTTGTTTTTATTTATTTTGCATATTTTACTGTTAAATGTTAAATAATTCAATTTCTTTCTTTAGAATATTCAATAGTATTAAATCACCGTTTAACCATTATTAATTGTAAATATAAAAGTTTTATATATGTAAGTCTAAATTCAAAAATGTTTAAGAGTGTAAATTGTTAATATTGCGTTTTATGTAGATTTAATAAACTACTCCCTATGAAGTCGAGAAAGACCGACGAAACGTAGGGAACAATTATGAAATAAAGTTTTTTATTTGCATATAAAAGTGAGTCACCAAAAAGGCCCGATTAAATAATTACATTTACAGTATATACATACAATTGGTCAAATTATTATTAATTCAATTTGTTTTTATTAAATAAAATGTGGAACTAACTAAAATTGAAAACATATGTAGTTTGAAAAAAATATTTCAAAACATTAAAAATAAAATGCACGACTGATCCGCACGACCTTGCTCTTATGTTCGATCACATCGTATGCAAAAGATTTCTATTAAAAATCTAAATATATTTTTAAAGTCGTTTTTTACTTTATTTTTTATATACACAAAGTTTCTTTAATTTTGTTCTCAAAAAAAAATTGGCATGACAATCTTTAATATTTAATAATATAAACTTGAAAACTAAAGATTAAATCGGCTTAATCAAAGAAAAAATAATTCAAAATTCTGAAATAAATACTTAAACTAATTTGAGCTCAAAAAAAGTACGCCATTTTATTTCTTGTATAAATTTGAACTTATGAAAAAAAAATTTAATCTGTGGAGCGGTTTTTGAGAAAAAAAGTTTTTTTTTTTAAGTTGGTGAAATTTTTTTTTTTAAATCAAAAACGCCAATTCATAGGTATTCATCAAATACATATGTAGGTATAACTATAATTTTTGAAAAAAAAATTATTGAGCAGTTTTCAAAATACAAATTAATAAAAGATTTTGTTTTAAATGCTTTTAAAAATACAAACAAATATTAATTACAAATATTGGTGCGCAGTATAAACTGGGCAACGTAAACCTACATATATATGTATGTGTGAATTTCCGAAAGAATCGGTTAAGCCATTTACGAGATAGTCGAAATAAAAAAAACGGCCATATGGAAAGTACCGTCTTTAGACATTTTTAAATTTCAATCATATGATCGGTCGTACCTAAAAAGCTGTACTGATTTTTTTAAATCAGGATCTATTGAAGTATTGTAAATTGAACTAAAGCAGCAACACTAACTACTACGTATATAACAAAGAAACATACCTACATTCAGTTATATATTGCACATACCAGTAAATAGCAAAGACTATAAATATAGTATTACATTTGTATATTCAAGTCAGTCGTAAATAAAAAGTTATTTTATAACGTTGGAATAAAATCTTATGTTAAGTATTTTTATTTTTCTGCAACAAATGGTTATGGGCCCAGGAGGAAAGTCACAATGAGTTCCGGGCTTAACCAATTGAAAAACTGGACGACGGAAACTATGACTGCTGGAGGGTGCAAATGAAATCCATTCTCATCCACAGTGAATTGTCTCTGGAGATATTGTTGTACCTGAACCTGTCGCAGCTGGAGCGGTGAACCAAGTTGCTATTGCAAACGAGATTGCAATTTGGAAAGTAAAAGATGGAAAAGCTATGGCGACGATGTTGCTATCAGTTAAATCTTCCCAAGATCTACACATAAAGAATTGCCTGACTTCTAAATCTGCATGGGAGAAATTGAAAGATACTCATTCCCCAAAGGGGCCTGCTAGAAAGGTAACATTATTCAAGCATTTTTTAAGTCATTTAAACATAATCTTCGAAAAAATTAAAGAAGTAGACATAAAAATACAAGATGAATTGTTAACCATTTTTCTTCTTTCAAGTTTACCAAAAAGCTATGAAAATTTTGTAATAGCGATTGAGTCCCGTGATGCTCTACCTGAGCCTCAAGCGCTCAAAACGAAGTTGTTAATGAATCTACAGAGGCGGCAATTTTTTCCAAGCAGCGGTATATAAATCAACAGCAACAGCACACACAACCCCAGGTGCAGCCACCACACTTCGCTCTCAATCGCAAACATATAGACAGAAACGTGGAAAATGTTATAAGTGTGGTAAAACGGGTCACAATGCTTCATCATGCCAGTCGAAAGTCAACTGCACATTTTGCAATGTTGAATGCAGTACGTCACGTACATACACTTACGAAATCCACTTCTCACTCAAAAATGAAAACACAAGTACTTTGCTGGATGATAGTTATGAAGATGTGCTTATAGTTGCTACTGCGGGGCCTGTTGCTGAGAATGCTGATGCGAGGTGTGCTTCGGAAACTGTTGCTGATAGTGGTGCAGAAGTTGAGAGTGGTTGGGTGAGTGGCAGTTTTGATGACAATCACGATCCTAACCATGCAAGTGGGAATGGTGGGTCCACTCCAAAGAATCTTCTTCCACGTCAAAGAAAACAGACTCGTAGTCCACATATGCTACGTTCACAACAGAGCCTTAATGTCCATGTAAGTGATTCTAATCGTTTTCTTACTAATTCTTTAACAGTTAACGAGGCATTGAACCGGAATGACGGTCAAAGGTGGCTAGAGGCTATGAAATGTGAATACGACTCTTTACTAGCCAACACATGGGACTTAGTGGACGGAAGACGTTTTTATGAGCCAGCCAGAATATTTCGTAAATGAAGGGAGCGAGCAAAAGGTCTGCAAATTGAAAAAAACCTTGTATGGATTAAAGCAGGCTGGGCCTGAATTAAACGCCAAATTGCACGAGGTTTTAAGAAAATTGAACTTCAAGTAATGCAATTGTGACTCTTGCATATACACGCAAAATAAAAACAACAAAATTAATATAATCGCCGTCTATGTGGACGACATACTTATAGCTTGCTCTGATTCGACAGTTTTCGATTATATCAAGAATCAAATATATCTGCAATTTGACGTGGTGGACAAGGGACCAATCGATCAGTTCCTTGGAATAGAGGTAGCACGTGAAAATGATGGAAGTATTCGAATTTCGCAGCAACAATTCATACGCAGTTTATTGGAAAAACACAACATGACTCACACTCGAAAATGTAGCACTCTTTTGGACCCTGGCCAAAGATTCGCAAAGTGCAGTGGCTGTTCCGGATGTGGTAAGGTCGACAGAACGATATACCAGTCAATAATCGGGTCATAACTGTACTTGGGTGTGTCAACAAGGCCTCATATCATACATTCGGTGAACAAACTATCTCAGTTTAATGTCAATACGTACGCCGAACTTCTCACGGCAGCAAAATACATATTGAGGTACCTTAACAATACAATTAATTTCAATCTCTATTACAAAGACTGGTGGTCAGTTGAAGGGTTTTGCCGATGCTGACTGGACTTGCAGCATTCATGACCGAAAGTCCTACTCTGGTTATGCTTGCTTTATTGCTGACAAGACGGCTGCGATTTCTTGGGAATCAAAGAAACAGCAATCCGTGGCCTTGAGCAGCACCGAGGCCGAATATATATCTCTCTCAGCAGCAACAAGAGAAATTGTTTACTTGCGGTCTTTCATAAATGAGCTTGGGTTCCCAGAACTAGCTGAATGGTGACAATTTGAGCTCACAACAATTAGTCAAGAATCCTGTTTATCACAGCCAAAGTAAACACATCGATATTCGTGTACACTTTGTACGTGAAGTTTTTCAAAAAAATAAAATACTACTTAAATATGTTCCTACAGATGACATGATATCTGATATATTATCCAAAATTTTGTATAAAGTAAAACACTTTTTTTTTCTGAAATGTTAGGTCTTTTTTAAACAAAATGTTTCAAAATGTAAATTTGTAATAGTTAGTTTTGAGAGGTAGAATTGAAGTATTGTAAATTGAACTAAAGTAGCAACACTAACTACTACGTATATAACAAAGAAACATACATACATTCACTTATATATTGCACATACCAGTAAATAGCAAAGACTATAAATATCGTATTACATTTATATATTCAAATCAGTCGTAAATAAAGAGTTATTTTATAACGTTGGAATAAAATCTTGTGTGTCAAGTATTTTTATTTTTCTGCAACAGAATCGTTAGAGACGGCTGCTACAAAGCAGACATCACCGCCATCCAAGAAGTGCGATCGGATGGGCTGGGCGAACCAAAATTTAAAGACTGTGATATCTACTATGGTGACTGTTATCGACCACAAGGGCAACGCCTTTTTGGATGTGGTTTCGTCGTTAGAGACAGACTTAAACAAGAAGTCTTGAGTTTCAACTGTGTGAACGAGCGCCTTACGACAATTCGCATCAAGGTTAAATTCGCCAACATCAGCCTCATATGCGCGCATAAAGATGACGACACCAAGGAGGAGTTCTACGAGCTCCTCGACAAGACGTATGAGCAATGCCCTAGCTATGAAATTAAAATTTAATATTATTATTTAAATAATATTTAATTGGACGAAAACAATACGTCAAAATTGGTAATATGCAGTCAAATGAAATTGAAAATTTTTCCGGTGTACCTCAGGGCAGCCATCTTGGATCGCTCCTTTTCATTCTTTTCATAAACGATTTGCCTAGTTACATTTCGTATTCCAAGTATTTATTGTATGCCGATGACCTCAAGATTTTTAGTTACATTAAATCTCCACTAGATGCATGTAGAGTTAAAAATGATCTTGATGTTATTTAAATGGATTATATTTCAATAATAATAAATGTAGTGTTGTAACTTATGCAAGAATACTCAATTCTATTTGTTTTGATTAAAAAATTGATGGTCAACACCTAAAAAGATTAATGAGTCAAAAAGACCTTGGAGTTATCTTTGATTCTCAAAATGAATTTTTTGCTTCATATTGACCAAGTTATCTCCAGAGCAAATTCGATGTTGGGTTTCATAATGAGAAATTCAAAGTGTTTTGAAAATCCTTACACCCTAAAGACTCTGTATTTATCCATTGTTAGACCTCTGTTAGAGTATTGTTGTGTTATTTGGAATCCATATACTCAGACAAGCATCTTTCGTATTGAAAAAATTCAGAAAAGGTTTACTAAGTTTGCTTTGCGAAAAACATTCAGAAATGCAAATCTTCCGTCTTATGAGATCAGATGTGCCTTTATTATTTTAAAGACCCTTAGCACTCAGAAGGAAACTATATTCAGCTTTTTTCGCTTTTGATATTCTCAATTCAAATATAAACTGTTGAATGCTACTTTCAATGCATTATATTTATGCACCTTCTCGTTTTTTGCGACCTAGAGATGGAAATTTCGTATATGTTCCTTATCATAGTACAAGTTATGCAAAACATAATCCAATTACCAGTTCTTGTATTGCCTTAAATGATTTTGATCTTATCATTTACTTTAATAAAAGTAGGATAAATATTAAAAGAGATATATTGAATTCATTATAAATATTTTTATTTTAATACTTTTGTAAATAGGTTATTTATTCCTTAGTTTAAATCATGTATATAGTCTTTATAAAGTTATGTAACTTGAGTGACGAAATAAATAAATAAAATTGTCTTTTGGTGGCACAATCGGAAAATATAGCCTGCATGGCACTCCTCCAGTATCAAGGATGTACGAACGTTCCGAGGAGCCAACGTGGGCTCGGACCACTACCTCGTTGTAGCCAAGGTAATGATAAGGATATACAGACCAAAGGCAAAACGGGAAAATACTGTGAGAAAATTTGACGTCGGACGGCTACAGTCGCAGGAAATCACAAGGTCCTTTTCCGATCAAGTCTCTCACGCCCTCTTAAATCGCCCTTTTCCGCCAACTGCAAGTATCGAAGACCAGTGGAAGAGTTGCCAGAAAGCAATCAGAGATACCGCCTCTAACATGCTTGGCCTCGCACGAGCACCACCGCGAAACCCCTGGTTCGATGAAGAATGCCGGCAAGTACACAGCCAAACAACAGGCATACAAAGCGGCGCTGCATAGAAGGACTAGAGCTGCTCGCGAGCTCTACGAACAGAAGAGGAGAGAGGAACACAAGCTTCGAAGAAAGAAAAAGAAAGACCATGAGAAGTGCGCTATCGAGGAAATAGAGGGATGCCATTGCAGGAATGAAATTCGGAAGTTTTACCAAAAAGTAAAAAGAACCTCCCAGGGGTACAAAGTCCCGAACCGAAACCGGCAAGGATGATCAGGGGAACATCGTGGTAGAATCGCTGTCGGTGCTGAGGATATGGCAAAATTATTTCTGCAAATTGTATAACGGCGATGATGAACCGAATCCCGCTATTGTGCAAACTGTACCATTCAACCTGGACGACGTAGGCCAACAATACCGTGTACTCGATTTCGACGAAGTAAAGATAGCTATATCTAAACTTAAGTCCAACAAAGCTGCTGGAGCTGATGGTCTTGCGGCAGAGTTGTTCAAAGCGGCTGGCGATGAACTGGTAAGGAGTATGCACCAGCTCATCTGCAAAATATGGTCGGAGGAAAGCATGCCCGATGAATGGAACCTCAGCGTTGTTTGCCCGATCCTCAAGCACGGCGATCCTCTGGCCTGCACCAACTACAGAGGCATCAGTCTTCTTAATACCGCCTACAAGATCTTTTCTGCCGTACTTCGTGAGCGCCTAAAGCCTTTCGTCAACAACCTGATAGGTCCTTATCAGTGTGGCTTTAGGCCAGGGAAGTCCACTATCGACCAAATATTCTCACTACGGCAGATCTTGGAAAAAAATTTCAAGGCCGCGTATGATAGCATCTACAGAGACGAGCTATATAGAGCCATGTCTAGTTTTGGCATCCCTACCAAACTCGTTCGTTTCTGCAGGATGACGATGGAGAATGCACGCTGCTCCATCAAGATCGACAAGGACCTCACAGACACCTTTGATGTCAAAAAAGGTTTTAGGTAGGGCGACGTGCTGTCGTGCGACTTCTTTAACATCATTCTTGAAACAATAATGCAAAACTCTCACGTCAGCACTAGAGCAAAATCTTTCAAAAGTCCGTCCAATTACTCGCTTACGCTGACGACATTGACATAATCGGACCAACAAAGCGTAATGTCAGTGGTGCTTTAGTGAGTATTGAGAAGGAAGCCAAGATGGGTTTAACAGTGAACGGAAGCAAAACAAAATATATGCTGTCAACAAGAAAGGCCACACAGCACCGGCGTCTCGGACAGAATAGACTATAGACTATAGACAGCTATAATTTTGAAGTGGTCAGAGACTTTGTATAACTAGGATCCGCTATAAACTCAGCGAATGATACCAATGCTCAGATCAAACGCAGAATTACTCTTGCCAATCGCTGTTTCTTTGGGCTAAGAAGGCAATTGAGAAGCAAAGCCATCTCTCGAGCAACTAAACTGTCCATATATAAAACGCTCATCATCCCAGTCCTGATGTATGGTGCAGAGACATGGACAATGTTAACGGTGGATGAGAACGCGTTAGGTTATTTTGAGAGGAAAATTCTCCGGGTGATTTTGGGTCCTGTCTGCATAGATGGGGAAAGGAGAAGACGATACAACAACGAACTATACGGGCTGTACAGCGACACCGACCTAGTCACAAAATTGAAAAGCCAATGACTGAGATGGCTGGGTCACCTAGAACGAATGGACACCAATGCTCCGGCCAGAAAGTCTTTGAATCCTGCCCCGTGGGACAGCGCAGTAGAGGTGGACAGCGTAAAAGGTGGCGCACACAAGTGGAAGATGATCTCAACCAACTTAGAGTGCGAAACTGGAGACAGATAGCTAGAAACCAAGCCGACTGGACGAAGCTTGTTGGTTGATGCCCTGGTTCACCCCGGACTGTAGCGCCACCTTAAGTAAGTAAGTACAATATTTACCTAATGCTATATACGCCCTTCGAAATACACCTATATTCACAAACCAAATGCATGGCCAATGCACAACAGTCAATGCCCGATGCCCTCGAAATATATTCATATCACAATTTGACAGTCATATATTATTACATAAACACATGTTAATGACTAATGAGTTAGTCGAATGCACAATGTATCATGTTACATATACACTAATGAGGGAAGAACCTGCCGCATAACAAAAGAAAATAATAAATTAAACTGGTCAATGACGGTTTGGTAATGTTAAAAATTAGTATATAAGAAGTGATTTGAAAAATAAAGACTCAGATTCATTTTGAATCGATTTGAGTTTCACTTATGGCATTCGTGCCTTGTCTTTTTGACTAAACTCTATGGCAGACATGGCACTAGTGCCCTGCCCGTCAATTTAGTAAATTACGATTGATGAACTTTACACATTGGTGATTTTCGACTACCGCTCTATAGAAGAAGTCACACTCAAAATATCTTATTTTACCTTCTTCCTAGTGAAATATAAAAATTGGCAAATTTAAAATGTTATAAAATCACGTCTAAAATATTTATTATATAACAGTTTATTACAATTTTATTGTAAATTATATTAAGGGTTTCATTGAAACTAAGTTACGGTGTTTGCAATTTTTGCAGTCTTACATCTCGCCAACCACTAATGATAAAGAATTGAAGTTTGGTGAGTTGCTTAAGTCTAGCGAGCTTAGCAAATTATTCGAGTTTAAAGTTTCTGACTCTATTTGTACTGAAGTTAGAGGGGTCTGATCCTGTAAGTAGGGTGTAGTGACAGACCTTGGCTGGGCACTACCGTGGCCTTTGATTAGGTAAATAATATTTGATTGTCAAAATAAATCATTTGCTTTACAGATTTCTATAAAAATTGATGTTATTCCGTTCAATTTATCTTATTTATAAAAAAAAAGATGGTCTAACTTCGGAATGCCAATAGAACAATTTCCCAAAGCTTTACGAACGCCTCTGAATTACAAATTGAAAAGGCCAATACTTTGGAGGAAAACCTACTAACTTTATATTAATAAGATAATTTGCAATCAATATTCGAAAATTTTCAAGAGATGAAAAGAATTTAAAAAGGCTAATTTCAATAAATATAAAGCAAACAACAAACCTCTTTTCTTCCTTAGCGAGTGCCAGCCTCAAGGTCTTGCGTTCGTTTTCGAATGTTTTTGATTGTTTTTCTAATTCGGCTTCCATGCGCAGTGACTTCTTACTCTCCTCTTCCAAGCCCTCCGCCAAAGAATCCGAACGTTGTTTCTCCTCACTTAATATCTGAGCCAAGTCCTCGGACCTCTTACCCTCCTCTGTGTATTTCATTAATATCTTCTTTCGTTCAGCAATTAATAACAGAACAATTTGCTTCTGTCGACCACGTTCAAAGTCCAGCGTCTCTTGCAGTTTTTTAATATCTTTCTCTATCTTCTTAGTCTGTGTCCGCTCGGCTTCTAGTTCTTGTTTCAGCTTGGTTCGTTCCATTTCTAAGCCATACGTTATATCATCACCCTGAGCTGTGTCGTGTTCATGTTTGCGCTTCTCCTCTTCGAGTTCTTGCAGCATTCGCTGATTATTGTCTAACGAATCAGTCAATATGCTTACCATTCGAACGTGCGTAGCCCTTTGTTTATGAACCATCTGGTACAGCGATTCCATCTGCTGTTCAATTATTACACGAACTTCCATATCGGCTTGCACCGCAGCCGTAGACGATTGACGGCTAATCAAATTGCCACCCAAAGCAATCTTGTCCCGAAACAGTGCCGCATGTGGATCACATTGTTGGATAGGGTTCGAGCGTAGATGAGTTATTAAGTGTTTTACTCGCTCGTTTCGCAATGCCGCTATCACTACTTCGCGAGCCTGCAGCTCCCCTTCGAGATAGACAAGCATTTTTATCAATTCACTCCTAGGCATATCCGTTCGAAAGGATTTCTAAAACAAAAATAAAACAATTTTGTTCAAAATAGATGTTTAGGGAATGTGTGGAGATGTGTGACCTGATTATTGGCAGCCTTCATTGTTTGAAAATCAAACTTACTGCTAAGGGTTCCTGCGACGCCCAAAGCAGCTCCTAATCCACCCAAATCTCCAGAGCTGCCTCCAACATATCGAGCTGTGCCATGGGTGCTGTCACTTCCAAAAGGATCGTTTCTATCAGATTCTAAACAAAATGAAGGTTAGTTATAAAAAGGTTAGCTCATAAAGTTTTAGAAACTCACTGTAAGCATGCAAGCTACTGTCGCACGTCGAAATACAATTACTACTTAATTCCCTTTCCGCATTAATGGTATCATTGCTATTCTGCGTTTCTGCCATGGTTATACGCTTTCCTTCTCACAATGTATATCCTTCAAGAATACAGCTAATGCTTCTTCGCCTATTCACCCTCCATAAAAACGATCCTTTACCTTAGACCACAGTTGCATACACGACAAAGGATCTATTTGTATGCGACATAACGCACCTTATTACCAATTTTTCAATTACTAATCGCGATAACAATTCCAAAAACCGAGTTGCCAGAGACTTTCTGCTGCTGCTTATTCTAGGAAGGGAAGCAACAACACCAACAAATACATTCCATGTGCCAGAAAAATAATAACAAAAAAAAAAAAACAAAAAATGATTCCTTTTTTCTTACTTTTCCTTTTTTGTGATGTAAGTTTCTTGATATACAACACACAAAAAACTTTTTCCTTCTTTCTTAGTTTTCCTTTTGAATCAATTTTTCAGGGAGAGCGCAGTGAAACTATATATTTTACGCATAAATTTATTAAAAACATTTTTTTTTTGTTCTTTTTTTTAGTTAAGTATAGGGAATAACGAACACCTTTTATAGAGAAGTCGCTACAGAGCAGATGTGGAATAAAATATCAATATGCCAATAGTTTTTCTATTTGTATTCTAATTCTCGGTTGTTAATTAATCGCGAAAAATAATTTTTTAAGATTTTCTTTTTCTTGTACTCCTCCGTCTGCTCCTGCTGCCGATGATGGTGATTTAACTATTAGCTTTCAATGTTTTAAATTACTTTTTTATTGTTTTTTTACGCAATTATATTAAATATTTAAATGTTACTTATAAAAAAAAATATTCGCGCACGGAATTTTCGCGTAAAATATAATGAACAAAAAAAGTAAATTCATCTTATGCCGTCGAACCACACACAACACACACTACTACACAGGCACAGAAGTGAAGAGATAAACCCATGAATCAAAGAAAAATGAGACAAGCCCCATTAGCACAAATAAGCCATACTAAGATCGGAAACCTTCGTACGTTTCACCCCCCAAAATCCATATCTGACAATGTTTTACTTATTCCTTTGAAACTCTATCCATGAATAGAATGATAAATCGAAAAAACAAAACAAAAACAAATTTCTAGGCTGGGTTGGCTATGCACTTAATGGAAGATGAACGGAAAAGATTCTTGGGTGCGTTTTTATCAATGTGTATTGGAAGATGAACCGAAAATTTGCATTGCGCGTGTTTCAGATTGTTGGCAAATGTCAAATGAAAGCAGAGGCTTATACTACGTTTTCACCTACCACTTAATCCAGATTTAAGTGGATTAACCATAAATCCTCTTAGAAATCTTCTAAATCTTGAAGATTTCCCATACATATTTTAATCTCCTTAAATGAAGATTAGAAATTAATCTCATTGAAATCTTCTTCGAAGTAGAAGATTCTCAAAAGAAACAGACCTTATTTCATAGAACGCGCCTATTCTAATGTCATATTTTCTCCAATGACATTCAACGAAAAAAAAAACTGTTCAACATTATTTAATTTGTTTTTGTATGGTATAATTTGTCATTGCCTTCAAATTCTGTTTTTGCTTATAAATAAGTATAAAAACAAAAAATGCAATAAATCTACAAAGACCAAAGCGCTCAGTTCTCGAATTTATAATGGAAAATGTTTTATCTATCCTACAGTAATACTTTGAAGTTGGTCTTTCCCAAATATATAAAAACGAAAACCGTGCAAAGGCGATTACAGTATTTATGTAAATATATCTATTTGCTGCAAGATGTTGGGATAACAATATTTTAAAGTTATTACTCATTTTTATTCATTGAAATTCAATTTGTTCACTGCACCGAAATTATTATTCTTCCCAATTATTTTGTTTTTGTCTTGTTGTATTAACTTTTGAATGACAATTCATAGTGAAAACGTCAAACTAATCTTTTTTTTTACTGGTGAAAACACTTGAAGATTAATTTTTAATCTTCTCAATTTAAACCGGATTATCTTAAGGTGAAAACGTAGCATTAGGGTCATTATGTTATTAGCTAACACGCGGTCTCCATTAGCGATGAATCTAGGGCATGCTTTAAAGCATGCTCTCAGTATCGCAAATGGGGACCGAAATCGCAGCTATATTTTCATAGCAGGCGATGGAAAGCATGCTTTCATCGCATACTGCTCATCGCTTGCTTTATCGCAAGGAGAACTCTCATTTTGTTGCTGTTTCTACCAGCATTAGTTGCGTTCGACATTCTTCGGTAACTAAAAAAGAATGCTATGAAATGCCCACAAACGAAATTTTGTCTGTCTCTCTGCTAGCTGCTTTCTGATATTGCTATTGCGTTTGCTTTTAAACTTATCGCTAATGAAGACCGCGTGTTAAGAATGTCGAAGGCAACTGATGCTGGTCGAAACAACAACAACAAATGATATTTGGAAACGCCATAACAAAATAAGAGCTCTTGCGATAAAGCAAGCGTTGAGCAGTATGGGATGAAAGCATGCTTTCTATCGCATGCTTTCTATCGCATGCTATGAAAATAAAGCTGCGATTTCGGTCCCCATTTGCGATACTCAGAGCATGCTTTAAAGCATGCTCTAGATTCAATGGAGACCGCATGTTATGCCCATTACCATTGTATATAAAACCTATAGTACTCTTATGGAGTCGATTTTTTGTACACACCTGTAGGCCATGCGACGGCGCTAGTGTATTGATAAATTTTACTTTGGAGACTGAAAAGAAGAAAGAGATTGTTCTATTCAACAGTTTTGACAATATTGGTGCGAGTAAAAGAGATTACCAAAACAGCATGGTCCGCCATTGCTACGAAGCGAATTGAGGGAAAAAATAGAAAAAAGGGAATGTTTCTATGTGTATGTAATTTACGAATAGCTTTTGGTTTGAAGGTATTATATCAGCGTAGGTTATTTTTTACTTACAATTTTTTTCATCTTTGCATTGTTGGCAAAAAAATGCTTACTGATATTTGCATATAACCTTGAAACAAGAAACCAATTCGTAAAAAATTTTTTAAATCTTTTTTTTAGAATAGGTTTCTTGTTTCAAGTTCAAGGTCGTATGTCAGAAGATGTAATACATAGGTTATGTATGTACTATTCTCTTTTTGAATTGTAGGAAGGTTGCAATTCGTAAGTTTTTACTTGCGATATATGTAGTTAGGTACTAGGTATATGGCAAATTTTGCATTTGGAAAAAAATCGAACTTGACAATACGATGATGAAGAACACCAAAAGAGTGTATCCCGCAATTCCCTTTGATTGAAACGGAAATGGCCGAACCGATTTTCTTCAAACTTGGTATAGGTACCTACCAACGACCTACCTGGGTAGGTACTTATTTAAGTGTCTTAGGTGATTGTCTAAAATAAATTTTGGTAGGTACAAATTGGCTCTAAATTAAGTTTGTTTGTAAACATTGGCTCGAAATTAATGGCCTTTTCGATTGGCCGTCCAGAACTGTTCTGACCCCCCCAAAAAGGGAAAGTTGTTACTCTAAACAGAACAGAAAACGATTCTGGATTTCATTTCAGAATCGAAAACAGAATCACTAATACATTTACACAATTAAAATGTCAAAATAATCGGCTTGATTTGTTGTGTAATTTCGTTGTGTTTATTGAATTAAAACTCATTTTCTGGTAAAATAACATAAAAAGTAGCAAGTAATAATTATTATTGATACAAGAAAATGTGTATCTAAATTGAAATCAAGTGTTTTGGAAATTCTTTTTAGCCGATGTGATTTTCTTTTAATTTAATTTTCACAAATACAGTGATACATATAATTCAGAATCAGTCAAATTGTTTACGGCTGTTTTATTGGGGGAACGTGTTCCGGACGGCCAATCGAAAAGGCCATAACTAAACAGAAAAAGATAACATCGGTAAAAATTACCTCAACTACAGTTTGATTTTATCAGTTTTAATTTTATCAAGGTCTAGTAGTGAATATAGCAAAAAATTGTTTCCTATGAAAATATGTCAATACGCAAGGTTTTTTCAATTTGTAAAACTTTTATATTATGATGGAAATATTTTTTCAATGACATTTTACGAAAAAAAATTAATACTTAGGTAAAATGAAATAAAATTTTTTTTTAAGAGAAAAGTTTATAGGTACCTATCAAATAAAAAAAAATGATTTTTTTCTTTAAATTAATTTTTATTGTATTGATATGTAATATTATGAAAATATAAACAGTTGGGCCTTTGTATAGGTATAAAACTTATAAAATGATTTTCTAACGCAACATTGCAGGTAGTATTCACTATAGGTATATCAACATAATTATGCGAGATATGGTAGGCAAGGTTGCAATATCATCTGTACTGATGAGTAATGACATAGCTATGTAGGTTATGTAGGTACGAAGTTATTTATTCTTTTGCCTCATGAATTAAAAAAAAAGATTATGAATCGTGTGCTGTAAGTATCTATGTAGTTACATAGTTATATTATAATTTTTCTTATTCAGAAAGACACTATTTTGAACATTTAAAAAGTTGATACCTACCTACATTATATTAAATATGTAGGTAGGTAGGTAGGTACCTATATTGCAAAGTTTTGGATTCGTAAAAAAATGAAAATTTAGGATTCGATCAATCTTGGCATTACGATGAAAGTGGATGTAATGGCCATGTTTTATTATCACCAATAACCCACATGGTTCACCCCGTAAAAATAAAACAATCTGGGTTATGCACTCTGATATGTAGATGTACTCTCTGTTCGCCGAATTTAATACTTGCAAACCCAGATAGAAACCCCGATAGAAACCTGGATGTCGTGTTGTTTTTGTAATATACGTGTTAAAAAATAACCTAGACCCGTAGATAATAAAACGCAGCTAATACCTATGCCGGCACGTTCTTTTCATTTTTTTTTAAGTTAAAAAACGGCACCTGCCATATAAACATTACACAAAACCGGTAAGAAATTTCCTTTACCAAAAACGGATCTAAACATTTTGATAAAAAAATGAGAGTGCTTAACAGTTTACATTTACCCAAATAAATTTTTCCTGCGTTCTTATTAATGGTAAGTGGGTAAATTAGGTACATACTTCCCGTAGAACTACTTTTTATATTTTCGACCTTTCATTATTTGTCGATTAATTTTTTTTTTAAACAAGTGCTCCTTAAAAGTAGATATTAATAATATTGCATATACAAATTTTTAAGGAAATGTATTTTTCGATTTAAAAAAAACTCAATTTTTATTAGGTACAGGTACCTATAAAACAGATAAGGGATTTTTTTAAAATTATAAATTAATAAGCAAATATGAACGTATTAAAAAAAAATTCAAAAATCGTTGGAAAGGTTCTTAAAAAAATAATTTTGGATTATAAAAATTTTAAAACATTTTTAGAAAAAAAAAAATGAAACGCCTTTTTAAAATAATTATTACCATGCGTATAAAATTTAAAGTTAAAGAAATTCAGTGACTGGTTTTTGAAAAATTGATTTTTCAAAAAACAAAAATTTATTATTTTTTTTTTTTAAATCGAAAATCCATTTTTTTAAAGTTGATTATGCAGTTTTATTCACTTCTAGGAACATTTGCATAAAAAAATAATTTTATCCGGCTCATAAAAAAGTGATAAAGTCGAAAATATGAAAAGTGGTTCCGTATGAAGAACCGTTAATAATTACTTATAATATAAAAATATAAATATTTTTTTTACTTAAAAGTGGACTAAATTAATTTAGTCCACTCGTCATCAACTGCTAAAATCTTAGTTATGTTTGACCCGTCGCAATACCAAACAGATTACCATGAAGATGAAACAAAAGAAGAGAGCGGCATTAACAACAAAAATATTTGGAGTTAACTATGATGGTACAAATCTACATCAACAACAGGATGACCTCTCATACACGTGAACTCTATAATTCAGATAAGAAGGTGAAGATGACGAAAAAATATAAGTTTTTATGGATGAAAAACAATATAATTTTTTTTGGGCAAAGGTGATAGTGTTGTCAGAGTGAGTTGCTCTGATGACTTAAATATTTTATAATTTGATTTAAAATAATGTGTATTAAATTCTTAATTAATGCAACAAATTATAACGTTACTAGTATTGAAAACTTGTCATCTTTAATAATTCATCAAAACATTCGTAGTATGAGGAAAAATGTTGATTTTTTTTGAAGGCTTTGATATAAATAAATATAATTTAGCGCTGTTTATTGACATGATTAAAGCATTTGACATGGTCAATCATAAGTTACTTTTGGACAACACTTTTCAAAGCTGGCTATTCTTAGTGTATGCTAATTCTATATTCAAACAATCTTTTAAAAGCAGTATATCTGCATTCCCTGATAACATGGCTTTGACCGTATGTTTTAAGGCTTACTAGACATGAACTCATAATGAGTGAAAAAATGTTATGCCCTGCAATCTAAACGAAACATCACCTTTTATTAACTGTAATGTCCTGTTTCATTCCGCGACATTTAACACATTTAGTCTAGGCACTCACTCTTGCGATAGACCCAGTTTTTTAAAAGTCACTCCGTGTTCAAACACTTGTTTTAATATTGAGTTTGTTAATAATTATAAAAACTTAGGAGTATTTATGGATCAAAACTTAAACTGGAAGTTGCATACTGCAAATAATTACATAGAGGCGCGACTCGTACCCCCCTTGCCTTAAACATCCACAAATTTTTTTTGAGGTGAGTAAGAGAAAACTCTCCTAAATTACTCATTTTTTCCTATCCGTGAATACATGTGAGTGGTGGATTAAAAAACACTATTGCTCAAACTGACAGCTCATTTTTTTTGTTGATTTGTCATAAGTCAATCTGACAGTTATCAAATAGCTTACGAGAAATAAAATAATTTACTTTCATTTTATCAATTTCTTTTCAAGGGAAATGTAATGTTGTGTGTCTCAATGACACATAGGTAAGTATTAAAGCCCTATGCTGAGGTAAATTAACACTCAGAACAGTTACAATCATCGAGATCAAGCAAGTACTTTGGAAATGACAGCTTGTCCAAAGTAGCAAATCCAAGAAATTTCTACTTATATCAAGAAAAATCTGGAAATCAGTACCTACGCAAAGCTCTCATTTCCAAACTACTTGCTTGATTTCGATGATTGTAACTATTCTGACTGTAAATTTACCTCAGCTTCTAAATCATTGTAATCACTTTATAATCAAACAGTTATTTCGAAAAATTGCTATCTAAAAGTAGTTTTTTCGTGTTTTAAAAAAAATGAAAAATTACAAAATTACTTTAAGATGCAAATTTTTTGAAATATTTGCTCGAATTGAAAATGGTTTCAAGAATCAACAAGCTGACATAAATTAAAACTCACAACAGTTTAAATCATCGAGATTAAGCTAGTACTTTGGAAATGACAGCTTGTCCAAAGTAGCAAATCCAAGAAATTTCTACTTCTACTTATATCAAGAAAAATCTTGAAATCAGTACTTACGCAAAGCTCTCATTTCCAAAATACTTACTTTATTTCGATGATTGTAACTGTTCTGAGCGCAAATTTACCTCAGCTTCTAAATCCTTGTAATCATTTTGTAATCAAACAATTATTTCGAAAAATTGCTATCTAAAAGTAGTTCTTTCATGTTTTTAAAGTTATACCGTTTTTTTAAAGGTGAAGTTGAACAAATATTCCCGAAAATAAACAAAGAATCATATACATGTATATATATATATAAAGATTGCATTAATGACAACACAAAATAATTAATTAAAATTATTATTACTATTAATTACAAATAAGTTTGCTGCTCACAGAGATATATAGAACATTATGAAGAATAGAATAAGATCACATTTTTGCCAGGAACACAATCAATGTTAATTATTATTATCCTTTTTTATTTAAATATTGGATGATGTGGATGATGTGGTGTCTTCTGTTGAAGATGATGTAGCAGCGTGTGAGGCAGAATCATCTGCAACAGTTGTCGCCTGTGCTTCGCGTCGTCGGTGTGGGTGTGTATGTCGTCATCGGTCTTATTGACTGCAGCAGATATTTCTCCATTGAACTGAATCAAAGAACACAAAGCTCCATGGTATATGCAAGCAGTTTCATAGAAATTGGATTCACACGCAGCAAATTTCCAACAAAAACTATTTGTAAAATAAAAATTAAACAATCTGTAAATATTTAGAGATTTTGAAATCCGATTTTATGATTTTCGACTACTAATGGATGCTATGATATATTTTTCAGGATTCGCAGTAAATTTTCGATTGTGATGGATTCTGTGATAGGGCCCATTTATTAGTTTTAAATTTCGAGTTTTCTTTAATGTAACTAAACTTTGACGCTGTTAGCATGTAGGTCCAATTAGCATTAGGTAAGTTTAAAGCCGATTTAGGTAAGTTCTTAGTATAATGAATAGAATTATTGTATGTTTCAGGAAATAGTTACTAGGTACATACCTACAAATGTATATTTAAATCTATGTTATGGATTTTAATTCTGTAAATTGGGATGGTAAAATATACCTACATCATATACATATGTATGTATATGGAGCCTATGTATGTAAATATGTAGGTACATAATAATGTATAATGAAAGTGTTTCATGGTATGGTTAAGTAGATCCATATATGCATATAAAACTTTATATGATAGTTTCAATATACATAATATTCATTTAATTTTTAAAGATGTATATTTATATAAATGTCGGAGAGTCCACCTAGTACATAATGTATGTAGGTTGGTACCTATTCACAGTGACCTAGATATCAGAAACTACTAACTCGATTTGCGTTTTGTACGTAATTTATTATTTTTGAAATGGAAATTAAAAGAATACTCAAATTTAATAAATAGTAATAGAAAATGAAAAAGCAGGTAATGTTTTTTATGTGAATTATATGCCCTTTATACACATAAATATTTTGCTTATGAAAAGATTATGCTGTTGAAAAGCAAGTTATGTTCCCTAGTCATAAAACTTAAAATATTTTTTTCATTTCATTTTATTTTGCCTATAAACAGTAAGATATACCTAATATCTTATAAACTAGTTTACAGCTTTGAGTTTTGTAAGATAAAAAAAAGAACAAGAAAGACTACCTAGGTAAAAGTTATCAAATTAATTTTGTATGAGATAAATGGATTTAAGTATTAAAATAGAATTTAATCCACATTACATATTTATAAAAAGAGAAACAAATAAATAATTTCAAAAATATACATCCTCATTAATTTATTAGAAAATAAAACATTAATTTCAAGTTAGATTAGACTGGAAATAAACAAGTAACTCCGGCCGAAACATGGCTTCTCCCCTCAGTTCTCTTACATGCGTTCCACAGGCAAGTTGCATTAACGAAGAACTGCCTCCTAGATGTCAAATACTTATATCGCCGTGAATAAGTGTAAGAGATCTGTTTGAGGAGCCAAACCTTAATCTATCGAACAGATACCGAGGTTGATGTGTTTGAATTACATTGAAAAGTAAGATGAGAGTTCTATAGCGTAAAAGATTATCGAGGGAGATGTTAGAGATTTGCCTAGCAAAATTTGAGATGCTGTCATATCTTCTTAGTCCATATATGTAACGGGCAATGCTATTATAAGCAACATTGAGCTTCCTCAATCGCAATCACAGTAAATTTCGCACCCAAATGTTAACAAAGGTAAAACCAGTGTTTTAGCCAGCATAACCATAGCATACGAAGAACACCCATAAGCTTTTCCTACAGCTACGTTAATATGCTTATCCCAAGTTAACGTTTTATTGAATAACATTCCCAAATTCCTAGCAGATTCCACATATTCAATGGGGGAATTGTTGAGATTAATGGGTGGAAAATAAGACAGGTTCAAATTATTCCTACTAACAACAATACATTTGGATTTGATTGGATTTAGAAATAAACCATTTCTATACGACCACAATGAAATCGTGTCCAAATTTATATTGATAGTGTTAGTGCAGTCCTCGATGAGTCCGAGCGGACAGCTTATAGACAATTGAACGTCGTCAGCGTACATTTGGATAACTGAAGAAGGAATGAGAGAAGGTAGGTCGTTAATGTAGAGTGAGAACAGCAAGGGTCCGAGTATCGATCCTTGGGGCACCCCTCTCACAGTCGATATGAAACTCGAGGCTTTAGTATAAATCACAACCGCTTGCTTTCTATTACAGAGGTAGGAAAATAAGAGGTTTACAGCTGAAGAAGAAAAGTTATAAAGCATTGACAATTTATTACAAAGGATAGAATGAACGGTAGTATCAAAAGCCTTAGAGAAATCTAAAAGAACCAAAAAGGTAACATGATCTTTATCCAAAGACAGTCTAATATTATCGACAAGGTTAATTATTGCCGTGATACAGCTATGTTTTTGACGAAAACCGGACTGCATGGGGGATAAAAAATTATTTATTCTAAGATGAACTCCCATTTGTTTTTGCAGAACTCTTTCAAAAACTTTGGATAAAAAAGGAAGAACAGAAATAGGGCGGAAGTCATTACCTATACGCGACTTGGGAATTGGTATAATTTTTGCCAATTTCCATTGGTTTGGGAAAATACCAGTCATTAAAATAGTATTAAACGCATGTGTTATATACGGCAGTATAACGGGTAAGATAGCCTTAAGGAAAACTGGATGTAATCCGTCGAGGCCAACCGCGTTTGACTTGATAGACAACAAACATTCAACTAAGTCACTACTATTTATGCAAGAGAACTCAAAGGCATTTTCAGCTGAAAAAGGAGAATTATTTAGTGATTCAACACAACTTATGGTGGGTTGAGACTGGAAAGGAATAGGTAAGGTCACAAATTTTTGATTAAGTTCCTCAATGTCAATATTTTCATCAAAGGTACATTTTTGATTCCTCATGCCCATTTTCTTTAAATTTCTCCATAAATCTCTACTTTTCATAGACCGATTTAGTCGGTTATAATACAAACTTGATTTTGCCCTTCTTATCTTAACCACTGCGAGATTACGCAATCTACGATACAGCTGATGGTAGGCATCCAACTTGTAGTGTTTCCATTGCTTGTAAGCTTCATCGCGTTGTAGAAGAAGCCGCCGAATTTCGTTTGTGAACCAGGGACGTGAACCATGATATATAGTTTTAGATCTAAGAGGAATATGAGTGTCAAAAAGTGTTACAATATTGTAATTAATACACTCGATTTGATCATTAGGAGAGGTTAAATCATAAATGAGATCCCAATTTATGTTTCCGATATCTACTTCCAAAGCATTGGAATCAAAGTTTTTAAAGTCCATGAATTCAATAGTTTTATTAGTGCAAGGAGAAACGAAGTAAAAAGTAAGATATATGAGATCATGTTTTGAAAAACCTGGTGCAGAAAGCTGACTGTAAAGCAGAACATCATTTAGGTCACTAACGAAGTAAATATCCAACAAAGTACTAGAAGAGCTTGAAAAGTGAGTGGCACATGTAGTATTGACGGGAAATAAATTAAATGATCTCATACTACCAGTAAGGTGATTTTCCAGCAAAATATTACTATTAAAATCCCCACAAATAATGATTTTAGTGGAGCAAATTGATTTTTCTTCAAGTAGTGTTTATAAATTTAATTTGATCTAGCCTGATCCAAATTCATAACTTCAAGTTTCTATTTTTCATTTTTATTTATTAGTTTTAAACTAAATTTGAATATTTTTTAATTTAGCTAAACATTGACGCTATTAGTAGGTAGGTCCAAATATGTAGGTAATGGATTGAATGGATGATTCAAGGAATAGTTACTTAGGTACCTACATACCTACAAATGTATATTTAAATCTAGATTATAGATTTTAATTACGGAAATTAGGATGATAATTGTGTACCTACACTACATACAGATATGAATATGTAGGTATGTAAATATGTACATACAATGTACATTAAAATGTAGGTTAGTGATAAGTAGGTTGATATATGCATATAAACTTTATATGATAGATATATACATAATATTCATTTTATTTTTAAAGATATATAGGTATATAAATGTATGAGAGCCCAAATAGTATTTACTGTAAGTAGGTAGGTATTCAGTGACGTAGTTAGCAAAAACATGTGTATGTATGTAATTTAGTCATTATTATGCGTAAAAATGAAATATAATTAGGTAGAAGAAATGGATATATCAAGTTTGATTAAAATTTCTAGTTCGATTTTTTTAAAGGGTAAAATTAGCGAAAAGGTAATCCGTATTCGAGATCACAAAAAAAAACAGTTTTTTATTGATTTTTAGTAAATTTGTTATAGTAATTAATTTTTTTTATAACATAACTTATTATAATAGTATACTAGCAATCCATTAAACAAATAAAACTTAACTTATTAGGTATACTTACTATGAATTCTTTTAATTTTTCATCGTTGAGTAGGTCTACCTCTTTGTTGGTTGATAAATATTTGCTTTGATCCTGATATGGAAATTCATCGCTTGTGGCAAATTTTTTCCATATTTTTTATAAATAAATTAAACGCACGGTTGGATCGTATGTACTTGCTCTTGTGTTCGATCACATGGGAAGCACAATATTGTTAGTAGAAAAGGTTTAATATTAGATACGAAATGTTATATTAACAAAAGATTATGTATCACACTATTCTTACATCCGGTGGGAGTTGCTTTGAAGCACGGAAAATGCTGGACAATAGTTAGTGTTGGGAGTTAGAAGTTAAATATAACATTTTATTTTTGTGTAAAGTTTCAACTAACTTACCTACACCTATATGGTGGCTTATTGCATGCATATGGCACTCCATCAAGTATTCATGGGCGATAGAATCTCGGCAGCTAACCACTTGCTCGAGAAAGCCAGGCAAAATCAATCGCTGATATGTGTCCAGCGAAGCGGATTCCAACTCCGACAATCGCACCAAGTTAGTTCCAACCAAGATTTTCAGATATTCATGTTAATTTTCTCTGCGTGTTTTCTCACTGGAATTACCTTTATATTGCATTCGTACCCACAATTTATTCATTTCAGCGAAGTTCATGAACACAAATTCAATAGCATCGAATACACTGCCCTCGTTCTCATCTTCGGCAACCGAAGGGAGTATGTTGCGTGTGTATTGCAGCAGGTAGTTCCGCAAAAAGAGTCCTCGCAGTGGATGTAGAACACCGCGGCACATTTCAACCAAATCCTTGAGTATGCTTCGCTTTAGCGTCGAATTGCTTTTTATATAAACTAACCCCACTGTAATCAGCAGATACAAACGTGGTACTATATTTGCCGAGTACTCCACAGTCTCATACAAATCTGTGGTACTGCGATTCTTTTGAAAATCCTCAATCAAATAAATCTCGAAATGACACAGTTCGTCCGTGATGGCCATGTACAACTCATAATAGCTCTTTGGTGACAACTGTGAAGTTCTGAGCTCAGTTAGCATTATGCTGGCTCATTTAATGGCTTCCATCTGGCGATTTTTGTCAAAAAAGTGTTTCATTTGAAATGCTTGTTTTTGGACATTACCAATTATCTCTAAGGAGTTTCTCTTCAAAAAGATTAAATCTTTTGTCGAAAAGCAGATCTTTTCTTGAATGAAACTCGCTATTAATTTATGTTAGGATATTATTAATCCATGATTTCGATTTAAATATTCATTTGTAGGTACCTATGTAAATATTCTTTGAATCAATCATTACATACAATTCTATGTATGTACATATACCTACTACCAGCGTCAATGTTTAGCTACGTTAAAGTTGTTAGCTATACAAGATGAAGTTCGTAGGATCCAGTCGTGCATTTTATTTCTTAATGGTTTTTTAACATTTGTATTGGAGGTACCGAAGTAATATAGTTTTTTTTTTAACTATTCAAGATAATGTCAAAAAACTACCAAATACGTTTACGATGTATGGGAGCTATGTTGTTTGTCGTTTTAAAAAAAATGAAAAAAACGTGTGGACGTATTACCGAAAAAACAATATGTAGCAAGTATGAAGCAAATTCATCAAACTGTTTAGGCTGCAGACTCGAGGACAGACAGACGGAATTGAGGAAACAACTTTTTTGGTGTTTTCTCTGATCGTATATCATGTTTGATTGTTATATTTTTTTTAAATGAATGTATAACTTGCATTATAGTACCTATAATCGCAAGTAAAAAAAACATACATACATGAATGCTTATTGCATTTTTAATTTTGAAATATGTTTGGCATTTTAATTTAAATTGAAAGTGTAGATGTTGCACTCCGAAGTATTTTGCAACATTCTTTAAGCATGTATACATTTGAATCAGGATACCAAGATATTATCAATGTAAGTGACCAAAGGAAGTCTGACTTTAGAAAGAAAGAAAAAGTGTTTGAAATTATGTATAAATTGGGAGCAGAATGATTGTTCCTTGCTCTTCAAAGAAGCCAGGAATATTTCACTTTCATGTTCAACGACTGTCCTTACTTGTAATGCAGACTATTTACCAGTTATAGAGTCAATTCAAACTCCCACAAGTACTGTGTGCAGTAGTTTAGATGTTGGACAAATGTCTCCTCGGCTTATCGGAGTTTTTGTCAGAGAATACATCTGAAATAAATAAAAAAGTTGAATGGTCTTTTCCTGAAAATCGAATCATCTTTTTCGGATATTAAAAAATTGAACGAATTCTTCTTACCGGAACAAATCTGCGATTGGGGTCAAGACCTCTGTAGACCATTTCATATAACAAATTTTTTAAATAATAGTTTCTGGATATTCGCCTCCCGGGATGAGCAAACCATTTACATCAAAAGCACTTGCACTAGAGAGGTCAGAAATCCTTGCAATCTACACATTTTGGATCACGAATTCTAATTACGTCGACACAGTAATCAACGATTTGTGTCAATCAAGTTGAGTTACGATTAAGTACTTTGCAAACTATATCATTTGGATATTACATTGTTTGTATAAGCAGAGATCTTCTTTTAGAAAATTTTCATCAGATACTGTTGCGGGCACATGAACTTGTTATTAAATTGAAATCATTAGAGGCGGTGAGAAGTGTTTCTGTGCGTTAAAGTTTGGCAGCCACAATATTTTGCTGCCCCAAAGGAGGTACAGAACGGACTTGTTGCTGTGATTGTGCTTGTGTCTGCTTGGATGCACTTGCCCCGACTACTATGCTTACGGCAGCCTCACTTCATTAAACGTACCAATTGGACCTGCAAGGGTATTCATGTTAAAATTATTTTTTTATCCTTTGCTTGAACTCTTCTTTGGAGATCTGTGGAAAGAAGTTGACATTTGGTTTTGTACAAAAGAGGGTGGTTGTTGCTCGTTACCACCTGAACATTGCTTTTCTCCTCCACTAGTTTTGTGACTTTTGTTGGATGAGTTTCGCGCAAACGTCTACCCACTGTTAGCCCCGCAGAAGGTTGTTATAATATCAAAGGATATAGTTTGCAAAGCACTATATCTGAGCCAGAACCTGAATTTGGACACAAAGATAAATTTGAAGAAGTTTGTTTGCTAAGTGGATCCTATCCGAATAAATTCTTTCCAGACTTCTTCACCCCGCCTTGCATTAACTGATCCACTGCCTGCTGGTCCTGTTTGCGGTTTAAGGGGATTTATTTTGGATGTAGAGTGAGTGATGATCTTCATGCAGGGCAGCGCTACCAATGCGCTCTGACTTCTGTCTGTGTGTAGTATCATCGCGAAGCTTGCAGAATACGCGAATCGGGATGAAAATATTGTTGGCGTGCTGCCGTCAACTTTCACAGAATTCGCCTGCTGTTTCTGCCTTTTTATTGCGCCTGCTGCGAGTTGGCTGTAATATAATAGTTACAAATAATTTATTAGTAAAATTGTATGAAACAACTAAAATATATTATAACTAAATTATTGCAGAATAAAATACGTAATAAACAAAATAAAACTTACCAACTTCGGATATTTGTTCTGAAATCGAATTTTTTTGTATTGTTTTGTAATCTGTCAAAAAACGCACCTCGAATAGAGAAACTAACATAGAGGCACGACTTCGGGGGCTCGTTCTCTTTCACCCTACAAGCTAAATTGAGAGGATTTCCTCCGTTTCGAGAAGCATGTGTTAGTTGCCCGTGCATTTCAAATGGGACAGACACCAACACAGTCTTATCGAAACGGAGGAGTGCTCATTGGCACTTTTGGTAGGTATGGTGAGCTTATATATTCAAAATGTAAATCCGTTAAATTCAAAATTTAAAAAATGAATTGCTTTTTAGTTAAATTCTATTTTTAAAGGCATTTATCAAACAAAAAAACATACTAATAAAAGCTTTTTGTTGATTCTTATTTACAAATTAAGCAATATTTATTAATTGTATGTTCAAAATGAAGAAAATCCAATCAAAAAGTAGAAGCAAACCATAGCATATTAATGCGTATGTGCCTAAATTCCACCACAAGAAAAGACCAGTTTGCTCAATTCGAGGTGAGTATTTTGACACATGAAGACACCCGGCAAAATGAAAAAAAAAGTAATGAAAGGGGTGAAGATAAATATTTTGAAAACCAAGAAAAATATAATAAATATATAAAATATTAATAAATATATATACAAAATTACATGCATTCCATGCAATTTTTTTTGCTTACGTATATAGAACGTATCTTAGATACAAAATACTAGGAAAGAAAGTGTAACTATAAATATATTCCTGCTACTAATGAAATTGTTTTATACGTTTTTCATATACCTATATCGGTATATTTTTATTTCCAAATGACCTCAACAATTATAACTGCTTAAAGCTATTTTAAAGTAATCCACATCTTATTTTTTCTGTCTAATATCCTTTTCAGATGAACATCGATCTTCATAGAAATGTAGTGCGTATTATTACCTGAAAATGAATTACCGGATTATGCTCGCCTTTCAGGTGGCTCCGATTAAATGAGTGTCGTAGAAGAATCTACGCGAAATGCTGAAGATGATGAAATCCGCAAAGCAATCAAAGCCAGTAAAATGGAAACAGGTTCGCTAACTTAACCGCTTGTAGTCGATTTAATATTTTATTACATTGTTGACAAATTTTCAGAAACTGATGTAAATGACCTAGTAAGATTAGGGTTTTAACGTGAGGACGTCATAGCTGAACTACGCAAACAAAACGGCAACAAAACACAAGCAACTGCAGCTTTGATTGCAAAACCATTAAACTTTTAGGATTAGTAAAAAGAACATAAATATTAGAACTAATAATTTGGGAAAAATTATCAACGATGACAAAAAAGCACTTCACCAGAAGAAAGAACAGATGAAAAAGGTCGACGGCCCTTTTCAGAGCCTAAATTAAGCCGATAAACAAGACTTAATTGTATAAAGAAGCTCAAAAAACTAGCCCAAAGTGTATCTACAAACGAAGAACAATTCCTCTTTACAAGACCAATCAAAACATCTGAGATGGATTTACGAATCAGTCGAACACTGCTTAAAACAGAAATAAAATGAGACAGAACAATGACCCTTCGAATACAAAATATAATAGGCAAAGGAGTGCACCTTTACTACCTAACCGGGGAAGTTTACGCTGAGTGTATGTCAGACTCGGCAATATTTGATCAATAGCGCAACTGTAACCACCATCATGGCCTCCATCCGAGCACGGTATGCAAAATTCCGCAGGTATGCCCTCTCAAGATCTTCAATAATCAGGAATTTGCTCAGTTACTCTAACAATCAGGCAACCATGGCTTGGAAGCTGTCTACGAGCTAACAAAAATGTGTACAATTCGAATGAATCTTGGGAAGGCCTGTGGTGCAGAATACCATCGACAAGACATCACCTCCACGATTGGATTGAAATTACATGGACCACTTCAGTGGCTCGATAAGGTTTTGACGCAAATGGACCCCGCATAATGCTATCAGTTCGGTATCCTAAGACGGGAATTAATTTATTGTAATACATTTTTTTCATATAAAAGATATCAATTATATCGTACTTTTTAATGCAATATGATGTACTGCAAAATATGAATTTATCAAAAAAATCATTTCGAAACAAAAGAACCTTGAACACTTGATCTTCAACATTCACCTGGCTTCATGTGTTTTTTTGAATTAATTAATTTTTTTAATTTAACTAATAAGCGAAACTTCCGATTGTTTTGATGTACGTAGTTCGGTAATGTTGGAGAATGTATCCAGCTTCTGGAATATAACTTCATCAATCGACAGATTGTTGCTTAGTTGTTGGTGGTTTTCAGAAGTAAGAATAATTACTATAAAGCATAAACAATTTAGTTATAAAAGTTGCTTTCACTACCGAAAATAAAAACTAAAGTAAATTCACGTAATTTGTTTTCATTTGAACTGCCACACTGATAAATTAACAAAAAAAACTTTTCTGTCAGTTTGAGCAAAAGTATTTTTCAATCCACCACTCACATGTATTCACGGATAGGAAAATAAGAGTAATTTAAGAGAATTTTCTCTTACTCACCTCAAAAAAAAATTTGCGGGTGTTTAAGGGGGGTATGAGTCGCGCCTCTATGTAATTATTTTCTCTATGGGTCCGCCGTTCAAAAACCTGCCGGCCTTTCTAAAAGTGGCCCTTCGGAAACGCAAACAGCCTCTGCTGAGGCATATCAGCTGGAGGAAAAACTGAGGATGTTACGTATGCGTCACGAGATTCTTAAATTGCAAAGGCAAATTCAGGCAATGGAGACAAATGAGGGGCCGGTTCGATACTGACGAGTCAAATACAAAGAACTGGATGCCGCTGTCCCAAAATTCAGTGAGGATGATCATTACGACATACATAAATCGTTCGAACAATTCGACGACTTTACTGCGACGTGTGGATACACAATAAAATAAAAGTGTCAAGCTGTTCGTCGATGTGTGGAAGGGACATCAAAACAATATATCCTAAACTTGGGTCGGGTTGCATATGACGAGAAGAAAGCAGGTCTTATTAACATGTTCAAAAGAACTATCACGCGGCAAGAGGTATATCGACAGTTGAGGGCCCGTACCCTGAGGAGTAACGAATCTTGTTTGAGTTATTTTGTGTCCATGCAATCGATTGCAGCAAAGTCCGATATTGAACAGCAGGAACTGGTGGACATAATTATAGATGGAATCCCCGACAGCAGCAAAAGTGTCACAAAGCTGTATAGTGCAATTTGCATAAGGGCAATCAGAAATAGTACGACTGCCATAACTAAACCAAAAGCTGCCGCTGCTAGTGCCATTGTGAAGCGAGGAGAGGTTAGATGTTTCAACTGTTCACAACTTGGACACTACCAAAGTACCTTTCCGAAGCCAATTCGTCCAGTGTGTTCCTGTTTCATATGTCACAAAATGGGACACCTCCATAAGGATTGCCCACTGGAGAAGACACATACGGTCGCATCTTTATCATTTGACCCAACTGATGTTACCTGATATGATGTACATAATAATGATGATAACGTTTCTAGAAAAGGAAAGGGTGGCTTTCATTTATTGTTGTAATCAAAGCAGATGCACTGGATTTATAAGTTTGTTGTCTCTTTTCGACTCTGGTAGCCCAATGAGTATAACACAATGTTCAAGTGCTCCAAATTTTATTACATTATCGAATGTTGCCGTTCCAACTGAATTTTGCGGTTTGGGAAAGCATAGACTATATACTTACGGTACAGTTTCATGTAAAGTACAATTTCGCAATTAAAATTATTTCTTTCTTGGTTATCCCTCAGGGAACAATGACGACGCCACTTATTCTTGGACGTGGCTCTATGAAAGTATGCAATATTTGTTTAACTAAAATTAAATTTGTCAAAGTAAAATCTGAATTTAATAAACCTATGAATTTACATGTACCAGAAGCACCAACTATAGACGAACTGTGGAATCATTGCCAGCTAGCCATTTGAAATGCCGCCTCTGATGTGCTGGGTTTCAATCGACAACCAAAGCGAAACTTCTGATTCGATGAGGACTGTCGGCAGGCACATGCAGCCAAGGACGAAGCATATGAGTCAATGCTGCAAGCTAGGACCAGAACTGGTGAGAGAGCAGCCCGCGAAATCTATGTGCAAAAAAGAAGAGAGGAACACCGACTCCTAAGAAGGAAGAAGAGGGAGCACGAAAAGCAAGCGGTCGAGTCTATTGAGGGATGCTACAGCAGGGGTAACGCTCGAAAGTTCAAAAGGGTGAAACGATCTACCCAAGGATTCCAGCCCAGAATAGAAGACTGCCGTAATAGAAATGGTAATGTCGTAGGAGATCCGCAGACGGTGCTGAGAATTTGGAAGGAACACTTTTCCAAGCTGCAATGCGGCGAAGACTGCCTACCATCCGTTGCTATGCAGAACAACCCATTCAACTTTGATGATGATGGTCAAAATATCCGTCCTCCTGACCTAGAATAAGTAAGAACGGCAATATCCGAACTTAAGTCGCACAATACCGCGGGTTCAGATGGCCTGCCAGCACAAAAAAGGAGATGCTCTGAACTGCGCCAACTACAGAGGTATAAGTCTCCTCAACATCGCATACAAAATTATGTCGGCTATTTTGTGTATCCGCCTAGAACCTTTTACCAACGACCTGATCGGATCTTATCAGTGTGCCTTTAGGCGAGGAAAATCGACTAACGATCAGATTTTCACATTCCGGCAGATCCTGGAAAAAACCCAAGAATTCCAAGTCGATACGCACCATCGCTTCATCGACTTCAAAACCGCCTATGATAGCGTTGATGGAGACGAGTTATACGAGCCTTGTCACATCTCGGCATCCCTGCCAAACTTGTCCGCTTGTGCAGAATGACAATGTAGGACTCGCTGCTCCGTCAGAGTCGGTAAGAACTTCACCGACGACTTTGATGTCAAGAAAGGCTTGAGACAGGGTGATGCGCTATCATGCAATCTCTTTAACATCGTGCTGGAAGCAATTGTCCGCAACTCAAATGTCAACACCAGAGGCACAATTTTTCAAAAGTCCGTTCAACTCATTGCTCATGCTGATGAAATTGACATCATAGGCAGAAGAGAGCGAGCTGTCAGTGGAGCATTTGCAAGTATTGAATCGGAAGCGGCGAAGATGGATTTGACTGTTAACGAGACGAAAACTAAGTGTCATCGAGAAGAGAAGTTCAGCACCATCGACTGGGACAAAAACGTCACGATTGACGGTTATAACTTCGAAGTAGTCAGAGACTTTGTTTACCTGGGATCCACTTTTACATCGCACAACAATATCAGTGCGGAGATGAAACGAAGAATCACACTTGCAAATCGCTGTTTCTTCGGGCTTAGAAAGCATTTGAGTAGTAAAGCCCTCTCTCAAAGAACCAAAGAGACCCTATATAAAACTTTAATCATGCCAGTCCTGCTGTATGGGGCAGAGGCATGGACACTGACAAAATCGGATGAAAACCAGCTGGGTTGCTTTGAGAGAAAGATTCTTCGAGTTATGTTTGGCTTAGTGTGCATCGGTGGTGAGTGGAGAAGAAGATTAAACGACGAACTTTACGGGCTCTACAGTGATATCAACCTGGTCAAAAAGCTAAAAATACAGCGACTGAGATGGCTAGGTCACGTGGAGCGCATGCACATCGACGCACCAGCCCGACGAGTCTTCGTATCCAACCCCGGTGTACAACGCGACAGAAGGCCTTATCTTAGGTGGCGCGATGAATGACCTCAACCAACTTGGTGTGCGTAACTAGTGGCAGCTGGCTAGGGATCGGGCTAGCTGGAGAGGTTTGCTGGTCGAGGCCATGATCCATCCTGGATTGTAAGCGCCATCTAAAGTATATAAAGTAAGTATGAATTTACATGTTAGTGCATCTGATTTGAGTAATTTAGGAAAAGTGGTTGATGATCCTGGAAGACAGATAACATTCAAAAATATACCTGAGAAAGCAGTCGGAACAGATTAGATTGACGGTCATGCTTTGGCGGCGCAAAGTCATTACAAATTGCCTGCCGTTTGTGTCAAAAATAGGTTTATGGAAATGTGTTCTATTGATATACGAGTAGATAGATCACAATACGAAGTTGATATTTGCCCTAGATTAGAGAGAACTAAAGCTGATATTATTGCTTCAATAATTGCCGAATCCTATTTGAGGCCCGTAGGTATTTCACAGGGAATCACCGATTACCAAATGAGAATTCGATTAGCTGATGTAACTTTTATCCATTGTGCGCCACGCCACTTATCTTTTCATCATCGAGCTGAGGTACAAAGAATTACCAATGATCTTTTGTCTAGAAAAAATATTCGGCCAAGTCAGTTCGGCCCTTACACTTCAGTAATAGTCTTGGTAAAAAAAACGGTAATTTACGTATGTGCATTGATTATAGGGGTCTTAATAAGAAAACTATTCGTCATAACTTCCCATTACCATTAATCGAGGACTGTATTGAATACACAGCAGGTAAATGTTGGCACACTTTGATTGATTTGAAAGATTTAATTAAGTTAAGATGCACGAAGATTCAATAATGTTCACTTCTTTTGTAACCCCTCATGGGCAATTTGAATAGTTAAAAATGCCATTCGGATGAAAGAAAGTCCCAGCTAACTTTCAGAGATTTGTCTACAATATTTTCCGTGATTTAATCGACGCTGGCAAAATAATTATCTATATAAAGGGTCCGCCAAATAACTTTTTCTTTTGAAAATGCTATAAAAAACTACTGAATATTTTCTCAAATTTCTTTTTTTATTTGAAAGTACAATCCTTCAGGTTAATAATGGAAAATTATTTTATTCAAATGGCTGCCTCGGGTGGCCATGCAGTAGCATACACGATCGGTCAATTCTTAAGCACATTATTGTCGATTGTGTGCAGCTGTATTTCACCAATATTGTCCTTTAAAGCGTCAATTGTCTCTGGCTTGTCCGCGTAACACTCATCTGTTACGGCACCCTACAAATAATAGTCCAACGGTGTCAAATCGCAGCTCTGAGGTGGCTAACCGACGTCAGCTCTGCGGCTGATAATGCGATTCTCAAAACCAGGGCGCAAAACATCGAGTGTAGCTTCTGCTGTGTGGCACGTAGCGCCATCCTGTTGAAAACCAATATTGCCAATATCTTCCTCTTCAATTTTTGTGAACAAAAATTCGTTCAACATGGCCCGATAACGATCGCCATTGACTGTAACGGCCACTCCTTGCTCATTTTCGAAGAAAAATGGCCCAATTATGCCTCTGGACCAAAATCCGCACCAAACAGTGACTCGTTTTGGGTGTATCGGCTTTTCAATGTATGCGTGCGGATTTTCTGTGCCCCAAATGCGACAATTTTGCTTGTTTACATACCCGCCAAGATCAAAATGAGCTTCATCTGAAAAGATGATTTTTTGGCAAAATCGGCATCTTCTCTAAGTCGATCGCAGCCCCACTTAGCGAAGCGAAAACGCATTGGATGGTCATTTGCCATCAACTCCTGAACCAATTGGACTTTGTATGGCGTCATACCAAGGTCTTTATGCAAAATTCGTCTCAATGATGTCTCCGAAATGTTCAATTGTTGAGAACGACGGTGAATTGATGTTGATGGCGCTTCACGCACACTTTCTGCCACAGCAGCAATATTCTCGGGTGAACGAACTGTTTTTGGCTTTTCACGCTTTGGTTTATCGATGAGGATGCCAGTTTCTTTCACTTTTTTCACAAGATAACGAACATGCGGAGCTGACGGTGCTTCACTTCTTCCAAAATCCGTACGCACTTTTCGCACACATTCTTCAACATTACCATAGAGAAACTAACATAGAGGCACGACTTCGGGGGCTTATTCTCTTTCACCCTACAAGCTAAATTGAGAGGATTTCCTCCGTTTCGACAAGCATGTGTTAGTTGCCCGTGCATTTTAAATGGAGCAGACACCAACACAGGCTTATCGAAACGGAGGAGTGCGCATTCCCAAATTTGGTAGATATGGTGACCTTATATATTTAAAATGGAAATCCGTTAAATTCAAAAATTGAAAAATTAATTGCTTTTTAGTTAAATTGTATTTTTAAAGGCCTTAATCAAACATAAAACATACTAATAAAAGCTTTTTGTTGATTCTGGTTTACAAATTAAGCAATATTTATTAATTTCATGTTCAAAATGAAGAAAATCCAATCAAAAAGTAGAAGCAAACCATAGCATATTAATGCGTACGTGCCAAAATTCCACCACAAGAAAAGACCAGTTTACTCAATTTGAGGTGAGTATTTTGACAGATGACAAAACAGAAAAAAAGATATTCATTTCAAAACAAATATTGAAAGTGGGCGAGTTTTATTTTATTTATTTTTTATTTTGTCCTGTAATTTAATTTTAAAATATATTGGTGCAAAATTTTAAACGACCCATTGTTAAGCGCTTAACATTTTACTAGTTAGCAATTTCCTAAGTGCTTATTGATTGAATAACTTTTTCAAAATTTTTAAACCTTTTCTAAACTAGTAAATTGCTAACTAAGCAGAAAGCTGAGCATTTGTAGGGTTTGAATTTTGATGAACACAATTGTTGATGTTATGCGTTGTAAATTAATTATATTTTGATAAAAACCCAACATGTGCTCTAAAAAGGTTAGTTATTTTTGTTTTCATCATTTTAACTTCATTACTTACAAAAAAAAAAATCTGCACCAGCAGGACTCGAACCTGGGCACTCCGCGTGCAAGGCTGATATACTATCAGATTCCATAATGGATTTAGCAAATTGCTAAAAGTTAAATAGCCATTCCGTGATTTTAACTTTAGTAAAATGTTAAAATCGTTTAAAATTTGCTCAATCATCTTTTTAGCTTAGTAAATAGCTAAAAGTGGCTTTAACATTATACTAAATCGTTTAAAATTTTGCGCCATTGTTTCTATATGATTAAAAATGAAACTGTCCAATCGTCAAATTCATCACTTTTACAATCTCCGTGTTCCACACCAGTTGCTAGTGAAAATTACGATCCATCCATACTTTCTACGAAAATATTAACTCAAAAAGAATACATTCGTAATTTAACTAATTTTTATCTTCCATCATACCAAACCAATCTTAATCTTCCCGAATTCATTGGTAAAGCTACTTTGAAAACAAATTTGGTTAAGCATCTTGTATTGGCTCGCAGTAAAAACAATGTTAAACCAATTGAACGCATGAAGAATGCCTTGTTTACAGCAGAAATCCACCAAGAAATGGAGCACATGCGATTGAATAAAATGTATCGCATCCAAGCGTACGCTTGGTCGCATTTAGTTCGTGGCAATTGCTTTTGTGTGATCAACTCGAATAGAACTGGTAAAACCTGGTGTTATTTGCCTCCGGTTTGTAGCATGTTGAGTTTCCGTCTAGAATCGAAAGACATTCTGCCGGCCTATGGTCCAGCTGTTATTATAATCGCACCATCGTCCGTTTAGGTTGAGACTATTTATCGTCATTGTCGACGCATTTTGGCTAGCACAAATTAGTATTGTCCCAGCATATGGACTTCGCAACAACGAAGATGTTAAAATTGAACTGCACAATGGGTTTGGTGTGCTTGTAATTACACCACCATGCTGCAGCGTTTGCTCGAGGCCAACGAGAAGGAAAACTTGCTCAACATACGCCAAGTACAAACTTTAGTTATCGATGGTTTGGGCAGCATAATGAATGAGAGTCCCGAGTTTGATGAAACCCTCTTCAAGCTTATCTCTCCAGTTCTTCAAGATGAAAAGATTCCACTTCAACTGGTGGTCACTTCCAAGACATGGACTCGGCGATTTATTAATTTTGTAAGGATTGCTAATCAGCCTTTGCTGAGCATTGCAGACTATTTAGAAGCTGCAGTCTATGCCAAGGCTAAAGTTTCCATTAAATTGCAAAGTAACTCCGAAAAGATGTCGGTTGTTATGAAATGTTTGGATAAGTGCGCATATCAATTGGAGCGTTGTGCAGTCTTGTGCAATTCGGCAGATGAAGTACTGGAAGTTGAGAAATGCTTGCGCGAATCCGGATACATGTGTATGGTTTATACGGATCAAATGCCAGCTGATAGTACCGATATGATCAAGGAATGGAAGGAGAAGGTAAGTCTCATAGTAAAGTATAGTATAGTATAAAAAACAAAAACTCCTGCTTTTTCTCCGTCAATATTAAATAAAATGCAAGACTGGATCGCACGAACTTGCTGTTGTAGCTAACAACTTTAATGTATCTAACCATTAAAGCTGTTTAGTAGGTATGTAGTCTAGTTAACCTATGCAGGTTTAAGGCGGATGTAGTTAAGATTACTTTAATTCTTATTATAATGAATTGTCGAATAGATGATTAAAAGAATAGTTACTTAGGTAAATACCAATCTACAAATGTATATTTAAATCTTTGTTATGGATTCGAGATATGTAAGTTAGGATAGTAAAATATACATATATATATATATATATTTATGGAAGCTAAGTATGTAAACATGTGCATATAATAATGAAAATGAATGTAGGTGGGTAGGTAGCTATATGCATATAACTTTATAATTTAGGTGCAATCTGCAATATGCATACATAAGATTCATGTGATTTTTAAAGACACATGTGTATATATAAATGTATGAGGTCGTACATTTTATGTAGTATTCAGTGACGTACGCAAAGATTAGTAAAAAGGGAATAATAATGAGGTATAGAAATAAATGGATAATACACATAATTAAATGGTTTTATATTGCTTAGTCTTTATAGTTTGAGGCAAAACAAAGATGCAATTTGAATTCTTTAAGAATATATCAAAATAAAATTCAAAAATATTTTTATACTTGAAAGTGGACTAATCTAAGAACACACATTTTTTATAATCATTCTTGGAGCCGTTTTCGAGAAATACATTTTTTTTAACGGTTATTTTTAGCATTTGTATGGGAGGTACGTTGTTTTTTATTTTAGGAATATAGTTTTTTTTAACTATTCAAGTTAATGTCAAAAAACTAACAAATACGAAGTTTCGCTTTTTGTTTTATTGAAATGTATATGTTAAAGTTAAATTAGGTTTGGAAAATACTCTTTTTTTTCGGGCTGACGGCAAAAGCCAATGTCTTAATACTGTGAAAAATGTAAAATTATGATCACCTAAAATTGTTAAATAAAAACAGCTCTACTACTACTTCTACTAGTTTTTTAACATCTAATTTTTGTTTTAAATGTTTGTTTTATAACATTCTACAGTACATGGAAACTGACGAATATGAGATTTGTAAGTACTTTAATTCAAAACTTGCAAACATTTTTTTAACTATTAAGATAAAGTCAAAAAAATACCAAATACGAAGTTTCGAAAAAATCTATTGATTCGTTTTTGAAATTGAGTTTAAAAAAAAAATATTTATTTCCAAAATAAATTAACTGAATACTGTCATACATTTATATATACATAATTATGTATCTTTAAAAATCACATGGATCTTATGTACATATGCATATTGCACTTAAATTATAAATAATACAGTGAGGGTTTCCGTTACCTTTTTTTATTCAAAACATTCTCTTCGGTATATATATACATATTTATTTAACTTATGAAACATTAACGACCATACATAATATATATTAAATTATTCTAGTAATCAGTACGTAAATATTTTTTTATAATTCTGTTCTTATTAGAATGTCTTACACAATTGGATGAATGTTATCTGTTTTTCTTTTCAAGTTTTAGTTCTTCGTTTCGATTGAAATATGTTCTGGGAATTGTTGTACACATATAAAAGTTTAATTAAGAAATAATTTCCCATTGATTCAAGTGGACTCAGGAATGCAGAAGCTGGCTGCAAATTTTGTAAATGGCTTCGCCAACGCCGGATTTGTACTGGACAAGCTTTTGAGCGAGAATGGCAACAAATGACTGTACAGCAACAGCTCATTCATTGCTTTCCGATTAAATTGAACAAAAATTGCTTCATGCGTTTTGGTACAATTATGTGACTAAGAATTTCTTTACGCTGGATCGAATCGTTCCACCTTCATCGATACTGGGCTTGCTTTACTTGGGAAGACGGAACTATCTGGAAGTTGTGGCTTCACAAGTCTATATGGCCACTGCAATGGAGACATTTATCCATGCGCTGCAGGAACTGGAAAAACTTCCACTCCGCCAAAGCAAAATTTTCCAATGTGCCATATAATCCATTGGTGCATACAAACAATAAACCGCCATATAGCTGTAGGTAAGTTAATTGAAACTTTACACAAAAATAAAATGGTATATTTAACTCCTAACTCCCAACAGTTCCTTCATCTTCATGGCAATCGAATTCTCCAAAGAGAAAGCATTGCCAGTAAAAGAAATATTCCGTGCTTCAAAGCAACTCCCACCGGATGTAAGAATAGTGTGAGACATAATCTTTTGTTAATATAACGTTTCGTAATATTAAACCTTTTCTACTCACAATGTGATCGAACACAAGAGCAAGTACATACGATCCAACCCTGCGTTTAATTTATTTATAAAAAATATGGAAACAATTTGCCGCAAGCTTTTACTTTCCGATGAATTTCCATATCAGGAACAAAGCAAATATTTATCAACCAACAAAGAGGTAGAACTACTCAACGACGAAAAATGAAAAGAATTCATAGTAAGTATAAGTTAAGTTTTTTTTTTTGTTTAATGGATTGCTAGTATATTTTATTATCATAAGTTATGTTATAAAAAAATTAATTACTATAACAAATTTACTAAAAATCAATAAAATCTATTTTTTGTGATCTAGAATTACGGAATACCTTTTTGCAAATTTTACACTTTAAAAAAATCGAACCCGAAATTTTAATCTAACTTGATATTCCGTCTGTCTCTCTATCGGTCGATATAAATATGTATATCCATTTCTTCTACCTAATTATATTTCATTTTTACGCATAATAATGACTTAATTACATACATACACATGTTTTTGCTATCTACGTCACTGAATACCTACCTACTTACAGTATATACTATTTGGGCTCTCATACATTTATATACCTATATATCATTAAAAATCAAATGAATATTATGTATATTGCACCTATCATATAAAATTATATGCATATATCTACCTACTTATCACCAACTTACACTTTCAATGTACATTGTATGTATACACATTAACATGCCTACATATTCATATCTGTATGTAGTGTAAGTACACAATTATCATCCTAATTTCCGTAATTAAAATCTATAATCTAGATTTAAATATAAATTTGTAGGTATGTAGGTACCTAAGTAACTATTCCTTGAATCATCCATTCAATCCATTATACTAAAAACTTACCTACATATTTGGATCTACCTACTAATAGCGTCAATGTTTAGCTACATTAAAAAATATTCAAATTTAGTTTAAATATACATTTTTAGGTAGGTACCTAGTAACTATTTCCTGAAACATACAATAATTCTATTCATTATACTAAGAACTTACCTAAATCGGCTTTAAACTTACCTAATGCTAATTGGACCTACATGCTAACAGCGTCAAAGTTTAGTTACATTAAAGAAAACTCGAAATTTAAAACTAATAAATGGGCCCTATCACAGAATCCATCACAATCGAAAATTTACTGCGAATCCTGAAAAATATATCATAGCATCCATTAGTAGTCGAAAATCATAAAATCGGATTTCAAAATCTCTAAATATTTACAGATTGTTTAATTTTTATTTTACAAATAGTTTTTGTTGGAAATTTGCTGCGTGTGAATCCAATTTCTATGAAACTGCTTGCATATACCATGGAGCTTTGTGTTCTTTGATTCAGTTCAATGGAGAAATATCTGCTGCAGTCAATAAGACCGATGACGACATACACACCCACACCGACGACGCGAAGCACAGGCGACAACTGTTGCAGATGATTCTGCCTCACACGCTGCTACATCATCTTCAACAGAAGACACCACATCATCCACATCATCCAATATTTAAATAAAAAAGGATAATAATAATTAACATTGATTGTGTTCCTGGCAAAAATGTGATCTTATTCTATTCTTCATAATGTTCTATATATCTCTGTGAGCAGCAAACTTATTTGTAATGAATAGTAATAATAATTTTAATTAATTATTTTGTGTTGTCATTAATGCAATCTTTATATATATATATACATTTATATGATTCTCTGTTTATTTTCGGGAATGTTTGTTCAACTTCACCTTTAAAAAAAACGGTCTAATTTTAAAAAACACGAAAGAACTACTTTTCGATAGCAATTTTTCGAAATAATTTTTTGAATTTAAAATGATTGCAGGGATTTAGAAGCTAAGGTTAATTTACACTCAGAACAGTTACAATCATCGAAATCAAGCAAGTAGTTTGGAAATTAGAGGTTTGCGTAAGTACTGATTTCAAGATTTTTCTTGATATAAGTAGAAATTTCTTGGATTTGCTACTTTGGACAAGCTGTCATTTCCAAAGTACTTGCTTGATCTCGATGATTTAAACTGTTCTGAGTGTTAATTTACCTCAGCATAGGGCTATAATACTTACCTATGTGTCATTGACACACAACATTACATTTCCCTTAAAAAGAAAAGAATTCTTTTGAACACCCATAAGGAAAATGTAATCGAAAAAAATTAATTGAATCACAATTCTTAAGCTATATACATATATATATACATAAGGAGAACAATTTAAAATATTGAGCCCAATGTATTAAATTATAATATCTGGCAATAATGACTTCCTGTTGGGCTTCATTGTTTGTGTGGTCTGACCTTGTTGTTCGTCATGATTTTGAGATGAATGGCAGGCGCTGTTTATCCTACAAAATTAAAAGAAAAACAAATACTTAAAAATACATGAAATTAGGTTTTTTTGTATTTAACGTACCTTATTTCTGCTTGACTGAATGCTGATCCACAGACAGACCAACAATCTGTTTAGAAGTTACAGACCGAGGTGTTTCGGTCAACATGTGCATATCGATCTCGTTCATGAGATTGCCACTGACGATATATTTCTTCCAAAAAGATAATATGGCTACTTTCTCAGCAATTCCTTCTTTCAGTTTATCGAGATCTCTGAAAGTTTATAAGAAAAACATCGATTAGATATGAATTTGCACTTGCAAAATAAAGGTTTACTTACTCTGTCATTTTGCTGGGAAAATTGTTTCCGGTACCAAAACATGTCCTGTCGAAGAATAGATTCCAAGAAAAGCTTTCTTTATTTCTGTACTACAGCAACAACCCGCCACTACTAATGGCTCATTGTATTGTTGTTTCTCTTTACATAGACGAGACACTTCATGTGGCAGCGAATCGCTTATTCGTGAGATTTCATATTGTGTCCGCCAATGTGAAGCCTCCTTTTCTAAATCACCAATTTGATCTTCACTTTTTGTTGATGGATTGGTTTTTGTGTAAAGTGGAGTGGTTGGTGGTATCACTCCCAGATGAACTAAGTACGTCTTCACTCCCAATCTAAAAAAAAAACAACAAAACAATTATAGAAAACAAGAAACAATTGGGTTTGGTTTCTGAGTTTCCAATCTAAGATATACCTTTGGATGTACGCTTTCCATCGGATCTCCGTCATTGTGGCCAAATCTTTATCAAACAAACATAAAAAACAATTTTTTTATATATATATATATTTCTTTTATCGAAATAAAGAATATTTAAATAAATATGAAAAAAAACTTACCAAATGTGAAAAAAATTATTATTTTTGTTTTGGTAATTAGAAATGTCAGACAGACTTTTGACAAACCAACAACAAAAAAAATTATCTGTCAGTTTGAGCAAAAGGGTTTTTAATCCACCACTCACATGTATTCACGGATAGGAAAAAATGAGTAATTTAAGAGAGTTTTCTCTTACTCAACTCAAAAAAAATTTGCGGGTGTTTAAGGCAAGGGGGGTACGAGTCGCGCCTCTATTTAATTATTTTCTCTATGCCTATCACAGAATCCATCGCAATCGAAAATCTACTGCGAATCCTGAAAAATCTATCATAGCATCCATTAGTAGTCGAAAATCATAAAATCGGATTTCATAATCTCTAAATATTTACAGATTGTTTAATTTTTATTTTACAGATAGTTTTTGTGGGAAATTTGCTACGTGTGTATCCAATTTCTATGAAACTGCTTGCCTATGCCATGGAGCCTTGTGTTTTGATTCAGTTTAATGGAGAAATATCTGCTGCAGTAAATGAGACCGATGACGACACACACACCAACACCGACGACGCGAAGCACAGGCGCCAACTGTTGCAGATGATTCTGCCTCACAAACTGCAAGACACCACATCATCCACCTCATCCAATATTGAAATAAAAAAGGATCATAATAATTAACATTGATTGTGTTCTTGGCAAAAATGTGATCTTATTCTATTCTTCATAATGTTCTATATATCTCTGTGAGCAGCAAACTTATTTGTAATGAATAATAATAATAATTTTAATTATTTTGTGTTGTCATTAATACAATATTTATATATATACATGTATATGATTCTCTGTTTATTTTCGGGAATGTTTGTTCAACTTCACCTTTAAAAAAAACGGTCTAATTTTAAAAAACACGAAAGAACTACTTTTCGATAGCAATTTTTCGAAATAATTTTTTGAATTTAAAATGATTGCAGGGATTTAGAAGCTAAGGTTAATTTACACTCAGAACAGTTACAATCATCGAAATCAAGCAAGTAGTTTGGAAATTAGAGGTTTGCGTAAGTACTGATTTCAAGATTTTTCTTGATATAAGTAGAAATTTCTTGGATTTGCTACTTTGGACAAGCTGTCATTTCCAAAGTACTTGCTTGATCTCGATGATTTAAACTGTTCTGAGTGTTAATTTACCTCAGCATAGGGCTAAATACTTACCTATGTGTCATTGAGACACACAACATTACATTTCTCTAAAAAAGAAAAGAATTTTTTTGAACACCCATAAGGAAAATGTAATCGAAAAAAATTAATTGAATCACAATTCTTAAGCTATATACATATATATATACATAAGGAGAACACTTTAAAATATTGAGCCCAATGTATTTAATTATATTATCTGGCAATAATGACTTCCTGTTGGGCTTCATTGTTTGTGTGGTCTGACCTTGTTGTTCGTCATGATTTTGAGATGAATGGCAGGCGCTGTTTATCCTACAAAATTAAAAGAAAAACAAATACTTAAAAATACATGAAATTAGGTTTTTTTGTATTTAACGTACCTTATTTCTGCTTGACTGAATGCTGATCCACAGACAGACCAACAATCTGTTTAGAAGATACAGACCGAGGTGTTTCGGTCAACATGTGCATATCGATCTCGTTCATGAGATTGCCACTGACGATATATTTCTTCCAAAAAGATAATATGGCTACTTTCTCAGCAATTCCTTCTTTCAGTTTATCGAGATCTCTGAAAGTTTATAAGAAAAACATCGATTAGATATGAATTTGCACTTGCAAAATAAAGGTTTACTTACTCTGTCATTTTGCTGGGAAAATTGTTTCCGGTACCAAAACATGTCCTGTCGAAGAATAGATTCCAAGAAAAGCTTTCTTTATTTCTGTACTACAGCAACAACCCGCCACTACTAATGGCTCATTGTATTGTTGTTTCTCTTTACATAGACGAGACACTTCATGTGGCAGCGAATCGCTTATTCGTGAGATTTCATATTGTGTCCGCCAATGTGAAGCCTCCTTTTCTAAATCACCAATTTGATCTTCACTTTTTGTTGATGGATTGGTTTTTGTGTAAAGTGGAGTGGTTGGTGGTATCACTCCCAGATGAACTAAGTACGTCTTCACTCCCAATCTAAAAAAAAAACAACAAAACAATTATAGAAAACAAGAAACAATTGGGTTTGGTTTCTGAGTTTCCAATCTAAGATATACCTTTGGATGTACGGTTTCCATCGGATCTCCGGCATTGTGGCCAAATCTTTATCAAACAAACATATAAAAAACAATTCTGTTTATAGTTAAATATATTTCTTTTATTGAAATAAAGAATAATTAAATAAATATGAAAAAAACTTACCAAATGTTAAAAAAAAACTATTTTTTATGTTTTGGTAATTAGAAATGTCAGACAGACTTTTGACAAACCAAAAACAAAAAAAATTATCTGTCAGTTTGAGCAAAAGGGTTTTTTAATCCACCACTCACATGTATTCACGGATAGGAAAAAATGAGTAAATTAAGAGAGTTTTCTCTTACTCACCTAAAAAAAAATTTGCGGGTGCTTAAGGCAAGGGGGGTACGAGTCGCGCCTCTATGTAATTATTTTCTCTATGAACATTACCATGATTTTCAAAGTAATGTCGCAATATTTCCCAGCGTTGCGTTGTTCAAACCTATACACAACCATATTCGTTCAGCGGAAGGATAAAACTAATTATCTGTCAAATCAGACATGAGCTAAGCGTTACCATTCACGAAATAAGGACTAGTTGAAAAAAAACGTTAGATGGCGGACCCTGTAGATGATATTTTAATCGCCTCTGTTAATTTTGAACCTCATGTAGAGACAGTGAAAGAGGTTTTGCGCAGAATATATAAAATGGGATTAGAAATTAAATTACCAAAATGTAAATTTGTTTATGATGAAATTGAATAACTCGGCTATGTAATGAATTCAAATGGTATCCGACCAACTAATACCCATATTAGTGCTATTAAGAATTACATTATACCAAGGACTAAACAGGAATTGAATTCGTGCATTGGATTATTTTCCTATTTCCGTAGGTTTTTACCATCCTTTTCAAAAATTGTCAGACCCCTGTTAGTTCTTCTACGCAAAGGTATTTTTTTTGATTTTTCCCAGGATTGCATTAATGCTTTCTGTGAGTTACGTGATAGGCTTGTTGCTGCACCAATATTAGCTGTTTACAACCCAACGTACGATACAGAACTTCATTGTGATGCCAGTGCTAATGGCCTCGGTTCAGTGTTGCTGCAATGTGAAAAGGATCGAAAGTTCCATCCAATGGTATACTTTTCAAAATCCACCACTGACGCAGAATCGAAGTACCATAGTTTTAGTTTGAGACTTTGGCAATCATTTACTCACTTAGGCGTTTTCGTGTGTATTTAGAGGGAATCCCATTTAAAATTATTACCAATTGTAATTCGCTTACGATGACTTTAAATAAAAGAAGTGTGAATACACGAATCGCTCGATGGGCCCTTGAATTAGAAAACTACAATTATAATATTCAGCACCGAAGTGGAGTGTTGATGAGGCAAGCTGATGCTCTAATTCGATGTTTTCAAAAGGAAAATCAAGTCGAAGTACGAAAAGACGTAACATCAGTGTATCAGCTGGTTGCATCTGTTGATAGTGAAGATTTAGATTTTCAGATTCAGGTAGAGCAAATGCGTGATAAGTGGAGTTGGAAAGTTCGAATTACATAATGGGTTAGTTTTTCGTAGGGATGGGTCAGACAATTTGCTCTTGTGTGTACCAAGTGAGATGGAAGACAATGTGATTCGTATGGTTCATGAAAAATAGTTCACTTAACTACTAATAAGTGTTATAACAAATTACGTGAATATTATTCGTTTGCAAATATGAGGTACAAAATTGATTTTTTTATACGAAACTGTATTAAATGCATCATGTATACAACACCAGTTCGTCAAATGAACACAATTTATATAGTATACCAAAAAACCAATCCCTTTTGACCCAATTCATATTGATCATTTTGGTCATCTGCCTTCAATAGCATCTAATCGAAAACACGCTCTTATTGATGCATTCACCATATTTGTTCGACTCTACCCAGTCAAATCAACTAGTACAAAGGAAGTCTGTTGTGCACTAGACAAATACTTTAATTATTACAGCCGTCCTAGGCGAATAATTTCTGATCATGGTACTTGTTTCACATCCCGTGAGTTTCAGATGTTCCTTGATAACCGTAACGTGAACCATATCAAGGTGGCTGTGACCTCACCGCAGGCAAACGGCTAGTTCAAACGTGTTAACCGAATATTAAAAGCAATGCTTAGTAAGTTATCTGAACCAGTCCTGCATGCTGAGTGGTCATTAAAGTTGTCACAAGTTGAATATGCCACTAACAGTACCATTCATAGTACCACAAAGCAATCACCAAGTAAGTTTTTATTTGGGGTGAATCAGATGGGTTTAATTATTGATGAGTTAACCGAATATTTGGAAGACAATGAGGTGGATCGTGACCTGGAGGGATCTAGACAAGATGCTTTAAATGCTATTGAAAAATTTCAAGATTATAGTTTACAGTATTTCTTAAGACGCAGTTGACCGGCAAAACAGTTCTCCATTGATGATTTTGTTGTAGTCAGGCATGTTGACACTTCTACAGGTACGAATAAGAAACTCATCCAGAAATATCGTGGTACATACGTTATTCACAAGGAGTTACCAAATGATCAGTATGTTATTAGAGATATTGTAAACTGTCAGCTTAGTCAGTTACCGTATGATGGAGTCGTTGAAGCTATTAAAATTCGACGTTGGATGACACCGAAAGCATCGTCGGAATCTGGAACCACTAACCACAGGCCACCTGAAGTAGATGAAAACTGCAACGAGTTTTTTGAGTAAATTAATTGTTTTGAGTTGATTGAGGTCACTCAAGATTGTCAGCTTGGCCGAGTTGTACTAATTTTTATGACGACCTCTGTTGGTGCTAAATGTAATTTATCTCTTTCTTGCTCTCTATATGCAAATGCCAAAAAAAGAATTAAAAGGGCGGAAATGAAAAAGAGGAAATCTTGTCTTGGCGATTGTACAAGAACGAAACACGTTTTAAGTAGCTTAAGAAAGAAACCAAATTAAGAATAAAGATTGTCATATTTTATAAACTTCATTGAAGAAAACGCCAACAATATGTTTATATTATTTTTGTTTTTGTTTTAGTGGACTGTGTGGATTTTAAGCCAATTGAATGTTTCTGTGTAATTTAGTCCAAAATGCGTTTCGCCCAGGTACTACAGTTAGGCTCATCAGTTAGTTGCTGTAGTACCTTCCTAAGACGCATTATTTTTTGATCGATGTTTGCCGTCTTCAATAAAATTTAAAGCGATTACTCACTGTAAAATATATTTTTCTAGGGGAATTTGGTTAGATACATGCACCTAGAAGTATGTTTTGCCCGTGGTCTGGCAAGTGAATTAATTGAAGAAAACGCGAACAATATGTTTATATAATTTTTTTTTTGTTTTAGTGGGCTGTATGAATTTAAAGCCAATTGAATGTTTTTGTGACCTTTAGTCCAAAATGCGTTTCGCCCAGGTACTATAGTTGGGCTCATCAGTTAGATGCTGTAGTACCTTCCTAAGACGCATTATTCTTTGATCGATGTTTACCGACTTCAATAAAATTTACAGCGATTACTCACTGTAAATTATATTTTTCTAAGGGAATTTGGTTAGATTCATGCACCTAGAAGTATGTTTTGCCCGTGGTCTGGCAAGTGAATTAATTGAAAAAAAACGCGAACAATATGTTTATATTATTTTTGTTTTTGTCTTAGTGCACTGTGTGGATTTCAAGCCAATTGAATGTTTTTGTGACCTTTAGTCCAAAATGCGTTTCGCCCAGGTACTACAGTTGGGCTCATCAGTTAGATGCTGTAGTACCTTCCTAAGACGCATTATTCTTTGATCGATGTTTACCGACTTCAAAAAAATTTACAGCGATTACTCACTGTAAATTATATTTTTCTGGGCGAATTTGGTTAGATTCATGCGCCTAGACTGGTCATGGTTTAATACACGATGAAGGCACAAGAAGTTTTTCAATTAAAATGAAAAAGTAGACCAGTACCACTAGAAAAGGAATCTGATGATCGATAGCTATAATTCCAGCCAAAAATAATTGAGAAAAAACTTGGTGGTAGCACACTCAAGTTGTTGTTGGGCATTCAAAGTCATCATATGATACGAAAAATGGCTTTAAAAAGCAAGTATGTAATCGTACAAAAACTGAAGATAGGTATTACCTTCAATGCGTGTGTTTAATGCTGTTTACGCGTACCTACCCTATGTTATAAGCATTTTTTATACCTACTATGGATCAATATTCTATCTTAATAGGCAAACGCAATCATAATAGCTGCCTTTTATTATCTACGGGTCTGGGTCTAGGTTATTCTTTAACACGTATTACAAAAACAACACGAGATCCAAGTTTCTATCGGGGTTTCTATCTGGGCTTGCAAAAATTAGTATTAAATTCGGCAAACCGTGTACATATCAGTACATAACACACATCGTTTTGTTTTTAGGGGGCAACCGTATGGGTTATTGGCGCTAATAAAATACGGCTAATATTGTCTTGTGTGTATGCATATACTCGCATCATAAACTTCAAATATCAATCAAATTCAACTGTATTCTTCTTGAGTTCAAAGGCACATGAAAAAAAAAATTTTCTTTAAAGGGATACAACAACAACTTTTCGGCTCTTAAATTTTCGCTTAACTAATTTCACAACCTTTTTACCACCAAACTAATGTTGGCGCGTGGCTAGGAATTCAACTAAAAAATTCGCGGGATGATAGTACTATGGTTTTAATATCCAAAGATGTCGCGGAATGAAACAGGATATTACAGTCAATAAAAGATGATGTTTCTTTTAGTTTGCAGTACATAACATTTCTTTTTTCACTCATTATGAGCTCATGTCTTACAAACCTTTGTCTTAATTCATAAAGATCCTGTTGTAATTTGGACATCGATTTGAATAAGGAATTACTAAGTCAAAGTCATGTCATCAGCGAATGCAGTTATACTGCTTACAAGAGATTGCTTAAGTATAGAATTAGTATACACTAAGAATAGCCAGCTATGTAAAGTTTGTCCAAAAGTAACTTATTTTTGACCATGTCAAATGCTTTAATCATGTCAATAAACAGCTTAAAAAAAAATTAATTTTTTGAATTAATTAAGAATGTAGTACACATTATTTTAAATCAAAACTCACTCTGACAACACAATCTCCTTCACTTTTGCGCAAAAAAAATATATTGTTTCTCATCCATAAAAACTTATATTTTTTTGTCATCTTCACCTTCTGAGCTGCATCATAGAGTTCACGTTTATGAGAGGTTATGCTGTTGTTGATGTAGATATTTGTACCATCATAATCATCTCCGCAAATATATGTGTTGTTAATGCTGCTCTCTCTTTTGTTTCATCTTCATGATAATCTGTTTGGTATCGCGACACGGGTCAAACAACTAAGATGTTAGCAGTTGATGACGAGTGGACTAAATTAATTTAGTCCACTTTTGCGTCAAAAAATATTTCTTTTTTTTTTAATTTAACTATATGCCTGTACGACCTAAGGTCTTTTAAATGCAACCTGAATTGCACGGCACTAGCTTGCGTATAATTATTAACGGTACTTCCCATAGAACCACTTTTCACATTTTCGACTTTCTCACTTTTTGATGAACCGGATAAAATTATGTTTTTTATGCAAATGTTCCCTAGTAGAGGTCAATAAAATTGCATACTCAAATTTAAAAAAAAAATGGTTTTTTTTCGATTTTTAATAAAATAAATAAATTTAAGTTTCTTAAAAAATCGATTTTTCAAAAATTCAGTCACTGATTTTTTGTTGAAATTAAAATTTTATATGTATGCTAATAACTATTTTTAAAAGGCGTTTCAATTATTTTTTTTAATCGAAAAAACATTTTCATAAAAATTTGTATATGCAATATTATTAATATTTACTTTTAAGGAGCACTTGTTTAAAAAAAATAATTTTAATCGTCGAATAATGAAAGGTCGAAAATATGAAACGTAGCTCAATGGGAAGTAGGTACCTCATCTACCTACTTACCGTTAATAATAATAACGCAAGACGAACGTGTTTAGGTAAATGTAAACTGCACTAACAATCATTTTGTCATCAAAATGTTTAGATCCGTTTTTGGTAAAAGAAATTTTTGGGGAGAGTACGATAACTCAGGCGCCAAAAAATAAAAATGGATTCTTGTAGAACAGTTAGCTACAAGTATTTTTTGATAAGGGAGGTGGGAGATATCTCCCACTGTTTGGCCGGGAGGGGTAATTTCGTAAAAAAGTACTAAAATGGAAAACAAGATATTAAAAAATTACGGTAATACATACAAATAAGTGTTATAACATTTTTTAAAACCAATACCTTACTCTATTAGGTCATTTTTAAATCAAGTGGAATCTATGCATATTTTTTGAAAAAAAAAAACGTGTTTTAAACTCAAACTTTGGGAAGAAAAAGATCAAAAAAATGTTTAAAGTGTAATTTTTCAGAACTGTAAAATTATATAATATTTTTGTTTACAAACTCGTTGCTCTGATTAATTTTTAATCAAAAACTGAAAATTATTTGAATTTATGTGTTCTAGTTTTTGAGAAAATAGAAAAGTACTAAAACTACTTTTTTCATGAGATTTTTTTTGTATTTACGGTGATCTCACTTTAAGGGGAGAGTTCCATAACTACGGTGCTTCAAAAAATTAACGGAGTTTTGTAGAGCGGCTTAACATAATCAATTTATCCTGCGAAAGAGGGGTCTATCTCCTTTCAGGCGGAGGAGCAATTTTCTAAAAAAATTACTTAAAATAAAAAAAATAGATTTAAGAACAACGGCAACATAAATAATAGCCGTGTTTTATTGGGAAATTTATCCGCCGTAAGTTTATCCGTCGTAGCATTTTACATACATTTCGCTACGGTCGATAAAAAGCTTAAGTAGAAGCTACGGTGGATGGCTGGTTGACGTTCAGTCGAGTCTCGATTCTGATTTTGTTAGTTTTGTTGGTACGATTGATAATTTAATTGAATCTCGATGGATGTGTTCATGGAGTGTTATAATTATTAATTTCATTCGTAAGACAAATCGATCTTTTTGATTCTTTTTTTAAATAGTTGGCGAGTTTATATTTCTCAAATCTTAGATAACTCCATTTTTTAATAAACTGTAAGCTGTTCTTCTGAAAAGTTTCTGACTTTTACTATTAAAAACTGTATCTTTGCTCAATTATTTTCTGAAGTACGACTAAAATTGCACCTATATCTGCAATTTTGCATACCCCTAATGTCAATTAATCAATTTTAACAAATTTTGATATCCATGTTGAAAAAGAAACCAATATTTATCGAATGAATTCCGTTTTTCTTTTATTTTTGACTAACTTAAGACCTATATTCGTTTTGTGTTTAATTTTTATTGATAGTTATAAATAAACGGAGTTTGGTGAAAAAAAATCATCTTTTTATTTAGATCTACAAAAAAGCAATTTGAGAAGACAAACCGCATTGGGTGGAACTGCACTATAGAGGAACTGCTGGACATTGCGCCGCAAAATATTTATTCGTTTGAAATTCTATGAGCTATAAGGCTAGGCGCGCACATATGCAACTTTCAGTTTTGCAACAGTTCTGTTGCTAAAGTGAATACCATGGACTTATATGAGAGTGCGCGCATGCAGTCCGCGATTCGAGCAACTTAAAAGATCTTCAGTTTGTATTACACCGAACTATAATGTAACTGCGCGCACATTAAAGTAAAATATTGTATGTGTGTTGGTTTATCTCGTTGATTTATTTTAAGTTGATTACGTGCGAGATCATCGTTCAACTATTGATTAAACTATTTCTTTTCGGAAAAATTGCATGTCCGCGCCTAGCCTTAACGCACTAAGCGGCAACTGAACTTCACAAAATGTGCTTTTTTTCACTGTTTAATGGACGTTGGCAATGGACGGTATTCGCAAAACTTCATGGACATGGACTGGGCGTACATTTTTGTGATCCCATTGTTTTTTTTTTCTGAACATGTGCATGGAAATGGCAAACCAAATGTTAACTATTTGTTCCTTTTTCCGCGTATGTTAAGTGCAGTCTGATGAGTGAATATTGAATTGAAAGCAAAACATACTCAGAAAATAAATTTGTAAATTGACTTGAAAAATAAAACTATAGCTATCGATCTACTCAGAAAATAATAATAAAAGCATGAAATATAAAGGGGAAATGTAAGGGGAGTGAACAATTTAAACTACGTTGTAGTGTGCGTTCAAAACCAAGAAACATAAAGGAAACAAGCAAATCTCCGGCAATTTTGTTTCCTCGTGTGAAAGGCATATACTATTTTTAAAGCAATACAATAGTTGTCCTGTGTAAAAAGAGACTTGACCATAGTCTATGAACAAACCCATTCACTTATCATTTCCTTTCTATTGGTGCAAAATGAATGTTCGAATTTAAAATTACAAATGGAGATAAAATGAAAAAAGAAATAGGTTTGAAACATAAATTAAATATTGGTACGTTTTTCTACTTTCTATTTTATATGAATGAAAGCTAATTATTGTTCATAATTTTGATATTTACTTAATTTTACCTTGCAAAAGACTCTTTCATTACTTGTGACTGCTGTACAGTGGTACCATTTTTACAAAAATAAAAAAGCTACGGTCCATGTTACGGTCGATGCGTTTTTTTGGGAATTACTTACTGTACAATGGATAGATTCCCAATAAAGCACATCTAATAATAAAATTATAGGTTTTTTGAAGCCATAAACTTGTCTTCTTATCATTTATTTTCACCTAGTTACTTGCGTTAATAGTTTTTGAAAAAAAACCTTTTTTGTAAGTTAACTATATGCCTGTAAAACCTAAGGTCTTTTAAATGCAATCTGAATTGCACTGCACTAGTTTGGCACAGTCGATTTGAGAACCAGGTATTGATTGTCTCACTTCAACCCATGGGCGGCATCCAATTAAAATTGGAGGTATAGAAAAGAATGCTCTTAGCGTGGGGATCGAACCCACACGTCCTAGTTAGCAATCAAGCACTTTATCCACTGCGCCATTGCCACCCTTCAAACACGAAATTTATTAGGGGGTGGCCGTTGCGCGATAGTTGTGTGTTCGCCTGTCAACCTCATGGTCACAGGTTCGATCCCTGCCGTAGTCTATGTCTTCTTATTTTTCCATTAAAAACTAATTCTAAAAATAAATGTCATACAATGAGTTGCTGGATTACTCATTACATACTGTTTAGGCATAGAACTAACAACATGTGATTGAGTAAAACTAGTATACCGATAAAATAAGTCAAAAAGAATAAAAAAATGAATGCGAATTATAAGGGACATCGATAAATAAGACACGGAAATTACTCCGCATTAGTTTAGCCGCCATCCCTGGAGATAAAATCTGAGACAACAACCACCTACAGTCTCCGAATATCGCGCCACACATCTTTCCTTTCATTATTTCTCTTCCTTAACCTCACCCTCACGCCCGCGCTGTGTTGAAACATTTAAAGGGTAATCAGTAATCCCTTGAGCGCGTGTAGATTATTAAAAAAAAAAAAAAAAAAAAAAAAAAAAAAAAACATTTTTTTAAGTACCGAAATTAAGTACTAATTGGCTGTGATTATTAGATGTCCTAATATATTCGTAATTGACCTATGAAAACTAGATGGTTTTATGTCCTTAGTTTAAAATTAAAAATTAGCAAGCCGATTTTTTTATGAGATTCCTAGTTCTTGTTTTTTTTATATGTAGATATACCTACTTATTTATAAAACAGCTGTTGGATATAGAGGACAAATTCAAAGTTTCTAAAAATCCAGACTCTGCAATACAAAAGAAACCTTGAATGCGCCCAACCTCGCACCCCACCCCAAAGCCTATAGTGTGTCCAGGCATGGGTTGAAAGGGGCATACATACGTCACTGTTTTTTTATAAGTTTCGCGTTTGAAAGTATTTTCTCAAAAAACTATTAACGCAAATATCACGATTGAAACAAATGATAAGAGGACAAGTTCTTGGATTTCAGAAAACCTATATTCTTTTATTGTAAGTGTTGCCGTTGTTTTTAAATCTTTTCTTTTATGTTGTCATTTTTTTTTAGAAAAAAACGTCCAAACGGGGGTGATAGACCCCCCCTCCCATATTAAAAAATACTTTTATTAAGCCCCTCTAAAAAAATTCGTTATTATTTTGGGGCGTCTGAGTTATCGTACTCGTGCCAAATTTGTTAGTGGTTTTGTGAAATTTGTGTATGGCCGTTTTTTAATGTTTAAAAAATTAAATGAACGTTCCGGCATAGGTATTATGTCCACTTTTTTTCTCGTCATCGCTTTCATCATCGTAATGTCAAGATTGACCAAAATCTCAAGTTCCTTTTTATTATGAATACAAAACTTGCAATATACCTACCTACCTACCTACCTACATAATTTATATAATGTAGGTAGTTAAGGTACCAAATTTTTAAATGTTCAAAATTGTGTCTTTCTGAAACGAAAAATAATAATATAGATAACTATGTAACTACATAGATACTTACACGATTCATAATCTACCACTACCTACCTACATAACCTACATAGCTATGTAATTAGTACAGATGATATATTGCAACCTTGCCTAGAATTTCCATATCTCGCATATGTTGATATAAGTATGTACCTAGATTGAATACCTACTACCTGCATTGTTACGTTAGAAAATCATTTTAGAGGTTTTACATACAATGGCCCAGCTGTCTCTATTTTCTTGAATGTCAAGAAAAAAAATCAAACTTTTCTTTTAAAAATTATTTTATTTCATTTTAAATATTTCCTTCATAATAAAAAAGTTTAACAAATCGAAAAAAACCTTCCGTATTGACATATGTTCATAAGAAACAATTTTTTGCTATCTGTCTCACTTCTAGAGCTCGATAAAATTAAAATTGTAGCATTAAAATGACCTGTTTGAATTACGAGTAGTTGAGGTAATCTTTACCGATGTAATTTTTTTCTGCTTAGTTAATTTCGAGCCAATGTGTACAAACTAACTTAATTTAGAGCCAATGTGTAAAAAAAATTATTTTAGACAATCACCTAAAAAACTTAAATGTGTATAGGTACCAAGTTTGAAGAAAATCGCTTCAGCCGCTTAGGCTGACAGACAGACGGAATTTCGGGACGCACACTTTTGGTGTTCTTTATAATTAAAATCTCAAGTTCGATTTTTTTTTCCAAATGTAAAACTTGCAATGAATATACCTAGTACCTACATACATACAGTCCGTAACATTAGAATAGCTTCACACATACTTTATCTTAAAATTAAATTTTTTTGAACTTTTTTCACGTGAACGTATAAAAATGGGTATTGAATTTTAAGCTAGAACTTAATTTCTGAGACTATGAGAAGTTACAACTTAGTTATAATATCTCACGGAATTTTGTGAGCTTATTTTTTATGGAGTCACTAAAATTTGAATTTTTATTTGTAACATTAGAATAGCCTCACCGTATTTAATATAGCAAAAATAAAAAACAGTTGTTTTATTAATTTTTTTTTAAATTTTATATTTATTTTGGACTTAAGCCAATTATTTTAATACTTTGTACAGCCTCCTTTATTTTGAATTACCTGAAAAATGCGATCATTTCGGGAATCGTACAACGATTTTAATAGATCTAATGAACTAGTAGCCCAGGCCAATTTGATACCTTCAATTAGCTGCTCTTTACTTCTGTACTGCTTCCCAACTTCATAAACCTTGCGTGTCAGCCAACCCCATTCATTTTCAATGATATTCAAATCGGGAGAGTATGGTGGCCACTTTAATTGCTGTATATTTTGGCTTTGCAGCCACGTCTTAACTATACCAGCTGTATGAATCGGTGCATTGTTCTGCTGAAAAATAATCGGCAGCGGTCCAAAAATATCCTGGAATTGAGGTAAAGCTGTCTTTAAAATAGTTTTGTAGTAGGCTGCTGTCATTTTACAGTTCACAAAAACTAAAACAATTGTGCCAGAAAATGATATTGCACCTCATACCATAAGTCCTCCCTCCCGGCTATGATGGCGATCTAAGAACAACTTTTCTTTTCTTAAATCATGGAAGTAATAATCATATCCGTGGGGTTCATCCAGGTTGAACTTCTTTTCATCTGAAATTATCACTTTTCTCCAATCATTTGATATGATGCTACCATCAGTATTCCACGCCATGTGGTACCTAGCAAAATTGAGCTGTTGTAGCTTACTCTCATTGTTTAGCGGAGGTTTTTTTGCAGCTTCAGGTTTCTGGCATTTTTTATGACTCAACTTATAATCATTCGGCTCACTTCTAATCCAGCTTAGTGTCTGATCTTATTCAGAGAGTGTGTGGAATTGGAGGCTTTTCTAACAATTATCAGTTTAACTTTACTTGAAAGAATGGTGGAAATACGACCTTTGAAATTGTTTCCCTATAATAACGGGTTTTTTAAATAGTTATTAACTACTTTTGCGCTTCTATTAATTTTCGGAGCTACAAATCGAATACAAAGTCCTTGCTCATGTTAATACTCTATTTTAGCAATTTCCGTTTTACTTAATGATTTTTTTCGACCCATTTAAACGATAAAAAAAAAGTAAAAAAACAAGAAAAAACAATAAAAAAAAAACCTTTATCACTTTCCGATAGCTTTTCGATGTTTAAACTTACAAGTTGCGCTTTGTCGGCGTAACAAAGTGAAGTGAGGCTATTCTAATGTTACAAACAAAAATGCTATTTTTTGTGAATATAAACAAAATTGGCTTTACAAAGTCCGTTAACTTTCAGAAATTCTTTAAAGTTCTCTTAATCTCAGAGAGCGTTCTCTTACATATATATTTCCTTATGTACAAATCAAAGAAGTACCAAAAATAGTTAACTGTAGGAAAGTTTAAGTATGAGGCTATTCAAATGTTACGGACTGTAGATCGCAAGTAAAAACTTACAAATTGCAACCTTCCTACCTACTATTCCCACAGAAACCGCATACCTACTTAGATATGGTGAATTACTGCAAAGTATCACATAGCTTATAAATAGGGAATAGTAAATAAATAACTTATTACGTCGACTGACATACGTCCTTGAACTTGAAACAAGAAACCTATTCGTAAAAAAGATTTAAAACATCTTTTTTACACATAGGTTTCTTGTTTCAAGGTTATATACAAATATCAGTACGCATTTTTGTTTGCCAACAATGCAAATATGAACAAAATTGTAGGAAAAAAATAACCTATACTGATATAATACATTCAAACCAGAAGCTACATATTCGTAAATTACGTACGCATAGAAACATTCCTTTTTTTTGTATTTTCTCCCTCAATTCCCTTCGTAGCAATGGCGGACAATGCTATTGTGGTAATCTTTTTTACTCGCACTCTTATTGTCAGAACTGATAAATAGAACCCTCTCTTTCTTCTTTTCAGTCTCCAAAGTTAAATTTATCACTACACTAGCGCCGTCACATGGTCTGCAAGAGAGTAAAATATCGACTCCATAAGAGTACTATAGGTTTTATATACAATGATTTGAACATTTATTTGACCATTTATTAAACCACATATGTACATATGGGTGCACCCTCTCCCAAAAAAGGGAAAGGACAACTCCAATCCGGCAAATCTCCGGTCGATAAGTCTTCTTCCGAGTATCAGCAAAGTATTTGAAAAGGTTATTAATAGAGCCCTGTTCAAGTGGGCGGAGGACAAAAATATCATCCCGGATAATCAGTTCGGTTTTAAGGCGGGACATGACACAATTCATGCCGCGTCTAAACTAGTTTCTGATATCCAATGGAACAAAACTAAAAAGCATTGTACGGGTGCCTGTCTGGTTGATTTGGAGAAGGCCTTCGACACCGTATGGTTAGAAGGTCTCTATCTAAAGCTAACCAGACTAGGTATAAGTAAACCTCTATTGTATATGCTTTATGACATGCTAAATGGTAGAAAGTTTGTTGTCAAGAGTGGCAATGTAACTTCTACCGCAATTTTAATATTAATAATGGTCTTCAGCAGGGAGCGGTTAACTCGCCGATTCTATTTAGCATTTACACCAGCGATCTGATAGGTAGTCTAACTCAGGCAATTGCGTACGCCGACGATCTAATTGCGTACAGAACAGCTAATACAGTTGAGGTCATCAAAAGTCTCTTGCAGAGTGACTTCGACAAGATTCAGCGATATTGTGATGACTGGAAGTTGAAAATCAACTTCCAGAAATCAGAAACTATTTTGCTTAGGACTCCGTTGTCTAGCGCCTCAAGGGATACGAGAAAGAACTGGCGCAAGCTGGTGATCGTAGGGCCACATGGACATCCACTGGCGAGTAAAAGTGTAGTAAAGTACCTTGGCATCTGGTTGGATCAGTACCTGTATTGCGACAGATATATAGGTGCTGCTTTGGCCAGGGCTAGGGGAGCCTTTGCCTTGACAAAACGACTGTTTTATAGCAGCCGTCTTGACAGCAGGGTGAAGGTGATTTGCTACATGGCCTCATCAGGCCGATGATTGCCTACGGATGCCCGGTGTGGTTCAACGTTGCCCCATCTCAAATGGAAAAGATTCGGGTGTCTGAGAGGCAATGTCTTAGACGTTGCCTTGGATTACACAGAACACCAGAGTCAATGTGTCTATTTAATGTGTCTATTTATTTATTTATTTCATCAATATGAGATTTAAAATCTACAATTAGATTACTAGATAAATATAAATATATGTGTACATTTTATTAAATAATTCTTAACTTAAATATAAATACTTAAAATACCCATAATTAAAAGTATGAAAAACAAAAATTGTTTTTTTAAATCATAATCTAAATTTAATAATCAATTAAAATGAAAATGCATTATTAAATTATTTCTCAAAGAAGATCTACTTAATTGAAAATCAAAATCAACAAGATTTAATATGAGGTTTGTTTCTTTGACACAACGAGTTATTGGTTCATTTTTCGCATAGTTAACTCTGTGTTCATCTTCTCGAAACAAACAACGTACTCTAAGCTGACGTGATGGAGCATATAAGTTGATTAAAGACAACAGATAAGGGCATTTGATATGATAAGATAAAATATCACTAATAAACATCACAGAATAAATTTTGCGTCTGTTTTCAAGTGATTGAATTCCTAAAAGTTGACATCTAATATTATACGATGGAGTATCGATGTTCCAGCCAAATTTCTGAATAGTAAACCGTGTAAACTTTTTTTGGACAATTTCAATTCTCTTAGAATGGCTGTTATAACAAGGGTTCCAAATTACACAGCAGTATTCCAAGATTGGTCTTACGTAAGACGTATAAAGCGATTTAAGCGCAAAAGGGTCTGTGAATTCCTTACTATTACGTTTAATAAAACCTAGCATGGAATTTGCTTTGGATACACTAAATTCAATGTGTTTCGAAAAGTTCAGCTTGGGGTCAAAAATTACACCAAGATCTTTCTTCTCCCTCACTCTTTCAAGAACTTGGTTATCAATTATATAATCAAAAGTAATTTCAGAAAAGTTGCGACAAAATGAAAAACATTGACATTTAGAAACATTTAGATATAATTGGTTTTTCGTGCACCACTGGGACAATTTTAAAATATCGTCTTGTAAAAGATGGCAGTCACCAATAGATTTTATGCACCGAAATAACTTAAGGTCATCAGCGAAAAGAAGTTGACTAGATTTAAGGAAAATACTAGGTAAGTCATTTATAAAAATTAGGAAAAGAAGGGGTCCAAGATGGCTACCTTGGGGCACACCAGATGAAACCAAAACTGGTTTCGAGATAACTTCGTCAATGCAAACAAATTGAATTCGACCCGTGAGATATGATTCCAACCATTACAAGAGCTTTGAATGAAAACCAAAGTTTTTCAACTTCTTTATTAAAATAAAATGACTTACTCTGTCAAATGCCTTTGCAAAATCGGTATAAATTACATCAATTTGATGTCCATTTTCGAGATTATTTAAAAGGAAATTGGTAAAGATAGATAGATTGGTGGTTGTTGATCTTCCCGCAACAAAACCATGTTGAAGCGGTGAAATGTATTCTTTAACTAAAAATGTGAGTTTTTCATATATCAATTTCTCGAAGAGTTTTGGTATACATGACAATTTACAAATCGGACGGTAGTTGGATATTTGATGTTTAGACCCAGATTTGTGAATTGGGTTTAAGAATGATTTCTTCCATACAGGAAGAAATTCACCGTTCTCGAGAGAGCTCTTAAAAATAAAGAAAAGAGGTTCAGAAAGAGAAGCAGCACATTTTTTAAGAATAATCGGTGGGATTTCATCTGGACCGGGATTGCTGTCATCATTTAAACTCAAGAGACCTTCTTCAATTTCTGAAATATTTAACTCTAAATAACCGATATTTACATTACATTCATGAGATAAATATTCAGCTGTCCAGGATGAATTTGCATTACGTTTAGTGTAATTAGATTCAAAATAGTTTGCGAAGGAATCACAAATACTTGATAGATCAGAAAATGTTGAACCAAGGTAATTCATACAGCTTGGAATGCCACAAGATTTTTTTTTGTTTTTGATATAAGACCAAAAGGATTTACTATTTTTTTTTAGATTAGATTCAACTGATAAAATATAACTTTGAAACAAAAATTTGTTTAGAACATCGAAATCTCGTTCCAACCGAATATAAGTACTTTTAAAATTGTCATCATTTTCTGCTACGCGTAGACGTTTATAAGCTTTGTTTTTCCTGTTGCTTAAGTTACTAAGCCTTTTATTGAACCAAGGAGGCTTGGAATTTGTTTTAATTCTGACTTTTTGAACATGCATATCAATTGCCATTCTCAGATTATCAATAAAAAAATTATAAAAATTTAATAAATCGAGAGAGCAAAAATGCACATGCCACGGAATACTCAACATATAACTCGCTATGCCTTCGAAATTAGCTTTTTTGTAATTAAATTTCAATTTGGTACAATTTGTAGATTTAATAAAATCATAAAAAGAGAAACAAATATCTAAAGCATTGTGATGAACAGAGTTGGAAAAAATAGGACATAATGATTTATCTATAGATATAGCTAATTCTCTGTCTACAAAAACAAGATCGAGAACACGATTTAAGCTATTCTTACAACAATTAATTTGGATTAAGTCATGACTTGCAAAAGAATCGATTATTTCACATTCAAAATCTGTGTTTACATTAAATGATAAGAGATGTAGTTCTTCGGGATCAAATACACATTCAATGTTAGGCAGATTAAAATCTCCAAGAATAATTACATGTTCGAATTTTTTAAGTTTCGATAGATAGAATTCACAATTTTGTATATATACTTTATAAATATCTAGTGAGCTTTTAGGCGGAATATAACATACAATAACAATTACCACATATTTAATTGCGAAGTTTATTTTTACTATTATTTGGTCTATGTCATATGGACAGGGAGAAAGAGAAGAAGGTAAATCTAATTCAATGCACGAGTATAACGAGCTTACTGCAAGGAGAACACCTCCACCTCTTTCTAAACCAGTTGATTGAGAACACCGATCTTTGCGGAAGAGAGCATAATTGTTGTTGTTGCAAATTTCGGCATTATTATGATGACTTGTTAGCCAGGTTTCAGTAAGTGCAATGAAATCAAATTGAGATGAAGACAATGACAAGAACATTTGTTGCATTTTTGTGCGCATTCCACCTACGTTTTGATAATAACCAAAGAGATTAGATCGTTTATTTGTGTGTCCGTAAGAGCAAGAAACAATAGGAGAATAGGGGGATGATGATGTTGATTGTCAATTGACCGCTGCTGGCTGTTGTAATTGTTGTTGGGTCGGTGTAGGAGTTAATAATGGTAATGACTGTGATCGTGCGGTTGATGGCTGTGGTGGCGGTGGTGGTGGTGGTGGTGGCTGTGATGATGATGATAATGATGATGATGATGACGTTGTAGTGGACTGGGATGCAGATGTGTGAAGAGACAATTCTTTATTCTTGTTGTTATTGTTATTGCTGCTTTCTCGCGGCACAAATTTCTTTATTTGAACAAAGCACGGCCATTTACACGAATCCATGATGATTGAATATTTGGAGGCCGGAATGCTTAGTTTAAATGTAATGAATTTCAGATTGGATAAATCAGTATCTTTTTTAACTAACGCATAACATTTAAAATGGTTTGGTGAAATATTAGTTTTTTGAGAAATGTGATTGATAATATCTTCAGGCTTAGTGTTTTTGTTAAACTTTGACAAGTGAATCCACGTATAATCTGGGAGAGCACAGAGAGTAGCCGAAGAGTCGGTGCCAATTATTTTTTTAATGTTAGTTGAGTTTGAATATTTTTTTTTAGATTGAACTTCAGTCCATTCAGAATTTTGATTTATTAAACTAGATTGTTTTAACGAGATAGAATTAATTTGAGATGCTGAAGCAGATAATTTTGTATCGCTTTCAACTATTGCAGGCTTATCAGGTATATTAAGGGGGGTAGGCGGAAGATCTTTTTTTGTTGGTTCAATATTATATGCGGTGAGAGAAGATGAGTCATTGTCTCTTTCCGTGGATTTAGGATTTTTTTTGGCAGTTTTTCGCGGTGGTGAATTACTTGCGAATATTGATTTAAGAGCACTTATATCATTTTTAATCTCTCTAACACTCAAAGAAAGATCATGAAAATTATTGATGAATGTAGAGAGGTTTATATTCACACAAGAATTGCATTTCCAAAATAAATTTCGATTGATTAATAATTTATGAATATCATCGGATAATTCAATACAGTTTTTATGGAAATGACGACCGCAGAAAAAACCACACTCGACTGATTCGGAACTTTTAGATCTTTTTATAGTTAGATTGCAATTAGCACAAATCTTAGACATTTTGGAAACAACCGTCTCAGAGAAAAGTTAGTCGAAGACTAACACATACTTTATCTTAAAATTAAATTTTTTTGAACTTTTTTCACGTGAACGTATAAAAATGGGTATTGAATTGTAAGCTAGAACTTAATTTCTGAGACTATGAGAAGTTACAACTTAATTATAATATCTCACGGAATTTTGTGAGCTTATTTTTTATGGAGTCACTAAAATTTGAATTTTTATTTGTAACATTAGAATAGCCTCACCGTATTTAATATAGCAAAAATAAAAAACAGTTGTTTTATTAATTTTTTTTTAAATTTTATATTTATTTTGGACTTAAGCCAATTATTTTAATACTTTGTACAGCCTCCTTTATTTTGAATTACCTGAAAAATGCGATCATTTCGGGAATCGTACAACGATTTTAATAGATCTAATGAAATAGTAGCCCAGGCCAATTTGATACCTTCAATTAGCTGCTCTTTACTTCTGTACTGCTTCCCAACTTCATAAACCTTGCGTGTCAGCCAACCCCATTCATTTTCAATGATATTCAAATCGGGAGAGTATGGTGGCCACTTTAATTGCTGTATATTTTGGCTTTGCAGCCACGTCTTAACTATACCAGCTGTATGAATCGGTGCATTGTTCTGCTGAAAAATAATCGGCAGCGGTCCAAAAATATCCTGGAATTGAGGTAAAGCTGTCTTCAAAATAGTTTTGTAGTAGGCTGCTGTCATTTTACAGTTCACAAAAACTAAAACAATTGTGCCAGAAAATGATATTGCACCTCATACCATAAGTCCTCCCTCCCGGCTATGATGGCGATCTAAGAACAACTTTTCTTTTCTTAAATCATGGAAGTAATAATCATATCCGTGGGGTTCATCCAGGTTGAACTTCTTTTCATCTGAAATTATCACTTTTCTCCAATCATTTGATATGATGCTACCATCAGTATTCCACGCCATGTGGTACCTAGCAAAATTGAGCTGTTGTAGCTTACTCTCATTGTTTAGCGGAGGTTTTTTTGCAGCTTCAGGTTTCTGGCATTTTTTATGACTCAACTTATAATCATTCGGCTCACTTCTAATCCAGCTTAGTGTCTGATCTTATTCAGAGAGTGTGTGGAATTGGAGGCTTTTCTAACAATTATCAGTTTAACTTTACTTGAAAGAATGGTGGAAATACGACCTTTGAAATTGTTTCCCTATAATAACGGGTTTTTTAAATAGTTATTAACTACTTTTGCGCTTCTATTAATTTTCGGAGCTACAAATCGAATACAAAGTCCTTGCTCATGTTAATACTCTATTTTAGCAATTTCCGTTTTACTTAATGATTTTTTTCGACCCATTTAAACGATAAAAAAAAAGTAAAAAAACAAGAAAAAACAATAAAAAAAAAACCTTTATCACTTTCCGATAGCTTTTCGATGTTTAAACTTACAAGTTGCGCTTTGTCGGCGTAACAAAGTGAAGTGAGGCTATTCTAATGTTACAAACAAAAATGCTATTTTTTGTGAATATAAACAAAATTGGCTTTACAAAGTCCGTTAACTTTCAGAAATTCTTTAAAGTTCTCTTAATCTCAGAGAGCGTTCTCTTACATATATATTTCCTTATGTACAAATCAAAGAAGTACCAAAAATAGTTAACTGTAGGAAAGTTTAAGTATGAGGCTATTCAAATGTTACGGACTGTAGATCGCAAGTAAAAACTTACAAATTGCAACCTTCCTACCTACTATTCCCACAGAAACCGCATACCTACTTAGATATGGTGAATTACTGCAAAGTATCACATAGCTTATAAATAGGGAATAGTAAATAAATAACTTATTACGTCGACTGACATACGTCCTTGAACTTGAAACAAGAAACCTATTCGTAAAAAAGATTTAAAACATCTTTTTTACACATAGGTTTCTTGTTTCAAGGTTATATACAAATATCAGTACGCATTTTTGTTTGCCAACAATGCAAATATGAACAAAATTGTAGGAAAAAAATAACCTATACTGATATAATACATTCAAACCAGAAGCTACATATTCGTAAATTACGTACGCATAGAAACATTCCTTTTTTTTGTATTTTCTCCCTCAATTCCCTTCGTAGCAATGGCGGACAATGCTATTGTGGTAATCTTTTTTACTCGCACTCTTATTGTCAGAACTGATAAATAGAACCCTCTCTTTCTTCTTTTCAGTCTCCAAAGTTAAATTTATCACTACACTAGCGCCGTCACATGGTCTGCAAGAGAGTAAAAGATCGACTCCATAAGAGTACTATAGGTTTTATATACAATGATTTGAACATTTATTTGACCATTTATTAAACCACATATGTACATATGGGTGCACCCTCTCCCAAAAAAGGGAAAGGACAACTCCAATCCGGCAAATCTCCGGTCGATAAGTCTTCTTCCGAGTATCAGCAAAGTATTTGAAAAGGTTATTAATAGAGCCCTGTTCAAGTGGGCGGAGGACAAAAATATCATCCCGGATAATCAGTTCGGTTTTAAGGCGGGACATGACACAATTCATGCCGCGTCTAAACTAGTTTCTGATATCCAATGGAACAAAACTAAAAAGCATTGTACGGGTGCCTGTCTGGTTGATTTGGAGAAGGCCTTCGACACCGTATGGTTAGAAGGTCTCTATCTAAAGCTAACCAGACTAGGTATAAGTAAACCTCTATTGTATATGCTTTATGACATGCTAAATGGTAGAAAGTTTGTTGTCAAGAGTGGCAATGTAACTTCTACCGCAATTTTAATATTAATAATGGTCTTCAGCAGGGAGCGGTTAACCCGCCGATTCTATTTAGCATTTACACCAGCGATCTGATAGGTAGTCTAACTCAGGCAATTGCGTACGCCGACGATCTAATTGCGTACAGAACAGCTAATACAGTTGAGGTCATCAAAAGTCTCTTGCAGAGTGACTTCGACAAGATTCAGCGATATTGTGATGACTGGAAGTTGAAAATCAACTTCCAGAAATCAGAAACTATTTTACTTAGGACTCCGTTGTCTAGCGCCTCAAGGGATACGAGAAAGAACTGGCGCAAGCTGGTGATCGTAGGGCCACATGGACATCCACTGGCGAGTAAAAGTGTAGTAAAGTACCTTGGCATCTGGTTGGATCAGTACCTGTATTTCGACAGATATATATGTGCTGCTTTGGCCAGGGCTAGGGGAGCCTTTGCCTTGACAAAACGACTGTTTTATAGCAGCCGTCTTGACAGCAGGGTGAAGGTGATTTGCTACATGGCCTCATCAGGCCGATGATTGCCTACGGATGCCCGGTGTGGTTCAACGTTGCCCCATCTCAAATGGAAAAGATTCGGGTGTCTGAGAGGCAATGTCTTAGACGTTGCCTTGGATTACACAGAACACCAGAGTCGGAGTACACAAGATATTATTCCAACCAGGTTCTATACAACGGAGCCAACATAAACAGAATAGATAATTTTTTGTTCAAGCTGATTCGGGGTCACGTTGCAAGACCGATGTCTTCAACTAACAGCTTAATTTTTTGGGCTTATTACACCAATAACGAATATTTTGAGAGTGCGCGGTTAAGTGGTCACATCCCTCCCGAGGCATTCCTCTATTTAGACAGTCGAGGGCTGATACAGGATGGAGGGGCGATTCCGCTCATCTACCACGTCAGCCGGAAAACTGTGGATAGGCGACTCCTGTATGGTCGAGACGTCATCGCTCAAGGTGGAGAAGAGCGCCTTCGGTTCAGTAGGACTGTGTCCGATCGGGACCGGAGGGATAGGGCGAAACAGGAGAACCAGTTCTGGTGGCTCTCTGAACAGCATCGTGATATTTAAAGTCGATGAAGATATTATATCTTGGCCGACTTACATAGATTTAGGGCATTAGGTATAGGGAACAGTCGGGGTGGCACCAAAAAAAAAATTAAAAATATGTATGTATGCGGGGGCATACGTGCATGTATCTGCGTGTCTGTACATGTATGTGCGAACGTATATGTATGTGCGTATGTACATGTATGGGTGGGTTGCATGTTGGTGTGTGTCTGCATGCATATAAAAAATAAACAAAAAAAAATAAAAAACGAAGAAAAATGCTGCTGTGGCTGTTCTAGTTTTTAAGTTGTTTTAAGTGGTTTTGGGTATTATTAGGTATTTTAAGTAGTTTAAGTTATTTATAGTTAGTATAAGTTAGTTGTATTTAGTTTTAATTATTTTTAATCTATATTTAGGTTTAGTTTATAAGTAAAAAAGAAATGATAAGATACCAAGTTTTTTGTCAATAAGTTTCCTTGGTTAAAAAATAAAATAATTAGATTTAATTAAAATAGTTTTTAGGTCGAAAGACATTAGTTCTAAGAGTTATTGTTTTGTTTAGAACGCCCGTAAGGGGTCAGTAAATTAGTTGTAAGTTATTGATAATTAGGCTAGTTTTAAACATTTTTGTCTAGCTTTAAGATAGTTATAAGTTAAAATGAAATAAAAATGAATTAAAAAAAAAAATATGTACATATGGCGGGTGTTTTTATTCATTCTGGGTTGTCCAGAATATTCGGAATACCAGTTTTGTGATTCTTTACTCCATGGAATATTCCGGATAAACTATTTTCTTGTTTTTGAATGTTATTCATTCCGGAACGTTTGGAATGCATTCTTTTTATTCCATGTTAAATACGGAATGAAAACAATACTTTAGGAATGCCCCCACATATAAATGTCAAACAAGCAAAAAAAATTTATTATTGCAATATACAGCCGTTGACAACTAATTAGAAACGATTATTTTTTTTTTACTGAAGAGTAGTGTATTTTTATTTATTTCGCTGATGTTTTCTTTTTTGTTTAAAATATATTTGGAATATTTTTGACCAAAAATATCACAAAAGTTGAAATGTTTTTATTTTAACTAGCCGACCCAGCTCTCGAATTTCGAGTGCCAATTAATTTATTTAATTCAATATCATTCAATAAAAGACAGAGAAATTATGATTTTTTGAAATTGTTGAATGCAATGAGAAGTACCTACTAAGCACTCAATCCTGGAGACCAAAGGTAAACAAACTTGTAAACCTCTTCACATTTTTGACACACTAACAATTTTTGTACAACAACAAATGTTCCTGTTTCCTACTCTTGCACCTTTCATTATTTCCATGCTAAACCAAAATACGTTCGTATTGTTGTATTACTGACGTCTTAAAAAAAATTCCAGAAATATCAAAATAATCCAAATTAATTAATTTAGAGATGGGCACGCTTCGTACACCTTGTATTTTCACCACACTTTACCTCTTATGAAATGCCACCACATATGAAATAAATAATGATTGTTTTAATTTGTATAAATTAAATTATATTAACTTCGAAAATGAAACTTAATTATTTTCTAAATTTATTGTGACGGTCTTTGTTCAAGTTGTACATAGCTTTCATTAGAAATTAAATATTTATTTACACTTTTCCACCACTTTCCTGTACTCAGCTATTCCCCATTCTAGTATTGCCCAGCACTAACACAATTCAAAAACTAAGTCTGCAACGAACACTCAAGAGTATGCAATTTCTAATTCCTTTTATATATTTCATTAAATTATCCAATGTGCAAATCATTTTCTTGAATTTTATTTTTACTATAATTTTTTAGTGTTCCATTATTGTCTGTTCAATTGTCCGATGTTCAATTGGCCTGGCACCCAAAATGTGCTGTATTTTTCCAAATAACAACAAATGCAAGAGTTAAAATGGTTATTACTGTTACTAAATTAAAACTGTATGACAGTATGGTGTACCTTTCCAGCAACAGATGTCGCTAGAGTAGGTTTGTATTTTTTGCATTTTATTTATTGTTTTAAACAATTTCTTTGTAGTATATTTAAATAATTTTGGCATTCTGAACATCTATGGCAAAAATGCTTTCGTTTGATATGTAATTTATGCCCCTTCGGTTTTTGTGGACCGCGAAAAGTGTACCACAAAAACATGTGCGCTGTTTAATTATATGATATATAAATATTAACCTAATTTTACACTAAGATCTCAGTTTTGACTGAGACAGCTAATTAGAAACGCGAAAAAAATAATGAAAACAAAAGTAAAAGGTACCAACAAATTATTGAACTTAGTAGGTATTATGTTTTATAATTGCTTATATTTAGTCGGAAATCCTTCTGCTCTAATACAGCTTCACATCGCCTTTGTATGGACTGGATCACGCCACGGCATCGCTCCACTGGAACCGCATACGACGCTTCCTTTACTTTTTCATACAAAGCATCCATATTCGTAATGTTTTGGGTACTAACGGCGCTTTTAACATCGCTCCTAGGTATTCGATTGGATTCAAGTCGGGACTTTGCGATGGCCAGTCAAGTATCTGAATAGCATTACGATCAAAAAATTCTTCCGAAAGCTTTGCGGTATGCTTTGGGTTATTGTCTTGATGAAAAGTCCAAATGACCGGCATGTTTTCTTCGGTCCATGGAAGCATTATGTTTTCCAATATCCCCACGTATTGTTCTTTCTTCATAATTCCAACAATACGAAGAATTGGGCCAACGCTGTTCCAAGAAAAACATCCCCAAATGAAAATTGATCCGCAGCTAAGTTTTACTACTGGTGAAGTGTATCTGGGATCAAGTTGTTTACCTTTTGGGCGCCGGACGTATTTTCTGCCGTCAGGACCAATCCGATTAATATTTATTTCGTCGCTCCATAATACAAATTTCGATTTGTTTGTCGTCCAACCACCATGATTTTTAGCAAACTCGATGCGTCGTCGTTATCAGTGGGTAAGATCGCATCCTCACTTCCACGCTGTGCCCGCTGGATAGCGGGTAAACTAACGACGAGTAGGGGCGGGCCAAACTGCTAGTTTGCATTACCTGTTACTGCTATTATTGCTACTTTTAAATAACTGTTAGAAATACCTGTTACTGAAATAACAGTTAAAAAACACAAATTGTAAGTTAAATACCAATTGTAATAAACTATTTTCTAAGCTAATTTTACAATTAATTATAATAAACGATTCGCTACTCGATTCGTATAAAATTATTACCGAGTGACCTAATTGCTTTATTCTAGTTGCTTCAGTTTTAGAATTATTTAAAAAAAAAAGTTACAACATACTGCCTTTTGTCAGCAGAGCTAGCCAACTTAAAGATGCTCCCAATTCCAATACAATAATTTGACCTTGCCGTTGCCAGCAAATGTATCAAGCTTATAAAATAGGGACAATCTTAAAGTAATATTTGTTTTTTACTTAAAGAATTTCTATAAGCTATTATACAACTCGCAACTATTTTGGCACCAACGAGTAGCGAGAGTGACTTTAAGTGTATTTATTGTGACCGTAACAGAAAATTGTTTTAATTTTTCGCTTAATTGCGATTCTGCCTGCTCAGTAATCGTACAAATTCGAAATCGTATCGAAATGTTGTTTCATTTTTCGTAAGCTATTTCGCTAAATTGTGATCCTGCCTGCTTATTAGTGATTTCGGAAACATCGTATAAAACTGAAATCGTAACAAAAACGTGTTTTGTTTTTCTTTACTGAATTCGCTTTATAGCGAGTTTGCTGCTTAATATTGATTTTAAGGTTATCGTACAAATTCGGAATAGTAAGAAAAAGTTGTTTCATTTGCATAACTGATTTCGCTTAACTGTGATTCTGCCTGTTTTTTGGTGATTTTGGAGCCATCGTATAAATTTGAAATCGCAACAGAAAATTGTTTTATTTTTCGCTTAACTGCGGTTCTGCCTGCTTATGTGTGATCTCAAGGTAATCGTACAAATTCGAAATCGTATCAAAATGTTGTTTCATTTCTTGTAACCTATTTCGCTTAGTTGCGATTCTGCCTATGTTGGATTGCAAGACAATCCCGGGGTGAAAATAAGAGGATCACGATCGAAAAGGGTTGAGAGAAAAAAAAAAAAAAATGTTTTATTTTCGCTTTATAAAAAAAAGAGATTTTTATTATACGTCTTACCTCGTTGAGTGTTAGTACAAGAATAGAAAGAATAAAAATGGTGGGACCTCACAGGAAGAGCTTAAAATGTAATACAAAGATAAGATGGGCTTAGTTATGTGCTCCACCTGGCTTCAACGTAATAATAATCAGATTTAAGTAGGAAACAAAATAAGCGATACAGGTAGGTAATGTAGTTTTAAATAAAAATAGTTATGGCGTTGTTCATAATTGCTTAAGCTAAGAAATAAATTAGGAATTTAAACAAAGTACAATTTAGACTTAAACATTGCCGCCCGCCTTGCAGGAGTATACCTGCAATATAATAATAAGTATAAGTATCTTATCCATATATGTATGTATGTGAGCAAAATTAAGATTGGGAACCTTTGAATTACCGAAAGGGTTCCTCTCACTTCGGGAGGAATGAAAGGTTAGTAGAGGATATCATTAAATAAATGCAATTTAAATGTACATATAATGATATAAAGTAATAACAAAATAGAGTATATAAAGTTATAGCAAAGATACTTTTGATTTGAACTGATACATCAAATATGTATTCCCTAGAGATATTCTTGTACAAATTTATATATGATATATGAGAAATCTAAAGTATCTATAAGATATTTGGAAAATTGAACAAATCATTGATCGGTTGGAACAACCCATAATTTTACAATGGGCCGGGTTATATCTCCATTCTGAGTACCGATTCTTGCTACGCGAACTCGGTTATCGTTGCCTGGAAACACATTCGTAACACGACCTAACAGCCATTCATTTGGGGGGAGATTTTACTGCTTGACAACAACAATATCACCTATTTGTAAATTGCGTTTAGGATATTTCCATTTGTATCTTTTATGGAGTTCCTTCAGATATTCCTCTTTCCAACGTTTACCAAATTGTTATTGGATTACCTTCAGCTTTTCCCACCGATTAAGTAGTGAGATGGAAGACTCTTCAGGAATGGGTTCTGTTATAGAAATCAGCGGACTTCCTATACGGAAATGTCCTGGAGTTAGCAATAGGCAGTCCGAAGGGCTTTCAGATACTGCGCTGATCGGATGGGAGTTGAGATATGCTTCAATGCGACTAAGCAGTATCGAAAACTCTTCAAAAGTATATTTAGCAGTATGCGCAACCTTTTCAAAGTGTGTCTTGAAACTTTGGACAGCTGCCTTCCAAAGGCCACCCATGTGAGGTGCGCAGGGTGGAATAAAATTCATGGTTAGCGTATGACTGTATGAATTCAATAGGTCGGATGCGGTTTGTTTCAAATGCTCTTTAAGATCCTTTTAAGGAACTCGCTTAGCTCCAACAAAATTTGTTCCGTTGTCGGAATAAACTTCTTGAGGAAGACCCTTTCTCGATACAAAACGATGAAATGCCGCTAGGAATGCAGCTGTTGATAATTCAGTTACTCCTTCTAAATGTATTGCTTTTGTAAAAAAGCATACGAAAACGCATACGTAGCCTTTTGTTATTCGACAGCTTCTTCCAAAGTAAGTTTTGATATCGAAAGGACCAGCGAAGTCCACGCCAACCCTTAAAAATGTTCTAGAAAACTCGCACCTTTCCGGAGGCAAGGTGGCTATGATCTGTTTTTGTAGATTTTTCTTGTGCACCACACAAGTTTTGCAGCGGTTGACACAAGATTTTATCAGATTTTTCAGATTGGTAATCCAATACCCCTGGCGAACAAGGGCCAACATTAGTCGATTCCCACTGTTGCCGCGCCTGGCAATACCCTCATCTTCGAAAATAAAAAGAGCAAAACATAGGAAATAAGAAGGACAGCTATATTTACCATAGCCACCTTCAGTACATATGTATATATAGTCAAGTTAAAGTAAGAATCTGTTATTTCCAATTTAGAAGTCGTAGAAGTTGCGCCAAAAAAAATAGAACAAGGAAAACGTAAAATATATATACAAAAGATATGTATTATTTAATACTTAAAATTGTGAACCTTTTCAGAAATTTAAAGCCTATGAAATCATAACCTAAATAAAGATTTTGAAGCTGTACAATTTGGAAATTGATTTTTTTACTTCGCGCAAAATTCTTTAAATTTGTTTTTGGTCAACCTGCCGTCTTGACTAACCACGAGGTCTGGAAGAATTCGGATTGAACTCCTAAGAAGATTTGCACCCTCCAGCAAACTAAGCATCTATCTTCAGAAGCAATTAACCAGCGCCACAACAAACATTGCCTTCACTGCTTCAAAGCTGCTTGCAACACCTGTTGACTGCTGTATTGCGGAGGATTACGCTGCTGTTCTTGTATCGAGGTTCTACTTTATTAAGGTTTTCAGTATACAACGAATTAAGGTAAGGTTTTCTGGAGACTATTTTCATTTATATATATATAATCACGTAATCGAAATCAATAAATCGCTATATCCACTGCTATTATAAACTATATTTATGTAAATCACTATATCCATCGCAATTATAAAGTGAATGGTCACGGTAGGTTTTTTTTACTGAAATAAAACCAAGCCATTTTTTACACTCCTTCGCAAAATGTCGAATAAATCAAACAAACAAAGGTGCCCTCCACATGAACCTCCGATCTCCCTAGGTGCCTCTAACAACAACAACACAGACACCTATCATTGCAAATCATGCGATAGGCCGCACGACTCATACATGGTAATGTGCGACAAGTGCGACGACTGGCACCATTTCACCTGCGTAAATGTTACATCATCAATTTCCGCAAAGGACTGGTTATGTCCCAAGTGCTCCAAAAATCCTACACGTACACAACAACCAGGTACAGAACGAGAAAGGAAGGTGAAAGGGCTATGCAAACAACTGGAGAGATGGGCCATACCAAAGAATCTGATGAAGTGCCTGTACAAGGAAATTCTTCTGCGCCAATTGAAAAAACTTTATCGCGACAACGCCCTAGATCGATCGGCTCAACGAGTTCCGTTAAATTAAACTTGAAAAGGCTAGAAGGAGAAAGACTTTTAAGAGAAAAGCGCGACAAAGAATATCTCGATGCAAAATATTGAATTCTTGAGCAACTGTCAGATGACGAAAGTGATGATGGTAGGCCTGTTAATGAACGTCTTCAAAGTTGGGTTGGTGAACAATTTGTGAATAGACCGTTTATAACACAGCAAGTGACGCTCAGTGGACCGAAGAATCCTCCTGAGAAAAAGGCCATTTTACATAACAATACTTACCGAGGTGACATCTGTTTTGGAGCCAACCAGACTGCAGTGCCACGAGACCAAGGCGTAGAACGACAACAACCGCAAGCGAATCATTCACATCATAATGTGTTCCCACACAGTAGCACCAGGAATTTTAACGACAACCCACCACGTCTTGGGTACAATTGTGACCAACTCCAACCTGGATATGTTCCAAATCTGAACGGTCAACAAATTGCTTCGAGACACATATACGTAATGCATAAAGAATTACCATCCTTCACTGGTCGACCAGAAGAATGGCCACTATTTATAAGCTGTTTTGAAAACACCACTCGGGTGTGTGGCCTGTCAAACGATGAAAATCTAATCCGCTTGCAAAAATGTTTGAAGGGTAAAGCCTTAGAAGCTGTTAGATCACAGTTATTGTATCCTCATCAATTGCCCAACATTATTTCAACTTTGCGCATTATTTATGGTCGCCCAGAAACAATTATAAATTCATTGATAGCAAAAATTAAATCGGAACCATCACCAAACCACGATCAACTAGAGTCATTGATAACATTCGCGTTGGCTGTTCGAAATATGGTCGCAACAATGGAAACAACAGGACTAGATTCACATCTCAACAGTCCATATCTGTTACAAGAGCAGACTCAGAAGTTGCCATATCAAACGAGATTAAACTGGGGCTTGTACAAAGTGGACCTACCAATCAGTCTTTCCACCTTTAGCAATTTGTTGTACAAAGTTGCTGAAGGAGCATGTCAAGTGACAGAGATGAGTTTTTCAAAAACACCTGAGGCAAAAAATGAAAGAAGGAGAACACCCAACATTCCTGTTTTGAACATGCACCAACATCCAACCTCCGCTGCCACTAATAACCAAAATAACAGATCTTGCGTCATATGTGATGGAAACTTCCAGCTTGTTGAACGATGTAGCAAATTCAAGAGTCTCGCCCTAAAACAAAAATGGGAAATGGTAAATCAGCATTTTCTTTGCCGCACATGTTTAGTTAACCACAAAAGGCGCAAATGTACTTCAGATAAAAGGTGTGGTGTGAACGGTTGTTTTTACAAACACCACCAGTTGCTACACAAGTATGCTGAGTCAGTTGCCCCAGCAGCTGATGGGCAAAACTGCAACGCACATGTCACAATTAAAAACACAATTCTTTTCAAGATTGTTCCGGTCACCTTGTACAGTGGTATACACCAAATAAATACTTACGGTTTTTTGGATGACGGCTCCTCTGTATCACTTATAGAGTCCAGCCTAGCCGAAGAACTGCAACTGAAAGGTTAAAGTAGCCCATTGTGCCTTAAGTGGACTTCTGATATACAGCAAGAGGAAGAGAGTTCAAAAATCATCAATCTCCACATTTCTGGATACAAATCAGCAAAAACTTTCCCGCTTTTAGTACGGACCGTCCAATCACTGCCTCTTCAGACCATGGATTTCGATAAAATCAAGGAACGTTTTAAGTATTTAAAGGGGATTCCTGTTAGATTGTAACATGACATTCAACCACGTATCCTTATCGGACTGGATCATTGCAATTTGGTAAATTATCAAAAAATATGTGGAGCTAACGTTGATGAACCAGTGGCTATTAAAACCCGTTTAGGCTGGGCAGTTTTTGGACCATACAACGGCGAAAAAAAGGATTATTGCTTCCATGTTAAACATATGAATTGTCTTAAATGCGACTGTCAAACCAAAGTGGATGAAATGCTGGACGAGTTAGTCAAAGAATATTTCCAAATTGAAAATATTGGATTGAAGCAAGTTAAATTATCAATGAATGCAAACGATTTGAAGGCTCGAGCAATTTTGGATGCATGTGCGAAGAATATCGGAAAATGGTACGTGGTAAGCTTACTTTGGAAAAATGATCAAACTGTCTTTCCTAACAGTAGACCATCAGCAGAGCGCAGGCTACTGTGCCCTGAAAAACGACTTAAGGTAGATCCATCACTTGAAAAAAATCTAAATAATCAAATTTCATACTATCTAGAGAAAGGCTATGCGCGAAAGCTTACCGCCTATGAACTAAATGATAAAAGTCTTAACAAAATCTGGTACCTACCCGTATTTCCGGTAGTCAATCCGAACAAACCAGCTAAGGTTCGGTTAGTGTGGGACGCAGCTGCGACTGTCTCTGGAATATCTCTCAACTCAATGCTTCTCACCGGGCCTGATACGTTGCCAGCCCTCTCAGAAGTTCTTTTTCGGTTTCGTCAACGTAGAATCGCAATTTGTGGCGACATTAAAGAAATGTTCCACCAAATTGAAATTGTGGAAGCAGATCAGAATGCTCAACGTTTTCTCTGGAGGAATAGAGACACAGGGGACATTGAAGACTACTTGATACGAGTTATGACCTTCGGCTCCACTTGTTCACCGTACTGCGCGCAATATGTGAAGGACAAAAATGCTGAAACACATATTTCACAATATCCAAGGGCGGTGGAAGCGATAACAAAAAATCATTATGTAGATGATTACCTCGACAGCTTAGACACAGAAGAGGAGGCGGTGACCTTAGCGAAACAAGTGATTTGGGTGCACGAAAACGGTGGATTTCTAATTCGGAACTTTATGAGCAACTCAAAAAATGTTCTCGATGAACTTGGAGAATGGTCCGCGAGCTACGGAAAGGTTTTCAAAAATCGCAAAGGTCTAAATGAGTCGGAGAAAGTGTTAGGGATGTGGTGGTCACCGGCAGAAGATTTGTTTTCGTTCACATGCAGTTTTCGCAAGCTGAGTGATGCAGTTTGGAAAAGTCAGCTCCCCCTACAAAAAGAGAAGTTTTAAGGACGCTCATGGGTGTCTTTGATCCATTGGGCCTCATTTCAAATTTTTTGGTGCTCTTGAAAATTCTTCTCCAAGAAATATGTCGCAATGGGATGAACAAATAAGTCCTGATCATTTTGAGAGTTGATGTCAGTGGCTACAACTCTTACCTAAAATAGAAAAGCTGTAAATATGTAGACCATATCTTGCGGGCATAAATTCCTATAAAAGCTGTCACGTGGAACTTCACACCTTTGTAGACGCAAGCATGTCTGCATTCGACTCGGTAGCCTATCTTCGTGTGGTAAAGGGTGAAAAAAATCGAATGTGCGCTAGTATGCTCCAGAACAAAAGTTTCTCCCTTGAAGCTCATATCGATTCCGCGCTTGGAACTCGAAGCTGCGGTGCTGGGTGTGAGAATGGCCAAAGCTATTATTACGGGACACTCTGTGCAAATACAAAAACGATATTTCTGGTCGGATTCACAAACAGTGCTATGATGGATAAAGAACGATAGCAGGCGGTTCAAACAATTCGTAGCCTTCAGAGTTGGTGAAATTTTAGAGGAGTCTAATTCCAATGAATGGAGATGGGTGCCTACCGATACAAATATTGCTGATGAGGCAACAAAATGGAATACTAAACTTGATATATTTTCGAATAGTCGCTGGTATAAAGGACCTTCATTTTTATATGAACCAGAAGATAGCTGGCCAGTAGAAACTACTGTGAGCCTCACTAACGGAGAAGCGAGAGTATTTATCCATACAAATTCGTACACACCACCACTTATTGATTGTGATCTAAATGGAAAAGTCTAAAACGATCATTAGCTTACGCACTACGTTTTATAAATTGAACTAGGTGGGGCAAGGAGGTCATACAAGGTAGCTATTTGACACATTCGGAAATCACTGCTGCGGAGAACTATCTGTACGGACTCTGTCAATCCGAATCTTACCCAAAAGAGTGGTCACTTTTGAAGCACAATAAAAACGGCAATGCAAAAAACGTAACACTAGATAAAGCAAGTCCTTTGTTACGAACTAGCCCCTACATGGATGCCAATAACGTGATTCGAATTAAAGGTCGTATAGATGCATCCGAACATGCCAACTATGATTGCAAACGGACTTAAATCATTTACGAGTCCGTTTTCCTACGGTGGAGTCGACTATTTCGGACCTATGTTTGTCGTTGTGGGGAGACATTTGGAGAAACGTTGGGGAGTGTTATTTACCTGTTTAACCATAAGAGCAATCCATATTGAAGTGGCACACAGTTTGTCGACTGACTCCTGTATTCTCGCTATTAAACGCCTTTGTTCAAGACGAGGGAAACCAATTGAGCTATGGAGTGATAACGGCACTAATTTTAAAGGTGCCATCCAAGAGATAACGAACGCAGTCGCCGGCTTAACTAACAATAATCAGCTCGTCAGACAAGTTATCGATGACGGCATTGTATGGAAATTTATCCCACCTGCAGCACCCCACATGGGCGGGTGCTGGGAACGACTAGTTCGGTGAGTCAAGGAAACTCCTGCACAGATAACAACTACTCGAAATCCAAAAGATGAACTCCGTCTGAGCATGATGTCCGAAGTGGAAATTATTATCAATTCACAACCATTAACCTATGTGCCAATCGACCATGAAGCCGAGGAAGCTTTGATACCAAATCATTTTCTTCTTAGGTCATCCAACGGAGCTAAGTTTCAAACCGATAATGATGATAGCGGTACAGCTTTAAGAAAAAATTGGATCGTATGTGAGAACTTTGGAAATCTCTTCTGGAAACGCTGGATAACGGAATACCTACCTACACTGACGAGGATGTCAAAATGGTTCAGTGAAGCAAAACCTATAGTAGTGGGGGATATAGTGATTACAGTCGATGAAAATAGTCCCAGAAATACCTGTCCAAAAGTAAGAATTGTACAAGTTTTACCTAGCAAAGACGGCCAAGTAAGGTCAGCCGTAATAAAAACGAAGGACGGCGTTTATAAACGGCCAGCCACAAAGATAGCAGTTCTCGATGTGGGCGAACCAAGAGATGGTAACTCGAATGATGAGTCCAGCTTACCGGTGGGAATGTTTCCGCGCCTGGCAATACCCTCATCTTCGAAAATAAAAAGAGCAAAACATAAGAAATAAGAAGGACAGCTATATTTACCATAGCCACCTTCAGTACATATGTATATATAATCAAGTTAAAGTAAGAATCTGTTATTTCCAATTTAGAAGTCGTAGAAGTTGCGCCAAAAAAAATAGAACAAAGAAAACGTAAAATATATATATAAAAGATATGTATAATTTAATACTTAAAATGGTGAACCTTTTCAGAAATTTAAAGCCTATGAAATCATAACCTAAATAAAGATTTTGAAGCTGTACAATTTGGAAATTAATTTTTTTACTTCGCGCAACACCCACCATGAAGGCATATTTTATGGATGAAATCTAAGAGAAGGTTTGCAAACAAGGAATGGTAAGGCAAAATGTCTGGATACTTTTAGCTCCAAGGAAGATTAAAATTAGCTAGTCGACTATTTATTGGCATCACGCCCTTAGATTCGAGAATAGGATTAAGTATGAGAAGTTTACTGCCACGTTTTATTGGTTGACTATTTTCTAAGAAATTGTATTCTGAAAAATAATAAAACTTTTGAGAAAGAATAGTGAGTCTTTCGTTAACAAAAAGAATCTCGTTTCTAGTGATATCAAAGTCCTTGTAGCTATGTTTGTATTTGAAGCTCGGATTCGTTCGATGAAAGAATCGAAAAATATACGATATTACAAACATATTTGATGTGGTTTTAATGAGTTTAGACAATAGAACGGCACCGCAAAGCTCAAGCCTAGGAAGCGAAACCGTACTCACAGGTGCAACTTTGGTTTTGGAACACAAAAGGTGGCAACTACAATTACCATTTGCTGTCGGAACTCTTACATAAACTACCGCAGCGTATGCCATTTCCGAGGCATCCGAAGAGCCATGAATTTCTGTGGCACTGTTCGTAAAGATTTTGTGTTGGCTGTCCATTTACGAAGGACAAAACCAGCAGATGCTAGGATAGCTGTAATTTCCGATTGCGCTTTTAAGCATTGTTCAATGGAGTCAAAACTGAAAGTAGATCGTCGACGTAAATGTCATCGCGAAGCATTTGAGAACCTAAGGGATATTTCAATTCTTCATCCTCAGCAAGCTGCAACAGAGTGCGTATTGCTAAATAAGGCGCACAGTTGACACCGAAAGTGACAGTTTGCAACTCGAAATCTTCTATGTCTTTTTCCGGAGCATTTCTAAATAGAATTCTTTGGAATGAGGTATGCAAAGGATGAACTCGAATTTGCCTATACATTTTGGTAATGTCGGCTTTAAATACGTATCGATATTTACGCCAACGAAACATAAGTGTGACCAGATCCTGTTGCAAGCTAGGTCCTGTGTGGAACACGTCATTAAGGCTATTGCCTGATTGAGTCGGATTCGAAGCATTAAAAACCACGCTTTATCTCGTTGCTGAGCTTTCTGGCTTAACAACAGCGTGATGGGGAAGATAGTATGACATAACTTTATCATCGCAGATATTTTCATTTGAAGGAGCTGGTTTCATATGATCTATCTCTAAATACTCACGGATTACATTATTATACTCAGCTTCGAGTAGAGGTGTGGTTTTAAGACGACAATTGGATGCTATAAAACGCTTTTCACAGATGTTCCTAGAAACACCAAGTCTTAAAGTACAAGGAAACTCTTCTTTAAATGGTAGTTTAACGACATATTTGCCGTTAGGCTGTCTATATGTAGACTCGGAGTAAAATTCTTCGCAAAGCTTACCCATCCTCGAAGGAAATGGGTTTTGAGTCAGAAATCTCTTCTAACTCCCAGAAACGTTTGACTTCCTCATCAAGTGAAACTTGGTTGAAATTTGTGACAAAATTCGAAAGCTTGGTATCGTTCGGCTTTTGAAGGGGACCGGAAACGATCCAGCCTAAAATGGTATTTTGTGCTACTAAATTTCCTTTAAGATTGCGACGAGCCCTTCTTGGATGATGTGCGGGTAAATATCAGCGCCAATGAGTAAATATATTCCAGACGATTTATGAAACTGAGGATCAGCAAGCTTTAATTCGAATAATTCAATATCAAATTCTTCAGATATTGAAGTGACATAACATTTTCGAAGTCGTAGCTGTAGTAGTGTTTACTCCAGAAATGCTGGCATTAATTGGCATATACGGAAGGCTAAAACGTTGTTGAATAGCTTTAGAGATCAGAGTTATTTCTGATCCAGGGTCAATTAAGGCTCGAAGAGTGAATTTGAAGCCCTGAGAACTGACCGTCACTAAAGCTGTTGCCAATAGAATTTGTTTTGATGAAGTAGAAAAATATGTGTTAACTATGGAAGGATTGAATACTGTAGTGGACTGTATTGGTAATGGGGATTCTATCTTTATCTGTTTCATTTGCTTTAGAAACTTCTTGCAAATGTAGAAGTGTATGGTGTCGGTTTTTGCAATGGTTGCACGAGAACTGACTTTTACACTGTTGTGTTGTGTGCAAGGCTGATAAACAATTAAAGCGTAAGTTGTTTGATCGAACTAGTTTTATTCTTTCTTGATCGGATTTTTCCAAAAACGAATTGCACATACGAACTGAATGATTTTCTTGCACAGAGAGCAAGTAGGTTTTATAATTTTATTATAGTGCGCTTTCAATTTTCTTTGGTGTTGAGCCTGTAGAGATGAAACACCCTGTTTGGGTTGTGAAATAATTTGAAAATCGTTGACACTCTAAAATTTCGTAGCGCGAAACTAAAAACGTACTCATCTCTTTCTAAGTTGGTATTTCAGCAGGGTTTTCCAGGCTTTGTTCCCAAAATGAAAGCGTTTTTTCTGAAAGATGACTCGAAACTAAAAATGTAAGGAACGAGTCCCAAGACTCGGTTTGGATTCCATTAGACTCCTAAGTACACATACAATCAGTTACAATGCGATACATTTATTTGATACCTTTATCTGTTTCTAGAGAAATTTTTGGAAGACTCAAACGAATCTTGAGTTGTTTGTTTACAAGTTTTCGCTTGTTTTCATACTGTTTTTTAAGCGCGTTCCACGCAAGTTCAAAATTAGCATCTGTTAATTCGAATTTAGACACTATAGCGTGTGCATCATCACGAGTTTTTGCTAATAAATGAATTAGCTTTTGAACTGCACTTAAACGAGGGTGCTTTATGTACACCGCAGTGAACATGTCGCGAAACGACGGCCACGACAAATAATCTTCATGAAATATCTCTGAATCACACGCTGGAAGCCGAAAAGAAGAATTATTTTCTGACGTTTTTGCAAGATTTCTTACTTGCAACAAGGCCTCAGAAACACCTAAAGCAATTTCGGCATTTTGACTATAAGATTCTGTTTCTGTAGCAGGTAAGCTATCTATCTTATCCGTGGCACTTAAGATGAATTCTAAACATGATATATAAGTTCCGAAGCTCTAAAGCTCAATTTTCCTTGCTTCTAACGAATGAAGCGATAAGGAATTAAAATTCACCTCTCTGATATCCGCAAATACTCTACTAACCTATCGGCAAAAAAACTGAAATTCTCCATTTGAGAAATTACTCTAACCTATTTCTCAATATGATAAGAAAAGCCACAATGGATTAAATTATTAAACTTTACTATTTCATTTAAAACAATCGCTTAGAAAGAATTCTCTGTACGTTTCAGATATGTGATCAAACTTATTCACTTGAGTTAAATATTATTTTATTTATATTAAAATACGATTTAAATAATAAAAAATGAATCATACATAAAGTGCACAAGAACACTTCAAAGCGAACGTACCTGTTGCTGTTGAAATTAAACCGGTTTTTGTTGGGGGTATGCTAATCTTGCTGCATTAGCACTGACGATGATGATCGTTGGGTGGGCATCTACTGCAAGCGTTAAGTGGATCTACACGAGATGGAAGTATGTTGATACTGAATTGATGTATTGATTAATGTTGATAAGAAAATGTGTGAATGCTTATGGAGTTTGCTAAATGTTTGAACGATGTTGTTGTAATGATGAATGGATTAAAGATAAAATGGCTCAAAGTTGATGATCAATTGGAATTTATATTAATGTGGAATGAATTATTGGTGATCTGTATAAGATGATTGGATGGATGATCGTTGTAATCTCGGTGTACATGTGGTGTCAATTTGGTTATGTAGAACAAGTTAAAGATCGGTGATCGCTGATCTGTTGCTTATTGTTGAATGAGATTATGATGATCTCGAACAAGATTGATGATCCGTGATCGCTTTTATTTCCTGAGATTAATTTCAGTGATTCTGCTTGTTTATTGGTGATCTTGGGGCCATCGTATAAATTCGAAATCGTAACAGAAAATTGTTTTATTTTTCGCTTAGTTGCGATTCTGCCTGCTTATTTGTGATCTCAAAGTAATCATACAAATTCGAAATCGTGTCAAAATGTTGTTTCATTTTTCGTAACCTATTTCGCTTAATTGTGATTCTGCCTGCTTATTAGTGACTTCAGAAACATCGTATAAATCCTAAATCGTAACAAAAACATGTTTCGTTTTTCGTTACTGATTTTTCTTAATTGTGATTCTGCATGCTTATTAGTGATTTCGGAACCATCGTATAAAACCGAAATCGTAACAAAAACATGTTTTGTTTTCTTTACGGATTTCGCGCTATACGATTTTGCTGCTAATAGTGATTTTGAAGTTATCGTACAAATTCTGAGTCGTAAGAAAAAGTTGTTTCACTTACATTACTGATTTCGCTTGACTGCGATTCTGCTTTTTTATTGGTGATCTTGGAGCCATCGTATAAATTCGAAATCGTAATAGAAAATTGTTTTATTTTTCGCTTAACTGCGATTCTTTCTGCTTATTTGTGATCTCAACGTAATCGTACAAATTCGAAATCGTATCAAAATGTTGTTTCATTTTTCGTAACCTATTCCGCATAATTGTGATTCTGTCTTCTTATTATTGATTTCAGAATCATCATATAAAACCGAAATCGTAACAAAAACATGTTTCGTTTTTCGTTACTGATTTTTCTTAATTGTGGATCTCTTCATCCTGGTGCTCATGTTTGTTTAATAGTAAAGTTGTTTGTTCGTTGAAAAGGTATTTATGTAAATGATGAAATCTAACCTAAGGGTAAATGCTAAATCTAATTTAATGTGCGCGCGACAATAGCTTTTCCACTTGCCAAATTAATCACCTATGTATATTTTGTATAGAAAAAATAAATAAAATATAAAAAATGAATGTATTTTGTAAAATTAATTAATTTTAAACAACTACCTTAATTCAGTAGGTACATATGTATAGTATGTAATCTAAATGTAATGCACTCTATTCAGTCACGGTCAAATAAAGTACCACTTACCGGCTTACCACTGTCAAGGTCAGTTTAACTTACCCAATTATCTATTATTTGTAGGTACTTTCTTAAAATATTGTAGGTACTAGCTTACCAAAAAAAAAAACAACTATTCGCTTTGCAAAATCTTTATTCAATGCCCAAGCTAACATGATTGTTTTAGCCTAGCGATTACCCGAGAACAATAATTTTGTACATAAGTAAACGGAATCATAACTCGAAAAAGCAAAACGCTCGAAACATGTTACATGCAATGATCATTTAATCATAAAAAATAGGAAATACTTAGCGTTATAGTACATGTTAAATTCTGTTGTAAATAATGCAGATCAACAGTGCAAGAATTTAAAGGTGGACAAATATAAATAAATGCATGTATATAGTGAAAGCTATACAATATGAACACATTTCAATAAAATCTGCTACATATTATAAATTTAATATATGTATATTGTTAAATTATTATTGCGTGAAATTGCAATATTGGAGTTTTGGTTGTCTTCTCTTAATCACAATTTAAATATTTAATTCCAAACTATAGGCGTAATCAAAATTACAAAAAACTAAAGAAAACGAATTACAGCTGCTGACAAAACAACTTCTGCCGAAAAAAAAATTTTAAGCTATCCGAAAAACTTTGGGATACATTTCTATCTCATGAAAAATGTCAAAAACATATGCACAAACCCATACAAGTTTAACCTATTCGATGGTGGTTGTTCAGGAACTTCAGTATTCAATGTATTTCCCATAAGAAAAAAACCAAAAAAAGGGTCTGAAAAAATTAATTTTACTACTTTATTTTATATGAACGGATACCCGTATTATGAATTTAATATAATAAGAATATATGCGAGTATGGAAATCAAGAAGAATATATATCAGAACTTAATTTTAATTTGCTTTATTTTGCAGATAAAAAATGCAAACAAGCCTTAAATGTTGTTGTTGTTTTTTTTTTTAAATGAGCTTTTCGCGTTTAAACAGTAACTCTGAAATCACTTATACGCAGGCAGACCGAAATTAAGGGAAATCAGTAATGACATTGAAACAACTTTTAGTTACGATTTCGAATCTAGACGATGACTTTAAAATCACTATTAAGCAAGCATAATCGCGAAATTAGGCGAAATTAGAAGTGGAAAACTATTTTGTTACGATTTCGCGTTTATACAATTACTCCGAAATCACTAATACGCATGCATTAAAAGCAAATTAGTTATGAAAGTGAAACAGCTTTTCGTTGCGATTTTTAATTTATAAGATGACTATTAAATAACTAATAACTGGACAAAATCGCAACTAAGCCAAATTAAAAAATGAAATTGAAACAACATTTTGTTGCGACTTCGAATCTAGACGATGACTTTAAATTTTTCTTTTCTTTTTTATAACTTTGCAGGCGCTCAAGGGATTATGAATACCCTTTATATGTTTTTCTTAACACAGCGCGGGCATCCGGTGGAAGAAGAGAGAAAGAAGGATAGGAAAGATTAGTGGCGCGATGTTCTGAGACTAGAGCTGATTGTTGTCTCAGATTTATCTACAGGGATGGCGGCTGAACTAATGCGGAAGGAATTACCGTGTCTTATTTATTTATGTCCCTTATAATTCGCAGTATTTTATTTATGTCGTTGTCATATTTTATGGTTATGCTAGTTTACTCAATCACCTGTTGTTAGTGTTTTGCCTAAACAGCATGTAATAAGCAAAGCAGCAACTTATTTTATGACAATTTTAGAATTGGTTTTTAATGGAATATAAGAAGACATAGACAACGGCAGGAATCGAACCCGCAACCACGAGATTGACAGGCGAGCACACAACTATCGCGCCACGGCCGCCCCCAGATTAACGCAAAGCCGAATATTTAGCCCAGACCCTCGCCAGTCTTCAAGCTGATATTACAGCCCTCCAGGAGATACGATGGTATGGACCGGGCCTGCCCCTATAAAAGAGAAAGACAACGCTACCAAAGAAAGCTTCTATGAGCTCCTTGACATTAAAATACTTTTCGGAGACTTTAATTCCAAAATTGGGAGTGAAGACATCTTTGGTATGACGATCGGAAAATTCAGCCTGCACGACACTACCTCCGATAACGGACTCAGGCTCATCGATTTTGCAGCGGGAGAAAACATGGTGCTGAACAGCACATGATCCCCACGCCCCGAAATCTACAAGGGCACATGGCGGTCCCCAGATGGTCGAACCCGCAACCAAATCCACAACATTGGAATTGATGGAAGACACTCCGCCAGGAGTATGAATGTCGGTACATTCCGGGGAGCAAACATCGACTCGGACCATTACCTAGCGGTGCAAAACTTAGAGTACGGATCTCAGTGGAAGTTCTTAGGCGAATACCGACTACTCCGAGGAAATTCAATGTTGGACGACTTCAATGGGAAGAGACCGCCGCTGCCTATTGCGACCGCGTATCGATTGAGCTTACGAAAAATCCTCGACTGATGATAAGAAGGAAGCTGCTTATGGCAGCTATGTCAGCAAGCCATAAGAAGTGCTGCTTCAGAGGTGTTGGGCTTCTTACAGCTTCCCCCCACAAATCACTGGTTCGACTCCGAATGTGCTCAGGAAAACAAAGCTAAAACGGAGGCATACAAGTCGTGGCGCCAGAGAGATACTAGAGCATCCAGAAATCTCTACGTTGGGCGAAGGAAAAATTAATAACACCTACTCAGGAGGAAGAAAAAAGAACACCAGCAACGCGAATTCGCGGAGATGCAGAGATGTTATTGCAGAAAAGAGGTGCGAAGCTTCTACAGAAGAGTGAAACAGTCTAAGTCAGGTTTCACAAGCCGGCCTGGGCCCCGCAAAGATCAGGATGGAAACACAATAGTGGAAACAGGCGATGTTGCCATCTGGAGAGACTACTTTAATCAGTTGTTAAATGGCGATGACAGTCAAGATCCCGCCCAAGATCAACTTGTAACAGTTAATCTAGATGACAACTATGAGCTACATCCACTCCACCAAAATGAAATCAAAGTAGCCATCACTAGAAATAAAAATGAACAAAGCAGCTGGATGCGATGGTTTGCAAGCGGAGCTTTTTAAACACGCTGGGGATGACTTGGTCAGGAGCAAACACCAATTCATCTGCAAAACATGGTCGGAGAAAAATATATCCGATAAATGGAATATCAGTGCCATCTGCCCGATCCACAAAAAAGAGACCTCCTAGTCTGCGCCAACTATAGAGGCATAAGCCTTCTAAATATAGCTTTCAAGATCCTGTCTAGCGTTTTATGTGAACGTCTCAAGTCTTTTGCTGATGATCCAATAGTTCCTTACCAATGCGGCTTCAGATCAAGAAAATCTAAAACCGACCAAGTACTCACATTACGCCAGATTATGGAGAAAACCCAGGAATATAACATCGATACCCACCACCTGTTCGTCGATTTTAAAGCAGTCTACGACAGTGTTAATTGAGTAGAACTGTATCGTGCAACGTCCAACTTTGGAATCCCTGCTAAACTGATATGCCTTAGTAGGATGACGTTGGAAAATGCTCGCTGTTCCGTTAAAGTTGGTAGGGACTCTATTGAATCCTTCGAAACCACCAGAGGGCTAAGACAAGGCGACGCACTGTTAAGCAGCTGTTTTAACATTGTGTTTGAAAATGTCATACGAAACACCCATGCCAGCACATCGGACACTATCTTCAATAAATTGACACAATTACTTGCAAACGACATTGACTTGATAGGAAGAACAAAGCGAGCAGTAACTGGTGCATTCACTACTATGGAGTCAGCAACATTCAGAATGGGACTGAAAATAAACGAGGATAAAACGAAGTATATGAATTATAATTTTAAACACGCCGTTTGATTTAAAAAAAAAATATTATATTTATTCTTCACGAGCGTGCCCGGTTGCGATGTAGTTACAACTGAACTCTCTTTTTAATAGCAAATATAAAAATTGTATTAACTTACGTACAAACGTTTGTTCTATAGATAATGTTATAAATGCACTTTGGGTTCCGTGGGAATGAAAATGAAATTGAATATTAGATCAAGTATTGCATAGAGGAAAATGTCAATGACTTATAATTCTGTGGGAAGGAATCTAGGTTGGGAATTAAATATAGATTGGGTGTAGGAATTTGTGGGATATCTAACCTCTCCCCCCTTTACTTTAAAATTCTCCTGAATTTTGGGAGTTTCTTTACAATTTTCTTCTAAGTTTTTAATGTATTTTTCTTTAATATTTTTAATTGATATAGTAAGTGTTTTATGTTTTTTAGAGATATTAATAACTACAAATATAAATGGAAATATAAGTATTATGGTTATAGAACCTATAACATAGAGTATGTTTTTATGTAATTTTAGCAATTTAATTGGTTTAAGATTAACAATGTTCTTAAGAATAATTTCTTCAAAATTTAGTTGTTTAGTAAAATTATACTTTTCATTTTCGTCATTGTAAAATCTTTCAATAAAATATGTATTTTTATTAGTTATTGTTTCGTTAAATATATAAATGGTACAGTTATTAATAGTAATTAAATAATTTCCTTCCAATTTGATTTGCCTATCATCGCATTTATTAACAATGTTTTCATTCTTAATGTTCTTACATATGATTGTACTATCATCTAATCGTTTTATTTCTGAAGTATAGTTTTCCTTAAGGGAACAAATTTTATTTGTTATGCAATTATTAACAATAATTAAATCTTTTTTATATTGAACATCATTATTTTCATAAAAGTACATTGTTTTGTTTACTTCAATGAAATAATATCCTTGTAGTTGGATTTCTAAATTTTGTTTATTTGGAATAGGAGTTATAAATTTTAAATCAACTTGTTCATAGTTGTTTGGGATTTTTATTGCTATTATTACAGTTTCGCTATTATATTTAAGAGCTCCAACTTTAACATTTTTAATTTTCAATAAATCAAGTCTTGTGTCTAAGATTTCAGTTGTTGTTAATAAACTAGGATGTATTAGTCCATGTTTTATCAACGCTATATTATCTATTATCTGATTTAGTTTTTCTTCTAACATATTAAGTTTTATAATTTGATCTAATTTAATTTGTTTTAGTATAAACTTTTTTTCATTTTCTTTTAGTTCGGAAAAGGACTTAGTTAATTCTATCCTATCAGTTTCTATGATATTTTTGAAATGTCTTATGCTTTCGTTAAAACTTTGATTTATTTCTATTTGTTTATTTACTGTATCAACTGCGTTTTCAGTGTTTGTTTCTAATATGCTAATGTGGTCTAGTATATCCTTTCTATCATCGTCATCCATTATACCAAAGAGGAAGTTGGTTGCCTTTGCTACAATGTTCACTAATCCTCTTTTCTTTCTAATATTTGACTTTGGTTCTATGGCTTTCACCTTGGCTTTGATTGTATCTAATTGTTTTCTAATTATTGGATCGTTATATAATTTTAAACTTTGGATGTTTGCCTCAATTGCACCAATTGTGAGTTTCAAGTCCTGAATGTTTATTATGTGGAGTATTATCTTCGCGTCCTGAATAATTTCTGTTTCACCCATGTTAATAACGGAATATCCGTTTTCTGCCGTTATTTTATCAACCGTTAGTGTGGGTGTTATTGGTGTTACTTGTGTTAGTAGTAGAAATGCTAAGATTATCATCTGCAAATAAACGAGGTCGTTTGATATTAATTGGGTGTTCCCTTTTTATTTTTTTTATTCTATATCTAGGCTCGTTTTTATAATAGTTTCTTTTGTAATTTTTTACTGCTATTACCTGTCTATTTTCACTATAATCTTCCCTATTTTTGTTAAGTTTTTCTATTCTCCTTTCTTTTTCTATTTTAATTTGATTTCTTAGAGTAGCTATGTCAGCGAACATCGCTTCCTCTGGAGACATTCTAATATTCAACCATTAGAATGTCTCCAGAGGTATCTATTATTATAGTTGTTAATGGCCTTATGAACTTTTTGGATTATTGTAAGGTCTAAATCTCTCATTGTTACTAATTTTTCCTGCAGTGTTGAATGAAATCTTTCAACATCACTATTACCAGTATGTGTGTTAGGTTTTGTTAGGTGAAGGTTCACTTCATTTGCGTTAAAAAATTCTTTTAAATTTTCGGACTTAAATTCATTATCAGCAATTATTTTATAAGGTTTTTCGAATTTAGAAAAATGTTCCTCGAGAGTTTCTATCTTTTTTACCCAATTTCGATTTGGCAAATAGTATGGATATGCTTTCTTTGTTAATTTATCTACTAAGGTCAGAAATGGGTGTTTTATGAAATAATAGATATCTAAGTGTAAAATCTCATTTGGCCTATTCGGGGTTTCACTCAGTTCGAATTTCTTTTTAATAGGTTTTCTATCATATTTTGTTCGTAGACATGTTTTACAATTATTAATAATTTTGGTTATCTCCTTTACTAATTTAGGGTAATATATTTTACCTTTTAAGCTATGATACGTTTCAACAATTCCACTATGGAGACTTTCTTTAGTATGGTACAATGATATTTGTTTCTGTACTTCTTCTAAGTTACTTATTTCTTGTGCTCTTAATGTTGCGCTTTAATAAATTTAATCTGATTATTATGACCGAACAACTGTATTAACAATTGTTGTATTTTATTGTATTCGTGATATGATAATTCTGTGTATATTCCTGTAATACCTGGCTTAATAAATCTTCGTAACACATCTAGCCAATATTCTTCTCCTTTTGTCATATCAATATAAATAATTCTTCTTCCATGTAAAATTTCTATTTCTTTATTTGCATTATTTGCTAAAATTAATTGCGTTTTATATATATTTACTATTGATTCTTTAATAGGAATGTGATTAAGCTGTTCTTCTTCTACTGAATGTATTGTTGCATTATCTGATACATTATTAACTGATTGTTCTAAATCTACCTCGTCATTTTTATTATTCTCTTCTGGAATCCTACTTAGAAAATCTGCGATATTATTTAATTTACCCTTTAGATATTCAATATCATATTGATACTCCTGTAATTTCAATAACCACCTTTGGGTTCTCTGACTAAATTCTTTTCCCGTATATTTTTTTATTTAAATATGTAATTGGTAAATGATCAGTGACGATTTTAAATCGTTTGCCCCATAAATAAGGTCTATAATATGTAACTGCCCAAACAATTGCTAGGAACTCTTTATCTGTTGCAGAATACTTTTTTTCATGATCGTTTAATGTTCTTGACCCGTAACATACAGGTTGACCTTCCTGCATAAGTACTGCACCTATCGCATAATTGCTTGCGTCAGTGAAAAGTGTAAATGGTTTTTCAAAGTTGGGAAATTTAAGTATAGGGTGTTTGATAATATTTGATTTCAGTGTTTCGAACGCTTGAATGTATTCAGGATCATTAAGGTTTATTTTCGTTCCCTTCTTCAAGTATTTCACCATGGGATACGCGATCTTTGAATAATCTTTTACAAATTTCCTATAGTACCCTGTGGTACCTAAGAATGATTTAATTTGTTTTTCTGTTTTGGGTAATTGGTATTCTTGAATGCATTTTATTTTATTTGGGTTAGGTTTCATTCCTTCAGCTGTTAATATGTGTCCTAAGAATTCTGTATTCCTTTTCATGAATGAACATTTATCGAATTGAATTTTTAAATTATGTTCAGAAAGTTTTTTGAAAATAAGGGATAATGATTGAATGTGTTCTTTAAGACTCGTTGAGAAAATTAGGATATCGTCTAAATAGACGACACAAATTTTGTTAATATAGTCTCTTAATATCTCGTTCATTAATTTTTGGAACGTCGCCGGTGCATTTTTCAACCCAAATGGCATTTTAAGATATTCATAGAGGCCGTTAGGTGTCACAAAAGCTGTTTTTGGAATATCGGCGGGATGAACTTTAATTTGATGGTAACCTTTTGCAAAGTCAATTGATGAAAAGTATTGAGCTCTACCTAATTTATCAAGGATGCTATCGATATTTGGGAGTGGATATTTATCATCGACAGTTATTTCATTAAGCTTTCTATAATCGACACATAGGCGAAATTTTTGTTGTCCTGAGTTATCTAATTTCTTTGCCACTACCACAATAGGAGATGCGTACCTGCTGTTTGATTTTCTTATTATTCCCTGACTTTCCATTTCTTCAATTTGTCGTTTGACCTCTTCTTCATGTTGTGGGGGTAGCCTATAGAGTTTTGCATAAATTAACTGATCTACGGTAGTTTTTATTTCATGCATGATCGTATCTGTATTAGTCAGTTGATCACCTTCATGATAAACTAAATTTTTAAATTTGGTTAATAACACTTCTATTTCTTTTCTTTCTTCATCTTTAAGATGATTTAAATCTATTTCCTGCTCTCCAGGAGATAGTTCAAAACAATCCATAGTTGTTTTGTATTCCTCAGAGTATAGCGGGATTTTCGTTTCGTTATTTAAAATAAGCATTTTATTGTTAAAATCGAGAGTTTTAACGATTTTGCCTAGAAGATCCATACCAATTAAAATATCGTATGGTTTTTCACCTAAATCTCTCTTGTACCATCTTGTCCTACCTTTGGGATCATAGTTAAATTCTTTTGGAATGGAAGTTATTATTCTTTCAACGATTTCATTTGTAATATTATTAATTGTTTGTAATCTCATACTAACTCTCTCATATATTTGAAATTTACTACTATCTACTGAATTCGAATTTATTATACTCATTGTGGAACCTGTATCTAGTAATCCTTTGTATTTTTCTCCGTCGATTTTAAGATCTATAAAAATTTTGTTTCCGAGGCCTAGACTAGAAAAAAATCGGTCTCTACATTATGAATTTCCTCTTCCCTACTTTGAACTTGGTTAATTGACATTGGTGCTGGGTATTGCACTGCATTTCTGATTTGACCTGAGGGGTTGAAGGTGTTTTGCTGATTGCTTTGACGATATTGTCTTGATGGATTAATATTATTGTTGTATTGTGGAATGTGATTTTGATTATAATTAATATTATTTTGTCTAGGGACATTATTTTGTCTAGGTGAGTTAAAGTTTTTATCTCGCCCTAATGTGTATCTAACTTGTCCCGAAGGATTGAAATTATTATTGTTCTGTCTACTAAATTGAGGGTTACTAGAATAATTATTAACTCTATTAGATCTTAAGTCTATATTTCCCTCATCAGATCCTATAAAAGTGTATAGAATTTCTTTTATTTTATGTAGGTCATAAATATTCTTTATATCCCTGGATAAGTTCCCTATAGCTAACTGTTTTACTCTGTTGCATATTAATATATAAAAATTATTTTTAACTTCTCTTGTGTTACTTTCATATGTTGAATAGGTGTTAATATCACTTATTATCTGTTCTATTTTATTATTTAAATCTAATATTGAGCTTACCCTTAGGTATGATATTTTGTTTGCAATATCTTTATAATTAATATTAGGTCTAAAATGCTGCTTCAACAAGTTTCTGGCTTCTATCCATGTTGTTGGTTGATTGTGGAGTAAAAGTTCCTTCGCTCTTCCAATTATTTTCGTGTTGTAAATCGCAAGCCATAGTTCATTCCTGTCTGCTTCACGTACTGCTCTGATGTGATTTTCCACTACATTAATGAATTGGGTTAATGTTTCACTTTTTCCTTCGAACTCGCGGATGTGTGCTATTTCTTTCAAAATTCTCACTGTAGCACTCTGTTCCCGTGGTCTGGCTAGGGCTTCGATAGCCTGAACTAATCGATTTATATTTTCTTGTTCCATGTCGGATTCTGGGATATTAGACCAGTACTTAAGAGTTCTGTCTTTCTTTTTAATTTTGACTGATTTGAGTTGATCGATGTGTATTAAGAGAAAAAAAAATTCACTTTGCACACACTGATTTTTCTTTTATCAATACGTTATTCGCGTTATATAATTTAACAATATTCGTTTGTTTTAAAACACGTAAACGTTCGTTCTCATATGGATTCCTACCGTTTATAGGAATCCTACCGACTGCGCCAATTATAATTTTAAACACGCCGTTTGATTTTTAAAAAAAAAATATTATATTTATTCTTCACGAGCGTGCCCGGTTGCGATGTAGTTACAACTGAACTCTCTTTTTAATAGCAAATATAAAAATTGTATTAACTTACGTACAAACGTTTGTTCTATAGATAATGTTACAGGCAGAGGAATTGTCAAAGTGCTTGCAAATGCACTTTGGGTTCCGTGGGAATGAAAATGAAATTGAATATTAGATCAAGTATTGCATAGAGGAAAATGTCAATGACTTATAATTCTATGGGAAGGAATTTAGGTTGGGAATTAAATATAGATTGGGTGTAGGAATTTGTGGGATATGTAACCTATGCTTTCATCAAAAAAAGTCCAATCCCACCACCGACTTGGTCAGAACGTGACCATTGATATGCATAGCTTCGATGTAGTCAGTGAGTTTATCTACCTAGGTTCTGCTGTAACCACAGGCAACAACATCAGCGCTGAAATCAACAGCAGGCTAATTCTGGCTAATCGCTGTTTCTTTGGGCTGAGTAAGCAATTGAGGAATAAATCTTTACTGAGAACAACCAAGGTGACACTGTATAGAACACTCATTATCCCGGTCCTGCTATATGGTGCAGAAGCGTGGGCCCTCTCCCAATCGGATGAAAAGTCACTTGGAGTCTTCGAGAGAAAAGTTCTGCTTACGATCTATTGTCCTGTCTGCGTAAATCGAGAAAACAACATTTGGCGAAGAAGATACAACGACGAACTATACGAACTATTCAGCGACATAAGTCTAGCCAGAAAAAATCGAATTCAATGACTAACATCGCTGGCGATGTAGAGCGGATGGACGTCGATGCTCCAGCTCGTTAAGTCTTCAACGCCAAACCAGAGGGAGCCAGAAGCCAAGGTAGACCTCATCTTCGATGGAGCGACCAGGTAGTGGGAGACCTCCGACAACTTGGAGTGCAAAATTAGAGACGGCTCGCTATATTAAGCAAGGGCCAGGAGCACCACGCTCTAGTAGCGAAATCATAAGTAAGTAAGTAAAGTAGGATGCGCCGTCGTCTTTGAATCAAAGTCCAGATTCCACCACACGACATGCGACCGTTTGCTTTGTTATATTGACACCGGTTTCATTTATAATTTCACGTTGAATGACCTTGGCGCTTTTTCTGGGGCCTGCTTTCGACAGCCGTACAATTTTTTTGTCAATGTGCACTAATGTTTCTCATGGCCAATTTTTTGTGCTGCAATACTTTTATGTAGTTTTTGCTGTTCTTATTATTAATAACGCACTGGTTAGGTTTAATGACTTTATTGTTGTTCGATTTATTATATTTTTCACTACAGATTCATTCTTTTATTTTGTTTTTTTTCGGCCAGCACTAGTTGATGCTCTCACATCGGGTTGTTGATACAAACTAAAACTAAGAAACTGAATGCTCAAACTACAATGGGAGGGCTAGTAGACGGCAGATGTCTTCGTCTCATGTAAAACGTCGAGTGGCTGGGTGTTTTGGTGTGTAGTCGTGTGCGTACGTTAAGTATAGTTTTGTGTGTCTGTCTCGTCCGCATCCTATCCTACATTTATTTGATAGGCCATACCTGTTAAGATCAACAATATAATTTCGCGTCTCCGGAGTGCAGTTCTTGCCTTTTCCCATCGTCTAACTAACAAATGTAGATTTTTTTTAAGTTTGTGTTTATTAATGGAAAACAATAAATACTTACCAAAATTGTTGTGAACAATTAAAAATATTTCGATAAATCTTAAATTAAATTGAATCGTTTCTAATTTGTTGTCAACCAAAATATTACACTTTTGAACTAAAATTTTACCGTTATGCAATAGATGCAATCTGTCAAAGTGCTTATGCATATTGTTACAAAGAGAAAAATTAAAGAAGGTAACAAAAGCAAGAATCGCACCGTTATGATATCGAAATCAATCAGAATATGGGTAAACAAAACAACAATGCAATCGTTTCTTATTAGTTGTCAACGGCTGTATGTATAAATAATAATTAAATGTGAATTTTCATTGATTGATATATCAATAATATTTTACGTTTACTATTTCTCATAGAGATATTTGTGTTTGTCATCATTACATCCCATTCAAACAGCTGACTGATGTCATCTTTTTCTTTTCTATTCTGGATATTGTTTTTTTTTTTATTCATTCTATTCTGGATAATCTGGATAAAAATTTCGTCTTTTCCCTTCATTCCACTCCTTATCCGGAATAAATAAAGAAACGCTTATGGTATTTACCGATAAAGCCTAGTACGCTGCTGATGCGAAACGAAAAATCCCATACAAAAATGACACGACGAAATCATGAACGAAAAATTTCGCTCTACTTTTCGTTTTCCAGTACGCTGCTGAACGACGAAATGTGTAATTTTAGTGGATAGCTGTACTAGATTTCTTAGTACAATTCTCCACTCTTTTTGTTCTCAATTTAATTGACCTGCACATTAATTGCTTGCGAAATTTTGACATTTCATTTTTTTTATAAAAAAAAATTCAAGCTCTTGTATTGTTTATTTGATTTTTCTTTGGGTTTTCTCTAATGTCTGGTTTTTCTGTGCATTTTCTGTATTAAATTATTCGAAATAAGTTCAATTCTAATTTTTGTATCAAAACCAATTTCAAAATCGACTAAACTAAATTAGCAAAATGGAAATGGGAAGTTGGAAAGAAGCACACCCTACACATATCTTATCGGCGAGCAAGATATAGCGGATCTTTATTTGGAGTGCTTATTATAACCAACTATCGACTTTTCTCATACGTAGTGCTAGTGCTTAGATTAAAAATAACCTATGTCCTTTTAAAATTAATTTATTTTAAGTGATTACTAAATAAAAATATTATAATCAAGATTCAGTAGTTTGTTCTGCAATTAACTGTCCATGTCATGATTTTTAAAATACATTTATTACTCCGACTTTTAAATTCTATGCGACCTTTGACACCATATAAATATAAAAAAAACACTCACCATTTCTAACTACATACTTTCAACACATAAATTAACTCAATTGCCACAAAGAAAAAATCAAATCGACCGCCCGCTACTGGCAGTACGAATATGAATTTCCGACCTGGTCGGGACAAGATGTACCCAGGCCGGAAGCCAAAGGTAAGCGGCCTTCCGCTGCACCAACAACAATTAAGGAAATCATCGTTACCACAATAATGTTTGGTTGCAAAAAGGCCATATTAAACGATACCCACCTCTATTTAGAAAGCCTGTTTCCGATCTCATTGTTTGGCGATTTTATACCATACCCCAGAACTTATTTCTCAAGTTCAGCCAATCTGTTTAATGTTTACTTCATGAAAATCGGCACGGGATGGACATTGTTATTTAGTCTACAATTTCTGGTGATGACCTCGCTAGTCCTTTGTTGTGTTGATAGAAAGAAGATGATGACAAATCACTTACCTCGCATTGCAATCGCTACCTTCTTTTTCTTTTCTGGACGAAGTTTTTTAATGTAATTGAACCATCGTATGGCAGATGCCCTGCTCGTGGATTTGATAGCAAATCAAGCTGCTTGTAAGCTGGTCACTTGTCAATTGGATTTGACATATAAGGCCATGCATTTATACTATTCATTCGATTTTGGTATTAATTGAGGAAGCAAGACCTATAGTTCAAATGGGAATCGATCAAAGAGCATTCGCAGGGTAGCAGAGCGGTCAAGTACAAACCCACTAAGAAAACTCACTGATGAACAAGTGAAAATGCAACCCGTTCCAAAAATAAAGGGTTTTCCAATAAGAGGTGTTATTTTGATATTCAAAAAAAAGAAATGCGTTGTTGAAGCGTGTATCGTTCCATTTTTATTAATAGCGTAGTTTCTACTTGTCAAATGTCAAAAAATGACAGCTTCAAAAGTGACAGCTACCGAAATAGCGGGCTATTCAAAATAACACCTCTTATTGAAAACCCCTGGAAAACCCTTGGGTTTTCCAATAAGAGGTGTTATTTTGATATTCAAAAAAAAGAACTGCGTTGTAGAAGCGTGTATCGTTCCATTTTTATTAATAGCGTAGTTTCTACTTGTCAAATGTCAAAAAATGACAGCTTCAAAAGTGACAGCTACCAAATTAGCGAGCTATTCAAAATAACACCTCTTATTGGAAAACCCCTTATATTCTAAAAGCTATTCACTGTTCTCTTGGAATATATAATCTGAAAATACTTTGAGGTGTATCTTTGGAACGGGGTATCCTAAAAACTTGGTCGATACCTTTTTGTAATATACTCTTGATACTCTCAAAATCAGCATCAAAAGTTTATAGGTAGAAGGATTATTGCAAAAAATCACTCTTGAAATACGCATATTTAGAATGAGGTATGCGTATTCCTGGAGCTATTTTTTTTTTAATACAACTTCTTTGCAAAAAATGTTGATGCTTCCTTTGATATCTTTTTAGAATCAGCACTTCATACTTTCAAAGGAAGCATCAACATTTTTTTCAAAGAAGTTGTATTAAAAAAAATAACTCCAGGAATACGCATACCTCATTCTAAATATGCGTATTTCAAGAGTGATTTTCAATCCAATAAAGGCGAGCCATATCTTTTTAGAATCAAAACTTCATACTTTCAAAGGAAGCGTTAACAAAACCAAAAGTAGTTTTGTCACCAAATTACTTTTAGATGCATTTTTTTGTCACCAAATTTCCTTTACATATATTTTTGTAAAAATAAATCTTGGACTTGAAATTGGTATCCGGAATTAGTAAGAAATACATAAATTAGAACCGTTTACACCATCCCAATGAAGCACGTAGTTTTCGAATTTTTAAGTGGTTTACCTCCCAACTTCATTGATTTTCTTAAAATTGATAGAAATTTTATCAAATCGGCAGATAAACGAGTTTATAAATTCAAAACTAGTTGCTTAATTTGGATCATTTAAACGGTTCTGAGTTTTATTTTAAATCCTCTTTGTGTAACTAGAACCATTTTTATATCAAAGAATTATTTTATAAGAATTACATCTAAAAGTAATTTGGTGACAAAAAAATTCCATCTAAAAGTAAAATGGTGACAAAACTACTTTTTTACAACTTGTCAACTTTTTTTGACAGCTTACAATAACAACTCTCCGCAAATAATTTTCCGCTGTGATTTTCGTTAGCATTCCGCTCTCCTTTGGAGACCCTCGAAAATTTTCGTTTCGCATCAGCAGCGTACTAGGCTTAATTTGTAACAAAAATAGTTTTACTAAAGCGGTCCCTAGACGCTCAATATTATTGCGAAATATTTGATATTGCACAATATGAATGTTCGACTGTTAAGAGTTTGCCCTTATATGAAGAAATCCTATTTTTTTAGTTCCATTGTAAAAAAACACTATTATTCATAAAAAATAGTAAATTAAAAAAAAGTTAAAAAAGAAAACAACAATCAAGCGTGCTGATGTGGTAAAATAAAATATTTCAAAAGCATCTGTAAAATATTCGCACCTTTTGAAACATAAAGGAAAAGCCCTAAATTCATTTTTTTTCGCATATTTTATGCAACCAAGTTTGTATATATTTAAATTCATTTAGCTTATTAAATAAATTTTCCATATTCTAATAAAAAACAAAAGAAACTAAATTATTTCTAAAAAAAAATTTACACAATTATTCCTTTCTTAATTATTTATAAAATATATGTTTACAAAAAAAATTAAATTTGATGCTCAAAAGATTATGTTTTGTGTTTATGAGAGCCAAGTTGTGCTTTAGACAATACACTTACATTACACACCAAACAATGATAATGGGTTTGCTTTTGACTGTAACTACACTCAACAGTTGCGGGTAATTCATTGCCATTAGTCGAAATGGTTGCTTCAAAAGTGGAATCGCATTTTTCGCTATTGGTAACTTTTCGAAACCCGGCCATTCGAATGTATTCCATTTTGTTGTGTTGACGTCTGTGGGCGACAACTTTGTTTGTATCGGAGCATATAAAGTCGCATTTGAGGCAATGGAAATGTGAAGATTTGTTAGCTGAGCCTGAAATTAATTTGACGGAATAAATTTGTACTAAGATTCATACGGTTAGTTAAAAAAAAAAATTTATACGCACTTAAGTTCTTGTAATAGGGACAATTTTTATAACCACAGCTCATGTTGGCACGATATTGTCGAAAATCCTTTCCCATCAGCTTATCCAATCGTTCGTGCCTAGCTGTATGCTGCACAAAGCGGGTCTTATCACAGAAGCTATAATGGCAATCATTTCTATCGCAGTGGAAATGTGATTGATGATTGCGATATCCGCATTTTGGGAAGAAGCAATCCTCGTTGAATCTAAATTTCAAATAACCGTTCGGAATCTGCTCATCTCTGATTTTAAAGTGTTGAGCATGTTGGTCTTGAGTGCTTCGAGTAGATGAAGAAAGGCTTCCAGATTGCTTGAGAGTTGTGTTTTTGGTAGCAACAGGTACAGCCAATCCTGCGGCAAATTCTACTTGCTTCTTTGTCGACGACGGTAACAATGCACCGACTAAGGTACTAAATTCTTCGTTGCCATTTGCTAGATTTCTCTTTTGTGCCTTGGCGGCTTCGAATATGGAAGCAGTGGGCGACGGCGTCATGTGTCTTTCTGTTGCGTTTGAGGGAATTATTTGTGATGATTTTGTTTGGGGCTTTTCCATGGATGGTTGAATCATTAAGAGTGGGTTTATGAATGGAAAATATTTTGAGGGCACTGCATTAATATCTGGAATACTAGATGATGGCTGCGACTTCAAACTTTCCGTTGGGGCTTGGAGATAGACTGGTTTGCCTTCCCTGCCTGCAATGCGGTATGTTTGAGGTGTTGGCCTGGTTTGCTGACTGAGCGCCATCGTGTTACTCAGGAATGGGTACAGATGTTGATAATAGTAAGGATTTTGCTGATACAGATTTGCAAGCTGCGCTAAGTGGAAATTTTGCATCGAAACGCTAGACATGAGGTCTTGAGGAAAATAGTTAAGTAAATGCCCAGGTATTGGATTGATTTGTGGTGGCAATGTCGCTGGCGGTGAAGCAGGGAAAGATTCTCTGTAGAGTTTCATTCGCTCGTCCAGCGCCGCACCAGATTTTATTGTTGTATTCGGAGATAAGCTCAGATCTTGGGGTTGTTCATCTTGATAAATTACTGGAGCTTTGTGGTAGTTCGTTGGTTTCAAGTCATCTGGTTCTAAAAAATGTGAAAGGTGAAATGGTATCGGCTGGTTGGTAGCCTGCAAATTCTTAAGTCGACTGTCTCTCCATTTAATAGGGTCTACAAACGCCTGATTGCTGGTATCACATTGATCGTGAACACCACCTGATTTTTTACAATATGGCGAAGAACAATAAACTACATTCGTTGGAATAACCGCAGTATTAATTTGTTGGTTTTCCGCTATCCCGTGTGGTCTTTGTTGAGCTGGAGACGGAGTTTTACTAAGGTCGTTTGTGTTTTCAGGAAAGTAGGTACCAACTGCTCGAACAACTATAATTAAATTTCAATGAGAACAAAGTTTATTTTATTGCTGCCTTATGTCGTTTTAATTTGGCAATCCGGAAGCCTTCTGGACACTTCTGAAAGTGTTCACTTGGGATAAAATGACAGCTTTGATTCTGAAAAGAGAAATTTTGCTTCTGGATTTGCAATCAGAATCGAAACCAGAATCGTTTACTTGAACGTTCAACTCGACTGTTGTCATTTGTTGTATCATAATTGTGCAACAATCGTTATTTTTATTTTGATTAATTTCACATACACAATCATTTTTACATATACAATCACATTAAATTCATAATCGGCAGATTCCAAAAAAAGTGTTCAGTTGGGATCCCGGATCGGACAGGGATTCTTGATTGCCAAATAAAAACGCCATTAAAAAACTCTTACCCAAAACTTTTTCATCTTCTTGGCTTCGCTTGATTCCTGAACCACGACTTTCAGGTTCCATTTCGGAAACTTTGCGCCTCAATTCATTTAATGTGGAAAATGTAACCGATGGCAAATGTGAATAGTCGCTACTGATATTTTTACCTCCAACTGCAGATGGCGCAGATTGTTGTTCGTTGCTCGAGAATTCGGTGGGACTATAGGTTGATATAGACACTTTCTTTGCCGGTGAACTTGACAATGATGGCTGTTGTTCAGTCGTCGTCTCAACACAAACATGTGATTCTAGATCAAATGGAGATATTTGCCGATAGCATTGGCGGCAATGAAGGTGAGGACGGGTCTAAAAAAAATAACAAATATTTTATTGCCTACTGTTTTTATTTGAACTCTTGAAACAAAAAAAGACTTCTTCCTTGCGCAAACCGATGCGGTGGCGGCAGAGATCGTATTAGCTTTGGTCGAGTGATAAAATTGCGACGAACAGCCTGCTCACATCAATGCGATATCGCGATACATGTAGCTGGCAAGTTCTCAAGAACCAATTAAAAGGCTTTCAAATTTAAGTAAAACAAAAATTTAAATTGGGGGTTATCGCGAATAAAAAAATGCCTGGAAATTTGTCTCCAATTCTAATTTTGGGAACGTGAATGATACTTAAAAGTTTCCCTCGGAATTTATTAGTTTCGGGACTAAGCTTTCACAGGGAATTTTGCTGCATTTCATATGATTTTTTGTTCGAGGGAAATTTATTCTGCGGAGGATTCGCAATTGCAGTGTCCTGATTAGGGACTACGAAGCGAATCGTTTTAGGTGTCGAAAATGAGATTTGGTATTACTGTTATCATTTTAGTCTCTTTACATTTGCCCTATTTTCGAAATCGAAAGCGAATTTGGTTTGACATTTCAATTTTTAGCGCTTGCATTTCCGATAGGTTTTCTTTGGTGGATTGGTTTATCGACAGGGTCGAAAGTGATATTTTGCTGGGTTTTTTCATTTGAATAAATAAAAATGTGAGTTTAACTATTATTTTTTTTATAAAAACAAACTAAAGAAATAAACATTTTTCTCCGCTCATCGAATTTATGAGGGTAAACGAAGGGATAACCAAAGGACACAACACACAATGTTCTCTGCAATACGGCTAGCGTTTCAGACATTGAATTACATACTGTGGGTTGCGCCATTCCAATGGTTGTATCCTGCCGAACCCCTTTCTGGTATGATCCGTCTGCAAGGAATCTCAATTTTATAATTGGTGGTATGCTATTGTTGTGCTGTGCTCTATATTTGTCTTTTATTTCGTCCAAGACAATTTTAAAAGTTTCTTTGGCGAAAAACTTACTGAACCAAGTTTTTATAAAATAAAGCAAATTTAACAAACACGTTACACAAAAACACTGACTCGAAGCAAGGACGATCAAACGGTGAAGAAAAACTTCTTAATAATTTTGTTCTCAATTTGAATTTGAAGATTCTTCTTCTTCATCACGTTCAGTATTTATATAAATAACATTAGAGTCCATTTCTTATTTAAATAAATATTTTATTACAAAGTTAATGCACCTCGAAAAAAACAATGACAAACAAATGATTTTGATTGAAATAATAAATATTCACTGGCAAACGGCTGTCAATTATCTGGAGATCTTGGAAGTAGAACGAAGCGAGTCAAACATTGACATACTAGATATGGACTGCTAGTTGTGATTCATTTCCATACAATATTTGCAAAAAATATGGTTCCCTGCTTTCAGCGACTATTTCAGGCCAAGCGGCGAAAAGAAAAAACAAATTGAGCACCACCTGGTGTCGATATTACCTTTCTACAAATTTTAGGCAAAGAAACTAGAGCTATCTATCTATTAGTATTAAAAGCCCTGCCATCTAATGTTTGTAAGAAAGTTAACAATTGATGTAGTGCTGGGGAACAATAATAAAAATTCTTTTTCTTTCAGCTTATATCTCAAAGATTGCTTTTAGAGTTACATTCGAAATAAATGGAATACATTTTAACCCTGCAAAATACGTTGTCGTGGGTCACGTGACAAAAATATTTAAATGCAAGTTTCTTAATTTAAGCTTATGTTAGGCAGTTTTGTGTGTTAAATTCTATATAATTTATTCGTTTCGTTTTTATCATATTTTTTTTTAATATTGTACAAAAAATAACCAAACTCTGGCAGACGGCTTTTCAATTCATAGTTATATGTGATTTAAAAATCTTAATAATTGTAAAAGTATGATTTAAAAAAGAAAATAAATCAAATTATCTGTCTATCTTATTCTTTTGTCGAAAAGTTAAAACACAATATGAAATTTAATTTCAACTTATATTACGCAGTGTGTGTTAAATTGTATTCGTTTATTCGAAAAGTAAAAAAAAATCTAAATTGATATTTGATCTAGCTTTAATCGTATTTCGTTCATCCGCAAAGAACAATCATATAGTTGCTCATTGTTTTCTGTAGAAAATAAAGAAAACGGAATTTTTGGATTCGTGTAGGGATTTCCTTGAAAAAAAACCCTTAAGCACTGGTTTGACTTTATAATATTCTTAACTACCGCAAGGACTGAAATTATCGCTGGTGCTGCGTTTTTTAAAAGGAACCATCTTGAAGTTGGCTCCTATTAGTCCATATCTAGTATGTCAATTGAGTCAAAAATGAGATATCGCATTAAAAACGATTAAGAACGCTTCGTAGTCCCTAATCAGCACACAGGATGAATTTCGAGGGAATAAAATATTCCTTGGAAAACGGTCTGAGTTAGTGTGTGAAATGTGATGTCAGATTACTCGCCTGAGAGGGTTGGGTACAATTGAACACCGGACAATTGAACATACTATAATTGAACACTAAAAAATTATAGTAAAAATAAGTCTCAAGCAAATGGTTTTTGCATTGGATAATTTATTGAAATAATATAAAAGGAATTAGAAATTGCATACTCTTGTAAGTTAGAAGAACCAGGAACATTTGTTGTTGTATTTAGTTTAGTGGATACAGGAGGTATATAGACTATATAAATATAGATATCTATAGATATATGTAGGTATAAAGTAATATCTTCAAATGAAGACTAATGAGTAGGAATTAAAGAGTGTTGGATGTTAGCTACATTATATAGATGTAGCTAGAATAAAGTATACGCAGGAATAATACCTAATTACTTAATTATGTAGGTATTATAAGTAATATTTTTGTATTTTTGATAATTTACAATAAAACAGGTTTTCAAAACACGAAGGGGAAAAAATGTCAACTTTGTTGATTGTTACTTGACCGATTTGAATAAAATTGACGTAGCTGACATAGAATTATGAAAGAAAAAAAGGTTATTAAAACATGGAATGGCAAAAAATGCCAACTTTGTTGATCTTTAACGAAATTCCATGTCAACTTTGTTGTTACTTGACCGACTTGAATAAAATTGACACAGGTTTTAGGTGACATAAAATTATTAAAGAAAAAAAGTTATCAAAACACGGAACGGCAAAAAATTTCAAATTTGTTGTTCTTTGACGGATTTCCATGTCAACTTGGTTGTTCTTTGACCGATTTCCATTAAACTAAAATATTTTGTAGCTGACATAATAAAATAAAATGCACGACTGGATCTCACGTACTTGCTCCTATGTTCGATCACAATATATGTCAAAAAATTTTAATAGAAACGGCGTATTTTTATAGTCGATTTTTATTTAATTTTTTCTCAAAAAAATTGATATCAACATTTTAAATATTTAATAATACAAATTTAAGAACAAAATTTCATAAAAAATAGTGCACTCGTTTTACAAATATTGAATTGTTAGAAAACAAAAAAAATTACTTTTTCAAACATCCAAAAACAATATTTTTCGAAAATTTTTAAATTCAGTATTATTTAGAATTAAAATTAACTCCTGTAGAAAAATTTTGATCGAAATCCGTTCAGCCGATTATGAGAAAGTCGAAAATCAATAAAATGGATGTATGGCAGGTACCGCTAATAACAAAATATTAAAAAAAAAATGTTGGCCATAATGTAGACCATACTTAAAGTAGTACACACACTAATTTATATTAAAATTTAGATTTAAGGTTTTCAGCGGGTTTCCCATAGGTGAAATTGAATTCTTTTGCTCTAAAAGTGACAGTACAAAAAAAATTTCTAAACGATTTTAATAAAAACAATTACCAGTTACTGTTAAGAATGTCGTTAATATTTTGATAAAAAAAAAATTACCTATAACGGTACCTGTCAAAGAACCGATTGTTTAATTTTTACATTTCTAGTTAACGACTTCACCGATTTCGAATTTTTTGGTTTATTCATCAGCAAGCCAGTTATAATCTTTTTTCATATGCATATATTGGTATATTCGAAAAAGTGATCTTAGATTTTTGAAATAGGTACCTTCTAGCAATTGAAATGGCAAAATTTAATTTTTAATATGTTCAAGAAATTGTTTGTTTATTGTTTAAGAAACCTACTGTAGCGAGTTTTGATTTTTTTTTTCATAAGTTTATATTTTACGTGCCAAAGCACGTAACTTCATACAATCGAGAATTGTTTTGATTCAAACGAGTGTCGTCGATTGTACGGTTGGAGAAACCTCGATTGAACCAAAATATGTAGGTGCTTCTAATTCTCGATTGTATGGATAAAAGTCGATTATATTAAATTACGTGCTGGGAGACCAGATTATGAGATCTATCTAATTCAAATGTTCTTTTAAGATTTCTAAATACCTAACAGATATATAACAAATTATAGTATCTTATAATATATACATACCTATTTTAACTTTCTTTTAACGATACCATACCTACATCGTTAATTTTGAACTAAGTTTTCTATACATACCTACGCACTGGGGCAAAAATACAATCTAAAATTAACGTAACGACGTAATTTTGAAGGGTTCAACTAGTTTCTAATTAAAACTTATTCATTTATACATACACTGAAGTTAACTTTGGTACATTTAATTTCCGTTGAACGTTTTTTTTTTAAGTCAAACTACAACGAAATGGATGTTTTTAAACCACCATCATTCGAATCCATTTGTACTTGCTATTATAGGTACTATATTACTTGCGATCGTAGGTACTATAAGGCAAGTTATGTATTCGTAAAAAAAAACTTTTTTTCTAACAATCAAACATGACATTATGATCATAGAGAACACCAAAAAAGTGGGTCCCCCAATTCCAATTCCGCCTGTCTGTTATTCTGACATGCTGTCAGTCTGTCCTCAATTCTACAGCCTACAGCCTAAATGGTTGGATAGATTTGCTTCAAACTTGGTACATATTGTTTTTTTGGTAATATGCCCACACGTTATTTTCATTTTTTTTTTAAGACGACAGTAGCTCCCACATATTTATTTTGGCCAAAAACAAAAATCTTGCTTTTCTCAAAAATGGATCCAACGAATTTAATAAAAAAAATCAGTTCATTAATGAAGGAAAAATGTACTTTTTGATAATTTTTTTTGGAAAAAAATTGTTATTTTTGGTACCTCTAGTGATTTTTTAAGAGCTTGGTTTTTGAAATTTCAAAAAAACACAGAAACTTGTAAAAAGTGAATGAAATTTTTATTTGGATCGATAAATCAATTTCTGCCATTTACTTTTTAAAAATAATTTCACTTAAATGTTGCCCGCGGCTACGCCTCAGGTGGTCCATTCTGAAAGTCCAATTTTGGCAAACTTTTTCACACATTTCGGCCGGAATCTCACCAATGACGCGTTCAATGTTGGCTTCCAAGGCAGCAATCGTGCTTGGCTTGTCCCCATAGACAATAGACTTAACATAGCCCCACAAAAAGTAGTCTAACGGGGTCAAATCACATGATCTTGGTGGCCAATTGACTGCGCCAAAACGTGAGATCAACTGCTCACCAAATTCGCCTCTAAATTGATGCATGGTTTCGCGTGCAGTGTGGCATGTGGCACCGTTCTGTTGGAACCACATGTCGACCGAGTTCAATTCTTGCATTTTCGGTAAAAAAAAATCTGTTATCATCGAACGGTACCTTTCTCCATTGACCGTAACCCTGCGGCCTTCATCGTCCTTGAAGAAGTACGGCCCAATGATGCCGCCTGCCCATAAACCGCACCAAACATTGCATTTTTCGGGATGCATTGGTAGCTGCTGAATTGCCACTGGCTGCTCTTCACTTCAAATACGGCAATTCTGCTTATTCACGTATCCATTTAGCCAAAAATGAGCGGAAAAAAAACGGACGTAGCTTGCGAAACACATTTTTCACAGAGCACGAATTTTGATAATAAATTTCAATAATTTGCAAACGTTGTTCAGGCGTAAGTCTATTCATGATGAAATGGCAAACAATACTGAATCGAAATGTCAAATGTTCGTGGAATTTGTCATGTGCGATCTGTCAAAAATATAAACGTCAAAAACCCAGTAGCAAAAAAATCACCCTAGAACCATTTTTTTCTAGTAAAACCATTGGTTTTGGTTTCCGATTGCGGTGAATTTGAATTTCTTGAAAATTTTTACGCAGAAGGTCCTAAAAAATTTACACTCTATTGTATACCAAACCTTTTCAAAACAAATTCTTTCGGAAATAATTTTTTTTTTAGATTCAAAATTCGATTCATAGATTTTTTCAAAACTTCGTATTTGGTGGTTTTTTGACATTATCTTGAACAGCTAAAAAAACTATTTTTCTAAAATAAGAAACAACCATATATCCCACACAAATGTTAAGAACCGTTAAGAAAAAAATGTATTTCTCGAAAACTGCTCCGAGAATTTTTGTAGAAAAATGTGTGTGTTCTTAAATTAGTACAGTTCACTTTTAAGTATAAAAATATTTTTTTGCGTACTTATTAACGGCACTTCCCATAGAACCACTTTTGATATTTTCGTCTTTCTCAATATTGGATGAACCGATTAAAATAATCTTTTTATACAAATGCTCCCTAAAATTGTTAATAAAACTGCTTACTCAAATTTGCAAAAAAAAAGTTTTTCGATTAAAAAAAAAAATTAATAAATTTTTTTTTGAAAAATCGATTTTTCACCGCATAATTGAACACACTATAATTGAGCACTGGCAAATTATAGTAAATATAAATTTCAAGCAAATGGTTTTTGCACTGGATACTGTATTGAAATACATAAAAGGAATTAGAAATTGCATACTCTTAAGTGTTCGTTGCATATTTGTTTATTGAATAGAGTTCAGAAAAGTGGTGGAAAAATGTAAATAAATATTTAATTACTGATGAAAACGTATGTAGAACTTGAACAAAGACCGTCACAATAAATTTAGAAAATAATTAAGTTTCATTTTCGAAGTTAATATAATATAATTTATACAAATTAAAACAATCATTCTTCATATGAGGTAAGGTGTGGTGAAAATACGAGGTGTGTGAGGGGTGCCCATTTCTAAGCCCCTGTGAATTGGCATACCTTTTGAAAAAAGCATCACCAGCGACTATTCTTGGTGATCAAGAATATTATCAAGTCAAATCCGTGCTTAGGGGATTTTTTTTCAAGGAAATCCCTACACGAATCCAAAAATTTCTTTATCTCTATTTTTTTTACAGAAAACAATAAACGACTATATTCTTGTTCTTTGAGGATTAACGAAATACGATTAAAGCAAGAGAAAATATCAATATAGTTTTTTTTTACTTTTCGACGAAACGAATAAATTTAACACACTGCGTAATGTAAGTTGAAATTACACGTAATTTTTTGTTTCAAATTTTCGACGAAACGAATAAGATAGATAGATAATTTGATTACTTTTCTTTTTTAAATCATACTTTTACAATTATTAAGATTTTTAAATTATATATAACTACGAATTTATAAGCCGTCTGCCAGAGTTTGGTTATTTTTTGTACAATATGAAAAAAAATATGATAAAAACGAAACGAATAAATTTTATAGAACACAAAATACTGCGTAATATAAGCTTAAATTAAAAAAACGTGCATGTGAATATTTCTCACGTGACCAACAACAACGTATTTTGCTGGGTTAAAATGTATTCCATTTATTACGAATGTCACTCTAAAAGCAATCTTATAAGCTGAAAGAAAAAGGATTTTTTCTTATTCTCCCCCAGCACAACATCAATTGTTAACTTTGTAAAAAACACTAGATGGCAGGGCTTCTTATACTATGTGCCAAAAAGATATCTCTAGTTTCTTTGCCTAAAATTTGTAGAAAGGTATTATCGACAACAGATGGTGCTCAATTTGTTTTTTCTTTTCGCCGCTTGGACTGAAATAGTCGCTGAATGCAGGGAACCATATTGTTTGCAAATATAGTATGGAAACCATTCACAACTAGCAGTCCATATTCAGTATGTCAATGTCTGAAATAGTCACTGAAAGCGGGAAACCATATTATTTGCAAATATTGTATGCATTGACATATTAGATATGGACTGCTAGGAGCCAACTTCACGATAATTCACTTTCAAAAAAGCATCACCAGCGACCATTTCAGTCCTTTTGGTAGTTAATATTATTATCAAGTCAAACCAGTGCCCTTTTCATTATTTTTCTGGCATTGCCAGATTACAAATTCATTTGTATAAAAACGCTACTAGATGATGTATAGAGAGCAAAAAAGATATAAATTACATTTAGCATCAACAGAGAGCGTTATAAAAATTATTACAACTCGGCCAATCTGACAATCTTGATTGACCTTAATCAATTCAAAACAATTAATTTACTCAAATAACTCGTTAAAGTTTTCATCTATTTCAGGTGGCCTGTGGTTAGTGATTCCAGATTCTGCCAATTCTTTAGGTACAAGCCAACGTCGAATTTTAATAGCTTCAACGACTCCATCATACGCTAGCTGACTTAGCTGACAGTTTTCAATATCTCTAATAACATACCGATCATTTGGTAACTCCTTGTGAATAACGTATGGACCACGATATTTCTGGATGAGTTTCTTATTCGTACCCATATTAGTGTCAATATGCCTAACAACAACAAAATCACCAATGGGGTACTGTTTTGCGGTCGACTGTGTCTTAAAAAATACTGTAAACTATAATCTTGAGATTTTTCAATAGCATTCAAAGCATCTTGTCTAGATCCCTCTATGTCAAGATCTGCCTCATTACTAAACTTGTTTTCCAAATATTCTGTAAGCTTATCAATAATCAAATCCCTCTGGTTCACCCCAAATAATAACTTACTTGGGGATTTCTTTCTGGTACTATGAGTAGTATTATTAATGGCATATACGACTTGTGACAACTTGAATGACCAGTCAGCATGTAAAACTGGTTCAGACAACTTACTAAGCATCGCTTTTAATATTCGGTTAAAAGTTCAACCTGGCCGTTTGCCAGCGGTGAGGCCACAGCCACCTTGATATGGTTCACCTTACGGCTATCAAGGAACACCTGAAACTCACAGGAAGTGAAACAAGTACCACGATCGGAAATTATTCGCCTAGGTCGGCAGTAATAATTAAAGTATTTGTATAGGGCACAACAAACTTCCTCTGTACTAGTTGATTTGACTGGGTAGAGTCGAATAAATTTGGTAAATGCATCAATAATTACTAGAACATGTTTTCGATTAGATGCTATTGAAGGCAGAAAACCAAAATGATCAATATGAATTGTGTCAAACGGTATTGGTTTGTTTTGGTATACTATATAAATTGTGTTCATTTGAACGAGCTGCTATTGTATACATGATGCGTTTAATACAGTTTCTTATAAAAAAATCAATTTTGTGACTCATATTTGCAAACCAATAATTTTCACGTAATTTGTTATAACACTTATCAGTACTTAAGTGACCTAGTTTTTCATGAACCATACGAATCACATTGTCTTCCATCTCACTTGGTACACGCAAGAGCAAATTGTCTGCCCCGTCCCTTCGAAAAACTAGCCCATCATGTAACTCGAACTTGCCAACCGTCTCCGTTTCAAGTTTTGTCCTCATTTCTTCTATCCACTTATCACGCATTTGCTCTACCTGAATTTGAAAATCTAAAGCTTCACTATCAACAGATGCAACCAGCTGATACACTGATGTTACGTCTTTTCGTTCTTCGACTTGATTTTCCTTTTGAAAATATCGGCTTAGAGCATCGGCGTGCCCCATCAACACTCCGCTTCGGTGCTGAATATTGTAATTGCAGTTTTCTAATTCAAGGGCCCATCGAGCGATTCGTGGATTCACATTTCTTTTGTGTAAAGTCGTCGTAAGCGAATTACAATCAGTAATCATTTTAAATAGAATCTGCTCTAAATACACACGAAAGAGCATAAGTGAGTAAATGATTGCCAACGTATCCAACTCAAAACTATGGTACTTTGATTCTGCGCCAGTGGTGGATTTGGAAAAGTATGTAATTGGATGGAACTTTAAATCATTTTGACGTTGCAGCAACACTGAAGCAAGGCCATGAGCACTGGCATCACAATGAAGTTCTGTATCGTACGTTGGGTTGTAAAGAGCTAATATTGATGCAACAACAAGCCTATCGCGTAACTCACAGAAAACATTAATGCAATCCTGGGAAAAAGCAAAAAATTATCATTGCGTAGAAGAACTAACATAGGTGACAATTTTTGAAAAAGATGGTACAAACCTACGGAAATAGGAAAATAACCCAATGCAAGAATGCAATTCCTGTTTAGTCCGTGGAATAGGGTAATTCTTAATAGCACTAATATGGTTATTAGTTGGTCCGATACCATATGAATTCCTACACAGCCAAGGTATTCAATTTCATCATAAGCATATTTACATTTTGCTAACTTAATTTCTAATCCCATTTTATATATTCTGCGCAAAACCTATTTCACTGTCTCTACATGAGATTCAAAATCAACAGAAGCGATTAAAATATCATCATAGATAGTTATTTTGCCAGCGTCCGGCCGGGTTGATGCCGACGAGTCAACTACGAAGAACTGGATGCCGCTGTCCCAAAATTTAGTGGGGATGATCATTACGACATACACAAATGGTTCGAACAATTCGACGACTTTACTGGGACGTGTGGATACACAATAAAAGAAAAGTGTCAAGCTGTTCGTTGATGTGTAGAAGGGACAGCAAAACAATATATCCTAAACTTGGGTCTGGTTGCATATGACGAGATGAAAGCGGGTCTCATCCACATGTTCAAAAGAACTATCACGCGGCAAGAGGTATATCGACAGTTGATGGCCCGTACCCTGAGAAGTAACGAATCTTGTTTGAGTTATGTTGTGTCCATACAATCGATTGCATCAAAGTCCGATATTGAAGAGCAGGAACTGGTGGACATAATTATAGATGGAATCCCCGACAGCAGCAACGGTGTTACAATGCTGTATGGTGCAAGTTGCATAAACGATCTTGTGCGTCGTATGGATCGCTATGAACATCGTCGTCCAAGGGCAATCAGAAATAATACAATGGCCATAACTAAACAAAAAACTGCCGCTGCTAGTGGCATTCTTAATTGAGGAGAGGTTAGATGTTTCAACTGTTCACAATTTGGACACTAACAAAGTACATGTCCTAAACCAATTCGTCCAGTGGGTTCCTGTTTCACATGTCACAAAATGGGACACCTCCATGAGGATTGCCCGATTAAGAAGACACATACGGTCGCATCTTTATCATGTGAACCAACTGATGTAACCTCATATGATGCGCATAATAATGATGATAACATTTCGTTTATGGAAAAGGTAAGGGTGGCTTTCATTTATTGTTGTAATCAAAGCAGATGCACTAGATTTATAAATTTGTTATCTCTTTTCGACTCTGGTAGCCCAATGAGTATAATACATCGTTCAAGTGTTCCAAATTTTATTGCATTATCAAATGTTGCCGTTCCAACCGAATTTTGCGGTTTGGAAAAGCTGAGAATATATACTTACGGTACAGTTTCATGTAAAGTACAATTTCGCAATGAAGTTAAAATTATTTCTTTTTTTGTTACCCCTTATTCTGGGATGTGACTTTATGAAAGTATTCAATATTTGTTTAACTAAAATTAAATTTGTCAAAGTAAAATCTGAATGTAATAAACCTATGAATTTACATGTTGCTGCATCTGATTTGAGTAATTTAGAAAAAGTGGTTGGTGATCCTAGAAAACAGATAAAATTCAAAAATATACCTGAGAAATCAGTCAGGACAGAGGTGATTTACTGTCATGCTTTGGTGGCGCAAGGTCAGTGTGAGTTGCCTGTCGATTGTGTCAAAAATAGGTTTATGGATATGTGTTCTATTGATATAGACATACGAGTATCACAATACGAAATTGATATTAGCCCTAGATTAGAGAAAACTAAAGCTGATATTATTGCTTCAATAATTGCCGAATCGTATTTGAGGCCAGTAGGTATTTCACAGGGAACCACCGATTACCAAATGAGAATTCGATTAACTGATGATACTTCTTTCCATTGTGCGCCACGCCAGTTATCTTTTCATGATCGAACTGAGGTAAAAAGAATCACCAATGATCTTTTGTCTAGATAAATTATTCGGCCAAGTCAATCCCCTTACGCTTCAGAAATAGTCTTGGTAAAAAAAAAACGGTGATGTACGTATGTGCATTGATTATAGGGGTTGTAATAAGAAAACTATTCGTGATAACTTTCCATTGCCATTAATCGAGGATTGTATTGAATACACAACAGGTAAATGTTGGTACACTTTGCTTGATTTGAAAGATGGATTTAATCAAGTTAAGATGCACGAATATTTAATAATGTTCACTTCTTTTGTAACACCTCATGGGCAATTTGAATACCTAAAAATGGCATTCGGATTAAAGAACGCCCCAGCTAATTTTCAAAGATTTGTCTACAATATTTTCCGTGACTTAATCGACGCGCGGCCCCTCACTTGTCTCTATTGCCTGAATTTGCCTTTGCAATTCAAGGATCTCCTGATGCATACGCAACATCCTCAATTTTTCCTCCAGCTGATATGCCTCAGCAGAGGCGGTTTGAGTTTCCGAACGGCCACTTTGCGAATGGTCGGCAGTTTCTTGAACGGCGGACGATGCATCAACAGCAAGAAAACTAATTTCTTTTGAGCCAGTAGGCAGTTCGGTAGCAGTAACAGCGGGCTTGGCGACAGCGGCATGATCTGTGACGGCAGTAACATTGGGTGCCTCGACGGCAGCAACAGCAAGACAGCTAGGCAATTTAGTTACAGCGGGCATTTACGCAGCAGTGAAGGTAGACACAGTGATCGCAGCAAGAACCCCGACGGCAACAGACTTAGGTTCAATGTTGGTAGAAACAGCGGGTGGTTTGGTTTTGGGCAGCGGGCATCTTCCAACTCTTACTCAGATTTAAGATTTTGGGATTCACCTGATGCAATACACTCCGCATAAAGTGCACGTAGCTGTATTATTGTTGCACCTACAGGAAATTCAACATTTGCCTTAGTAAGTGCTTCAATAATTGCCAGGCGAGCTAAACGTGGCATTTTCAAACTTAACTTTTATCTTATATATATATTTTTTTAAATATTGGTAAAGACCCCACATCTGAGTTATAAACTAATGTGTCTAACTTTTTAAAATATTATATCTTTATTTATATTTGGTTTCTTTGAAAAAACGTGTTTTGTCTTACAATCGGCAAAACCAAGATGGCCTTTTTTTCATTTCCGCCCTTTTCATTCTTTTTCTGGCATTGCCAGAACTGTAAAAACTGTACTAGATGGCGTATAAAGACCAAGATAGAGATAAATTATATTTAGTATCAACAGAGGGCGTTATAAAATTTATTAAAATCAACTTAGTTTTTTTTAGTTTTCGACTTAACGAATATAATTTAAGACACACTGCGTAATATAAGTTGAAATTACATTTCATTTTTTGTTTTAACTTTTCGACGAAAGAATAAGATAGGTAGATAATTTGATTTATTTTCTTTTTTAAATCATACTTTTACAATTATTAAGATTTTTAAATCAAATATAACAATGAATTCAAAAGCCGTCTGCCAGAGTTTTTTTTGTTTAATATGAAAAAAAATATAATAAAAACGAAACGAATAAATTTTATTGAATTTAACCCAAAATACTGCTTAATATAAGTTTAAATTAAAAAAAACTTGCATTTGAATATTTGTCACGTGACCAACAAAGACGTATTTTGCATGATTGAAATGTATTCCATTTATTTCGAATGTAACTCTAAAAGCAATCAATCTTTTAGATATAAGCTGAAAGAAAAAGGATTATTTCTTATTGTCCCCCAGCACTACATCAATTGTTAACTTTCTAACAAACACTAGATGGCAGGGCTTCTTATATTTATTATATGCCAATAGATAGCTCTAGTTTCTTTGCCTAAAATTTGTAGAAAGGTAATATCGACAACAAATGGTACCCAATTTGTTTTTTTCTTTTCGCAGCTTGGCCTGAAATAGTCGCTGAAAGCAGGGATCCATATTTTTTGCAAATATTGTATGGAAATGAATCACAACAGCAGTGCATATCTAATATGTCAATGATTGTATGGAAATGAATCACAACTAGCAGTATCTAGTATGTCAATGCCCTTGTGGTATTAGTTTTGGGTTATTTTGATATTTCTTTTTTTTAAGTCGTCAGTATAGTTGTATATACGTATTTTAGTTGAGGAATGGGAGTAATGACAAGTGCAGGAGGAAGAACCAGGAACTTTTGTGGTTGTATTTAGTTTATTGCTGATACAGACGGTGTATAAACTATACTAATATAGATATAAATAGTTATATGTAGGTATAAAGTAATACATATCTTCAAATGAAGAATAATGAGTAGGAATTAAAGAGTGTGGGGTGTTAGCTGCATTATATATATATATGTAGGTAGATTGAAGTGTGCGCAGGAATAATAATTAATTACTTAATTATGTAGGTATTATAAGTAATTTTTTTCAATTTTTGATAATTTACAATAAAACAGGTTTTCAAAGCACGGAAGGGCAAAAAATGTCAACTTTGTTGTTTTTTGACGAAATTCAATGTCAACTTCGTTCTTACTTGACCGATTTGAATACAATTGAAACAGGTTGTAGCTGACATAGAATTATGAAAGAAAAAAAGGTTATCAAAAAAATGTCAACTTTGTTGTTCTTTGACGAAATTCCATGTCAACTTCGTTGTTTCTTGACCGATTTGAATAAAATTGACACAGATTGTAGCAGACATAGAATTATGAAAGAAAAAAAGGTTATCAAAAAAATGTCAACTTTGTTGTTCTTTGACGAAATTCCGTGTCAACTTCGTTGTTTCTTGACCGATTTGAAAAAAAATTGACACAGGTTGTAGCTGACACAGAATTATGAAAGAAAAAATGTTTATCAAAACCCGGAATGTAAACAAATGTCAACTTTGCTGTTCTTTGACGGATTTCCATGTAAAATTGGTTATTTTTTGAACGATTTCCATTAAAGTAAAATATTTTGTAGCTGATATAAGAGAAAATCAAAATTTCGAATGATGGTGGTTTAAAAAACGTCAATTTCGTTGTAGTTTGAATTAAAAAACAAACGTTTAACGGAAATTAAATGTACCAAAATTAATTTCAATGTATAAATGAATACGTTTTACTTAGAAACTAGTTGAACCCTTCAAAATTACGCTGTTACGTTAATTTTAGATTGTATTTTTGCCCCAATGCTTAGGTAGGTATAGAAAATTTTGTTCAAAATTTACGATGTAGGTATGGTATCGTTAAAAGAAAGTTAAAATAGGCATATATTATAAGATATTATAATTTGTTATATATCTGTTAGGTATTTAAAAATCTTAAAAGAACATTTGAAGTAGATAGAGCTCATAATCTGGCGCCCCAGCACGTAACTTAATACAAGCGATTTTGTCGATACAATCGAGAATTGGAAGCACCTATTTCGGTTCAATCAAGTTTTCTCTAACCATACAATCGAGGACACTCGATTGAATCAACACAATTCTCGATATTATCCACAAACTTGATTGTATCAGGTTACGTGCATTGGTCCCTGATTTATTTGTAAGATATGAACTTATGAAAATAATCAAAACAAGCAACAGTGAGTTTCTTAAGCAATAAATTTGTCTATAAACAATTTCTTCAACATATTTAAAAATTTAATTTTGCATTTCAATTGCTAGTACTTGTTACAAAAAATAAAATGTTACACAAAATTCAAGAAGAATTTTTTTTTCAAAAATCCAAAAATCATTTTTTCGAATATACCTATGTACATATGCATATGAAAATAAAATGCACGACTGGATCGCACGTACATGATCCTATGTTCGATCACATTACATGCAAAAGATTCTTAATAGAAACGGCTAAATATATATTTAAAGTCGTTTTTCACTTAATTTTTTATATATAAAAAATACTTAATTTTTTCCTAAAAAAAAATTGGAATGAATATTTTAAATATTTAATAATATAAATTTAAAAACAAAATTTCTGAAAAAATCGTCCACCCGTCTTGGAAAATGAGTTAAAAAAAAATATTTTTTTTTCAAAAATCCAAAAATGCTATTTTTTGAAAATTTTGAAATGCAGTATTATGTAGAATTTGGAGGAGGTCCTGTATAAGTTATGTTTGAAATCCGTTGTGCCGTTTATAAGAAAGTCGAAAAGCAATAAAATGTTGTACGGCAGGTACCGTTAATAACTAAATATTTGAAAACCATTCTTTATCCAAAATGTAGACCATATCCAAAGTAGTACACACACCAATTTATATCAAAATTGTTAGAGTCGATTTCGAGATAATTAATATGGTAGACAAATTTGTATGGCAAGTACCGTTATTTTTGGGGCTAAAACAACGATTTAAAAATCTATATTGGGCAATCACCTAAAACGCCTAAGCACCAAGTTTGAACAAAATCGGTTCAGCGGCTTAGGCTGTTGAACGTTCTACAGACAGACAGACAGACGGAATCTCGGGACCCACTTTGTGTTCTCTATCATCGTATTGTCAACTTTGATTAAAATCTCGAGTACTATCTTTTTCCAAATCCAAAAATGGGTGGCAATGGCTCAGTGGATAAAGTGCTTGATTGCTAACTAGGACGTGTGGGTTGGATCCCCACGCAAGGCGCATTCATTCTTTTCTATACCTCTAATTTAATTTTAATTGGATGCCGCCCATAGGTTAAAATGAGGCAGTCAATACCTGGTTCTCAAATCCACTGTGCCAAAAACTAGTGCCGTGCAATTCAGGTTGCATTTAAAAGACCTTAGGTCTTACAGATATATAGTTAAATTACAAAAAAAAAAACTTGCCTATATCGCAAGTAACAAAGTCGAAATCGGCGAAGTCCTTAATTAGAAATGTAAAATTTAAAAAATCGGTTCCCTGACAGGTAACGCTTTTTTTATCAAAATATTATCGACATTCTTAGCGGTAACTGGTAATTGTTTTTATTAAAATCGTTTATCGTATTTTGTACTGTTACTTTTGGAACAAAAGAATTCAATTTCACCTATGGGAAATCCGGTGAAAACCGCTGTGGCGCGATAGTTGTGTGCTCGCCTGTCAACCTCGTGGTTGCAGGTTCGATTCCTGCGGTTGTCTATGGCTTCTTATATTCCATTAAAAACCAATTCTAAAAATTGTCATAAAATAAGTTGCTGCTTTGCTCATTACATGCAGTTTAGGCATAACACTAACAACATGTGATTGAGTAAACTAGCATACCCATAAAATATGACAACGAAATAAATAAAATAATGCGAATTGTAAGGGACATAAATGAATAAGACACGGTAATTCTCTCCGCGTTAGTTCAGCCGCCATCCCTGGAGATAAATCTGAGACAACAACCAGCTCTAGTCTCAGAACATCGCGCTACACATCTTTCCTATCCTTCTTTCTCTTCTTCCACCGGATGCCGCGCTGTGTTAAGAAAAGCATATAAAAGGTATTCCTAATCCCTTGAGCGCGTACAAAGTTATACAAAAAAAAAATAACTGAAGGTGCTTATGCCGGACTTACACGACTGTCAAATGACTGTATTACTGTCAAAAACTTGATATTAATTTTGTTTTCGTGTAAATGGTCGAAAATGTGGCATTATATTTGTCATTAAAAAAATGCGAGTAGGAATGTTCGCTAAGTTGTGGCATTATACTGACATCGCGTAAATTCAGTACTGACAAGAATTTTCAAATAATGACAATTTGCAATAAAGAATGAACTTGCTAATTCTGTGCTGGCAGTATTCTTATCTGTCATTATTTTAGCTTCGCGTAAACGAATGTCGTTAATTAAATTAATGACAGCAGTATTTTGGCAGTAAATACTGCGCACTTAACAGTCGTGTAAGTCCGGCATTAGGCTGCAGTTCAAAATACAATGAAATGGACGTTTTTTTAATCACTATCATTTGAAACCCTTTTTTACTTCCGATAGACATAGGTTATAGGGAAAGTTTTGCATTTGGAAAAAAAATCGGTTTCGAGATTTTAATCAAAGTTGAAATTATGATGATAGAGAACACCAAAAAAGTGGGTTCCGCAATTCCGTCTGTATGTCTGTCTGCAGAACGATCCACAGACTAAACGGCTGAAACGATTTTGCTCAAACTCGGTGCTTACGCGTTTTAGGTGATTGTCCAAAATATATTTTTGAATCTTTGTTTTAGCCCGAAAAATAACGGTACTTGCCATACAAATTTTCTACCATCTTAATTATCTTCGAAAACGGCTCTACCGATTTTGATAAAAATTGGTGTGTGTCCTACTTTAAGTATGGTCTACATTTTGGCCAAGAAATGTTTTGCTATTAACGGTACCTGCCATACAACAATTTTATTCATTTTGACTTTCTCATAAACGGCTCAACGGATTTTGATCAAAATTTGTATACAGGAGCTCCTTTAAATTCAAAATAATAGATACCGCATTTAAAAATTTTCCAAAAAACCATTTTTTTTTTTGAAAATTCAATACTTCGAAAATGAGTGGACGATTTCTTCTGAAATTTTGATCTTAAATTTATATTATTAAATACATAAAATGTTGATACCAATTTTTTTTAGAAAAAAATTAAGAACTTGTATATATACAAAATTAAGTGAAAAACGACTTTAGAAATACATTTTGCCGTTTCTATGAAAAATCAAGTACGTGCGATGCAGTCGTGCATTTTATTTTCTTATGTCAGCTACAAAATATTTTAATTTAATGGAAATCGGTCAAGGAACAATGAAGTTGACATGGAAATCCGTCAAAGAACAACAAAATTGATATTTTTTGCCGTTCCGTGTCTTGATAAACTTTTTTTTCTTTCATAATTCTATATCAGCTACAACCTGTGTCAATTTTATTCAAATCGGTCAAGTAACAACGAAGTTTACATGGAATTTCGTCAAAGAACAACAAAGTTGACATTTTTTGCCCTTCCGAGTTTTGTAAACTGTCTTATTTTAAATAATCAAAAATACAAAAAAAAATACTTATAATACTTACATAATTAATTAATTAGGTATTATTCCTGCGTACACTTCAATCTACCTACATATATATATATATATATATATATATATAAAATGTAGCTTACACCCACACTCTTTAATTCCTACTCATTATTCTTCATTTGAAGATATTACTTTATACCTACATAATCTATAGATATCAATATTTATATATTCTATATACCTTCGTATCTACAATAAACTAAATAGAACAACAAATGTTACTGGTTCTTCTAACATTTAAGAGTACGTAATTTCTAATTCCTGTTATATTATTTCAATACATTATCCAATACAAAAACCATTGGGTTAAATTTATTTGTCCTATAATTTTTCAGGGTTGAATTAAAATGTGTCCGGTGATCAATTTGTTCCCAACCCTTTCAATTTTGTATATCTGAACCAAAAAAGCTTTTTCTAGCAAATGTGAACAAATCTTTTTCGTTCATCTCTAAACCTTTCGTTTCGCCACCAAATATTCCGCTAGAGGGAGCGAATAGTCTATTATTTTGTTCAGAAATGAACTGAAAGCTGTGATAGTTGCTACAAACATTTTGCTTTTGCTTACTTTTTTAATAGTTCCCGCAAGATAACTATTTTAAGCTTGCAATGAGGTTTAAAAACTAACTAAACCTGTAAGAGTTTTATTCACATACATGTACCGGAAATCGTAAATTAGGTGTCCTCCTATTTTTTTTTAACAAAAAATGATGTTGAGAAATTTGAATTTGAAAAATAACTTACCTTTCTAAGTCTGCAGTCGAAAATCCCACAATCCAGGCCAATATTGCGATCAAAGCGTTTGAACCTTTTACTTATTGTATCAGCATATGAAGTTGAAGTGTGATGTCGTTCAAGATGTATTCTTAATAGATCGCGTTCCATGGTAACAAAAGTACAGTCTATTCCAGAAGCACAATGATAATGTTGCTGCATGGTGAGCGGGCAGTTAACATCTGCAACTCCACAGTTTTCGTTTTGATTGTAAATTACAAATTGTGAACCAGTAGGTGAGGGAGGAAACGGTAAATCCTGTGTAAGTTCAACTTCTTCCTTTTGCTGCGTCTGGTGCTGAGTGCTAAGTGGGGACGAGCTATCCAAGTAGGGTTGCTGTCCAGCTGCTACCGCAGCATCCAGACTTTCTTTCCCCGTTGTTTGTTTTTCTAGCTTGAAACTTGTGAATATGGCTTGAGGAGATTGTTGTGCCTGTGGAGGAAAAAACACAATGAATCATTTAGAAATAGATCGAGCCAAAATAAGGGATGTTTACATTTTTATAAACTTCAACGAAGCGGTTCTTTGGTGGACGACCTCGTTTTCGATTGAAAAATCCATCGATCGTTGTAATTTGCATCGAATTGCTGGAGTTTGCTGTTGGCGCAACACCATTTGTTCCCGCATACACATCACGATTGTAGCCGTGCATTCGAATGTGGGCAGATATGTCCAGAATATTATTTGGTGTTACAGCTTCACAACCTTTAAGTATACAATGTAAATGTGGTTCTGGGTGATCTTTCCAGGGACAATCTTTAATTTTTTCGTCCATTAACTTCATATTCAATGGTTGGACTTCTTTTACCGGTGACTTATTCCCCAACAGTGTGGAACATTCTGATGTGAAAAACTGATCAATAACAGATGGAGTCAGATGACTTGGTTGCAATGTCATATCATATTGAACGGGACTGTTGGCTCTTCTGATAATAGGACACACGGAAACTTCAGGACCGCTGCCGGTGTTATTTAAGCTTTCCATCTTGTTGTGTGTTTTTTGATTAAGAATCTCTTCGTGTCTCTTTTTCATTTGCTGCAAGAATTCCATTGACATGACTGACGATGATCCATCAGAGGGTTCATCGTCTTTGTTCCGAAAAATCGGCTCTTGCTTTGGCGTTGGTAGGAAATTTAAATTCTCAGGACTTAATCTTGGGCTACCAGATTCCAGATCTTTCGATGATTGCATTATTGATTTGCCAAAATAAAATTCAGGCAACTCTGTACTAGTTAATACTGTTGCTGCTGCAGTGCAGGAATTGCCAATCAATGCTGCCTTTACAGCTAGCATTTTGTAACGGCAATTCATTTGTTCGTTATCGATTCTCTCATGTTTTCGTTTATGGCTCAGCATTTGCCCACTTGAATGCAGAACATAAAAGCAATTCAAACGGGCGCAGTGTATGTGATTGCAGACTTTTGAAAATTTGCATTGCTTATATGGACATGCTTCGTTCTTAAGGAATTTCTTAAACCCATCTCGCGCCAGTTTAAGGTCTTTGATGTGATATGTTTTGTGTTTTTCTATGAAAATAATGCTGAAAATTTGCCGAAGAAAAAACTTTTTTTCCGAACTTACCCATGTCAGCTTTATTTTTGAATGTATACTGGCAATTGTCCCGCTGGCAATGAAAATGTGTTGTTTTTTGGCCTGCAAACATGCAATAATCTGCGCTGCATTTTTCGTTTGCTCGAAAACGTTGAAAACTAATATTTTTAAAATTTCTCAATTTATTTCTTGTCCACAAAATTCAAAAAGACTTACCCTTCTTTATGAATTGCTGAATCTTTTCGATGGAAATTCGAATGCATTTGAACGTCACTTGTGCTTATATAAACTCGATCGCAGTTCGGCCGAAAACAATGATAATGGGTTTGTTTACGATTGTGTTGACAATGTACACCGAAAGTCAAACTACAATCGTCTGATGATGAAAATCGCATAAATCCGTGATTTAGACTTTCCATTCGCTTTCGATGCCATTTTACGTGTCGTATGACTTCTTCTTTTTTAGACAAAATTTTACCAAAACACGGATAATCATGACAATGATAGTGTTCGCGCAGATTTTCCAAACGACACATTTCGCTTAGACACTCCAGGTACGACGTGAACTTGTTCATGTTTTGAACGAAATCAGCTGAAATAAGAAAATACAATATAAAGCAAACTACGATGAATATAATATTATATGTACATATTAATAATTGACAATAAACAAGACATTATCATTCGACACATTGTTCGGCTTTGCAAACATCAAGGTTATGTTGTAGCCAGAACTTATCGAGACGTGGTATTGTTATCGGCATTATAATATGAATGAGGCCTTGGCGAGGTAGTAATGTCTCATGTAAAACACTCAACATATGTCATGTAACTGATATATGGATGACTCAGTGTAACGAGTAACGTTTACGAATTAGGACATTCATATATCGTTGTAAAGTCTTGGTAAACACAGGACAAGTTCATGATGAAGAAAGATGAGGCAGAATTTCCTTAATATTATGATCCATCCAATACGAAATATATGTATGTACATAACTGTTGGACAAAATTTGAAAGATTGAAAAATTAAACATTTGCATTATTTCCATCACGATAAATATTTGGAGGTAGGTTTGATCGTTAATTAATAAACTGGTATTGGTATCGAAATCCCGACATGCCAAATTGGCATATAAAATTTCGAATTACGAAATCCCGAATTACGCATGCCGTTTTCATTTAGTAATTCGGAAGAACTGCCCGATTCAGGGATCAAAATCGAACAAGTTAACACTAAATTCTCAATTCTGAAGTTCAATGTGAGTTTATGTGCAAGGCAGTATATTTTAAGCGCTCATTTGCTATTCTTTTACATATTTGGCATGGCCGACTCAACATAAAATCTGTGTTTGATATTTAATAGATGTGAGTGGTCCGATGAGTAATATATAATTTTGTTTTATGTCGAATTATTCCAAACAATTATTCTGAACACAATCGAATATTTTCTTAAAAAAATCTGTCAAAACAGATCTTGCGTTTTTAGCAAGATTTCATAGACTTTACATGGCACACTAATTTTTGCAAGTTCCTTACAACAAAACAAAAAAATCGATCTGAAATTGATTTGAAATGGTTGTTTCGAATTTGGAAGTCGACATTCACATTAGTAATCCTGAAGAACCTTCCGAAAGTCTCTGACCCGGAATGTCAAACGAAAACTTTTATTTTTTTGATACTGAAGTTTGTGTTTCGTTGTGTTCTAATGAAACCTTGACATATTTCTTTCTGAACATTAAATGTATCAATAACTTCCATTTGCGGTCTTTTAATTTGAGAAAAGTCTGTAAGTGAAAATTCCACAAATAATTTACCATCATCAAAGATGACGACGATAATGGAAAGATGAAATGTTTGGGTTATGTTTCAATTTAAGATGTCAATTTACCACATAACTAATTTAAGAAATCACAAATGCACAATTTCAAAATAAATCACATTGCTTACAACCAAATATCGAATTATGTACTTCTAAACAAAATCCATTTTATGCTGTCAAAGCAAGTCTTGCATTTTTAGCAAGACTTTACAAGCACACTAATAGGCTTTTCGATTGGTGATTCAGAACCGTTCGGACTGCTTATAAACCCTTCTAAAACTGTTCTATTTACATCAATAGTGACAGTTCTTCTCCTGAATAAAGGAGAAAACGATTCCGGATTTCAGTTCAGAATCGAAATCAGAATTACTCCAATTCAAATACAACTAGGTAGTTGTCAAACGTGTGGAACGTCATTAATTGTAAACAGCAATTTTACCTTCGATTTTAAATTGAAAACATTTTACAAAGTAATATTAAAAAGACAATAACCAAAGCTCCAAAAAAAATAAAACTTGATTTTAATATGTCCACAAACGAATTTTTATTGTCTTCTTGTTTCCGCCATCTTTACAAATTACAAATGTGAAGAAACAATTTTGGATAACTATGTATGAAATAACACAAATACTGCAATACATAAACTTCAGAATCAAATTAGATGTGTTTGTTTGTTTACTGGTGTTCTGGATTAGAGAGTTGTTCCGAATTGCCAATCGAAAGGCATAACAAGATCTGGCAATTCTCGTACGTCAAATTGAAATCACAATAATCTGCCCTATCGAGGTAACCGTCGGAGCGGAATTCTCTCCGATTTACTTCGAATCGGAAACAATTTGCTTCGAGGTAATTCTCCGATCGGCTGATCGGAAATTCTGTCCGACGAAATTCAACGCATGCCATTTGTATGCGATGAAGTACTTTTAATGGTTTTATTTATGACAGATACAAACAAAATATTCTCCGAAGTCCTCTGACAAGTTCTCGTTGCGGAAAGTGTTTTCTTTTTAAAGAAATTGTTTATTAAAATGTAAGTAATGAAGAAATAAACCTTATGTACGTTAACTTGTGCGCTTTTTGTTTTTAGGCAAAACGAATAAACAAGTCCACAGCAATATGAGCGGATGATAAATCTGCCCAGCGAATATCCCAATATTGCATTATCTAAAATTACACAAGAGGGACACCAGAAGTAGTGGCTATGTTTTAGTTTTGAATACATCATATATTTTTTAAAGGTTTGGAATGACACCATCAGACCGATAAATTGTTTTGTATTTGTCTTGAATCTGCTTCAAAACAAAAGCAAACGCATTTTTATTTAGGCGAAAGTTTTTCTTCAATCTTGAAGGGAATTATAGAATTAATGCTGCGGCAGGTAGTCATTGTATATTGTTTTCGTTCTTGCAATGTTCTTTTATTTTCTAAATAAATAATAATGAATTCTAAAAGTTTTTTTTCTTCAAATTATTCTTTAGTTGACAGTTCAAACGGAAACAAAACATGTGTTTAGAAATAGGGGGGGGGGGGAGCTTTATTCGATAGTTTTGATTTTAAAATAAACTCTAGCGCATCATAATTGAAAAACATACTTTCTATAAACAATAAATTACACTCTCTCGTCAATTTTTCATGGTTTCAAACGTTTATAGGGTATATTTAATTTAAAATTATCGAAAATATATCGCATTTTCGATATATCAGTTAATTTGATCATCTCTACCTGAAGTTTATATCCATCGCTATGCGTCGTCGTATTTCTTTAAAATTTCGTCCGATGACAACTACTTCGAACTGAAATTGAATTTCCGACGAAGATGCGTTGCGGAGAAAACTCCGCTCCGACGGTTACCTCGATAGGGCAGAATAATTATTGTTGTTTCCATAAAATTGCAGATTAGTAATGCAATGTTTGAAAGCTGTACATTTTATTTGTGTCGGTAGCCATCGACTAATATATTACCTAGAAAGAAACGCATATTAATTTGGACAAAAAGTTGCCGTGGCGCGATACTTGTGTGCTCGCCTGTCAACCTCATGGTTGCAGGTTCGATTCCTGCCTTTGTCTATTTCGTTTTATTTTCCAATTAAAACTAATTCTAAAATTTTCATAAAATGACTTGCTGGCTTACTCATTCATGCTGTTCAGGCTTAACACTAACAACATATGATTGAGTAAACTAGTATTCCCAAAATATATGACAACGTAATAAATAAAATAATGCGAATTATTAGAGACATAGATAAATAAGACACGGTAAGTTCTCCGTACTAGTACAGCCGCCATCCCTGTATATAAATCTGAGACAACAACCAGCTCAAGTCGCAGAGCATCGCGCCACACATCTTTCCTATCCTTCTTTCTCTCCTTTCTCGCCCGCGCTGCGTTAAAAAAAACATACAAAGGGTAATCATCATAATCCTTTGAGCGCGTGTAAATGGCCTCATTCAATAACCGAACTATAGCTATCCGGATAGGTTGGTGTTGTTGTTTTCACATGTAAGAATACAGCTGATAACAAAACAACTGCAAACAACAAAAATATTAAGCTTTCCGAAGAACTTTGGTATACTTTTGTATTGCATGAGAAATGTCAAAAACATATGCACAAACCCAGACAAATTCAACCTATTCGATGTTGGTTGTTCAGGAACTTCAGTGGAAACTAACATATCTTAGAGAGGCTATCGTACCGAAATCTGAATGAGGCCAATTATAGAAAAAAAAACATAAAAAATTAAAATATCAATTAGTAGATTTTCACACGTTCACGAAAAAAGCATTTTTTTTTTCAAATACAGTACGAAAAAAAAATACAAAACAAAAACCTTATAGCTATACCTAGTGTTTGTATTAAATAATTTCAGCAATATAATTTTGTATGGACTTGTATTAAATCAATCTTGACCGGAGAGATTTTGCTCTCTCCCCTTCTCTCTTATAAACCAAGGGTTGCTAACAATTCAATTTCTTCGTGTGAATGGGGGCCAATTTCCGGAAACTGTCACATGAAACAACTAAAAAAGCGTATCTTGAATATACCTGCCTAGTTCTTTTTAATCAAAATTTTAATTCAATGATTGAATTGATGATGAAAAGCGACTCAATGAGGAGGAAATTTTTGTTCTCTAAGGTCTAACTCAATCCTAACAAATTGTCGCAGCTATTGCTTTTTTTATTCTTCTTCAACTGTAAGTTACTAAATACAATCACTTCTAAATAATTGATCTATTATATCTAATTTCGTTATTCAATTTCAAAGTTATCTCACTCAACGGTCAGTGGTGTGAATTAAAACGTACAAGCTCGTACATATGTACATAATGTATCATCATTTTTACTTACGATTAAAGGTACTAGGAGGCAAGTTATGTATTCGTGAAAAAAAATTCTAACAATCAAACATAACATTACGATCATAGAGAACACCAAAAAAGTGGGACTTCCAATTACGTCTGTCTGTCTGTCCACGAGTCTGAAGCATAAACGGTTGGTTGGATTTGCTTTTTCGGTAATATGCCCACACGTTTTTTAAATTTGTTTTAAGACGACAAATAACAGTAGCTCGCATACAATTTTTGAATGTAAATATTATTTTTGTTAAAAACGGCTTGAAAAAATCATTGCATTAATGAAGGGAAAACGTACATTTTGTTACTTTTTATTTGGGAAAAAAATGGTTAGTTTTGGTACCTCTAGTAGAACCATTTTTTTGGTTTTCGGTTTTCTGGAAAACGGTTCATTTATTTTTTTGAAATTTCGAAGTTAATAGTTTTTTGACACTGTCTTGAATAGTTAAAAAACTATATTACTAAAATAAATAAAATGCACGACTGGATCGTAAGAACTTGTTCTTGTAGCTAACAACTTTAATGTAGCTAACCATTGAGGTTTAGTTAGTTAGGTGTGGTTATCCTATGCAGGTTTAAAGCCTATGTGGGTAAGATTCTTTGATTCTTAGTATAATGAATTGGTATACAATAGTGCTTAAACTTTCTAGGAGCTTCTGCGTAAAATCGAAAACCAAAAAAATGGTTCTACTAAAAAAAATATCAAAGGTACATTTTCCCTTCATTAATGAACTGATTTTTTTTATAGAAATCGTTGGAGCCGCTTGTGAGAAAAATAATATTTTTGATTTTGGCCAAAAAATGGATGGGAGCTACTGTTATTTGTACAATATGTATGTAAGTTTGAAGCAAATGTATCCAACAGTTTAGGCTGTAGACTCGAGGACAGAAAGACAGACTGAAAGAATGACAGAATCACAGACAGACAGACGGAATTGTGTTTTTAGTGTTCTCTATGATCGTAATGTCATGTTTGATTGTTAGAATTTTTTTTTTTAACGAATACATAACTTGCCTTAAGTACCTATAATCGCAAGTAAAAACAACGGTAGGTACCTCCCATACAAATGGAAAAAAATGTATTTCTGGAAAACGGCTCCAAGAATTTTTATAAGAAATATGTGTGTTCTTAAAATAGTACAGTCCACTTTTAAGTATAAAAATATGTTATTTTGCGCACTTATCAACGGTACTTCCCATAGAACTACTTTTCCTATTTCCGAATTTCTCAACAGTTTAACTTATTTAAACTGAATTTAATCAGTTTTTCGAAAAAACGAATAACGGTATTAGACGCCACGGATCAATGAAAATTTTATAAAAAAAGTATCTCGAAAATTGTACAACTGATTTTGATGAAATCCTGTTTTTTATTTTTCGTTTTTTGAGAACAAAATTCTTTTGAAATATTGGTATGCAATTTTTTAGAGACTATTAATGTTCATGTGAACATAAAATTTAAAATTATTTTTTTTGATTAGTTTTAAAATTATTGATTTTTCAAAAAAAAAAATTAATAATCTACAGATATGTTTGTTAAGTTTTTAATTGCATTTCTATCGTCATAATTAGTTTCAAATTTTGTATACATATTTTCTTCCTTTATTTTCTTTTACTTTTCTTTGTTAACTCTATTTTTATTCTTTAGAAGGCATTTTTGTAATTCCTTTTACTGTTTTGCTGTCTTCATTACTTTTTATTAATTCTGTTTTTATTTTTCTGTGTACACACTGTTTCAAATTATTAAATGTCTGGTGGTTTAGATATTTGTACTAAGTCCATGCTAATAGTTATTTCTAATGCTCGTGAGGGATTGAAGGTTTATTGTATGAATGCGCTTAGCTTGTGCTTAGACAAGCTGGATTTTGTGAAGTATGTGTTTGATTCTTCGAGAGTTGGTGTCATTTGTGTTACTGAAACATGGTTGAACCGTGATATATCTAATAGTGAGTATCAATTACCTAACTATGATTTGATTTGCAACGATAGAATCACGGCTACTTGGGGAGGAGGAGTGGCAGTATATTGTAATTCAACTCTTAAAAGCAAAATCATTGCCAAATCTGAAAGTAGGGGAATTGAGTTCCTGGTCGTAGAAGTATCTGATGGCAATATTAAAAGCTTATTGGGGGTTGCTTATAATCATAATAGGAGCTTCTCCCCTGATCCTTTCTTTGCTACTATTCGAGATTTTTCGTCGAAATATGAAAATATAATTCTTTGTGGAGATTTTAACGCTGATCTTTTACTCTCTGACACTGAAGCAAGCCAACTTAAGGATGAAATTGCAGCAACTGGCCTAACTATTGCAAATTCATTTGCAACTCGTTTTGGTCCTAACTACAACCCAAGCTTACTTGATTTAATGATTGTGTCAGACATGTCAAATATTCTTTTGATGGATCAACTTTCCCTTGAAGGATTATCTGACCATGACTTATTGTTTTGTACGTACAATATTGAATTCTCGTGTTTATCACATCCTTAAACATTTCAATTCCGAGATTTTAAATCTGTAGACATGAATGCCTTGCAACTTGATGCAAATAATTTTCCCTGGAATTTATGATATAATTTGTACAACGTAAATGATAAAGTAAACCTTTTTCAAGATTTTCTATTAGAACTATACGAAACACATGTTCCGTTGAAGACAATGTTGATTAGTAACAGGAATAGTCCATGATTTACAAATGATGTTCTCCGTTCCATTAAAACCCGTCGAAAATTATACTCAAGATGGAAGCATAACCCTTCAAATTAAGTTGTAATCAAACTACACGGATGTTATGGAGTAATTTGCGATCTATCGGGGTTGGTAGGAAAAACGAAGTTCATAACTTTCCAGATCTAAACGACCTTAACAACGCTTTTGCTTTAAATAATTTGCAGTCATCGAATTTTATACTCAGAAACAGAGCCCTTTGTGAACCTTCTTTAGAATTGGACTTTGAAGTGGTCACTGAGTATGAGCTGATTTGTAACATTCGTTATCTTAAGTCCAATTCTATTGGGGAAGATTGTGTTTCAATTTGTTTTATAAAAATGATTTTACCGCAAATCATGTCTACGTTTACCCATATTGTAAACTTTTGTATTACAACCCCCTCATTTCCTCAATTTTGGAAGATGGATAAGGTTATTCCTGTGCCTAAAATCCCAACCCTTCCTCAGCCAGTGACTTTCGGCCAATAAGTATATTGCCTTGTCTGTCAAAAATATTTGAAAAAGTGCTATCTAATCAAATTTCAGATCACATAAACTCCTATAATCTATTTTCTCCAGATAAGTCCGGTTTCCGTACAAAATACAGTTGCTCTACATCAATGGTAAAAGTCCTTGATGAGATAAGAGTACAGTATGATCAAGATAAATTAACTATAGCTTGTTTGGTGGACTTAACCAAAGTTTTTGACAGAGTAGATCATGATATCCTTTGTAAGAAGCTTAATATTCAGTAGAAGATCGGTTCATCTAATTAAAGACTACCTAGGACCACCGAAGCCAGAGAGTTAAAGTAGATAATTCTTTCTCAGACCCAATCAATTTAATTGCCTGCGTGCCACAAGGTTCAATTTTGTGTCCTCTTTTATTTTGCTTGTTTATCAACGATTTACCTAAAGTGTGTAATAATGTCATGTTGCATCATTATGAAGACGATATACAGGTATATCTCTCCCGTCCATTTAACTTGTTGGACGACTTAGTCTGCAGGATAAATGAAGATCTTCGTGAGATCTATAAATGGACGTTGAGCAATGGTTTAACCTTAAATCCCGCTAAGTCGCAAACGATTGCAATATCGAAGAAAAAATTTGATACCAATAACCTACCACCTATTTTTGTATCAGGTTTTCAACTCCAATTTAGTAATACTGTTACAAGTCTTGGCTTTAAAATAAATCGATCTCTTTCTTCAAATGATCATATCAACCTTTCTATTGGTAGAATTTATGGTGGCCTCCGAAAATTGAATATTTTTTCCTACTTAACACCTGTTGACACTAAACTTCGAATCGTTAAATCATTGTTTTTGCCTATAATTGATTATGCTGCAGTAGTTTCCTGTAAATTAGACTATCTTTCTCATCACAAATTGCGTGTTGCTTTTAATGACCTGGTTAGGTACGTATTTAATTTGAGGAGGTTTGACCATGTTTCTCAATACCATCAACGTGTCCTGGGATGCACATTTGAACAGTTCCTTGTTGCAAGATGTTATGTTTTCTTGCACAAAATTATTCTTAGAAAAACTCCGTCATACCTATTTGATAAGCTAAACTTCGCTCAGTCTAATCGAACAATGAATCTCTTAACTGCTTCCTTTGTTTATTTGAATTCGTCAAGACTATTCTTTGTGTATGTAGTTACGCTGTGGAACTCTTTGCCATTGGAAATAAAACAAGTAATAGGGCTTTCTCAATTTAAAACAGCAATTTTTAGTACTTTTAATTAAAATTCTAAAGTATAAGCAGCAATTTGAAAAATAAATTAAATTAAATTAAAATTCTTAATCATAAAATAGATCAAATAGATCTTTTGTAAATAAATACTTTATGTAATTATCGAAATAGTTTATCTTTATTTGTATATGTACTTTATACGACCATTTGTACAATTAAATAATTTACTTTAGTTTTATTTAAATTATTATTTAAATTATATTATTAACTTAGGTACTATAAAAGACTATGTCTTATTTGTACACCGATATAAATAAAGAATTGAATTGAATTGAATTGAAAATTTAATAAATTATCTTAATTTAAAAAAAAAGTTCTTCAAAATTTTGATATGCAATAATAATTTAGCTACTCAGATATTCTCACATACAAAATTTGACAAAAATCCAATGTACCGTTACCGAGAAAGCCAAACATTAAAAAAACCGTTGTGTAAAAGCTACCGTTAATAGACTTTTCCTGTGAACTTGGTTCACATCAAATGATAGCTATTACCAACAAAAAAATTCTCAAAATTTTTAATCGACATCGTTGGAGCCGTTTTAGAGAAAAATAAGATTTTCCTTCAAGGTCATATGGCAGGTACCGTTATTTTTAGGCCTAAAAATAAAATTTCAATTTCCCCACTGAGGAACGTCAAAATAATCACACATACTAAATTTGAAGGCAATCGCTTAAGCCGTTTAGGCTGTAGCTCGTTATACATACAGATGGACAGACTGACAGACTGACATACTGACAGACTGACAGACTGACAGACTGACAGACTGACAGACTGACAGACTGACAGACTGACAGACTGACAGACTGACAGACTGACAGACTGACAGACTGACAGACTGACAGACTGACAGACTGACAGACTGACAGACTGACAGACTGACAGACTGACAGACTGACAGACAGACTGACAGACTGACAGACTGACAGACTGACAGACTGACAGACTGACAGACTGACAGACTGACAGACTGACAGACTGACAGACTGATAGACTGACAGACTGACAGACTGACAGACTGACAGACTGACAGACTGACAGACTGACAGACTGACAGACTGACAGACTGACAGACTGACAGACTGACAGACTGACAGACTGACAGACTGACAGACTGACAGACTGACAGACTGACAGACTGACAGACTGACAGACTGACAGACTGACAGACTGACAGACTGACAGACTGACAGACTGACAGACTGACAGACTGACAGACTGACAGACTGACAGACTGACAGACTGACAGACTGACAGACTGACAGACTGACAGACTGACAGACTGACAGACTGACAGACTGACAGACTGACAGACTGACAGACTGACAGACTGACAGACTGACAGACTGACAGACTGACAGACTGACAGACTGACAGACTGACAGACTGACAGACTGACAGACTGACAGACTGACAGACTGACAGACTGACAGACTGACAGACTGACAGACTGACAGACTGACAGACTGACAGACTGACAGACTGACAGACTGACAGACTGACAGACTGACAGACTGACAGACTGACAGACTGACAGACTGACAGACTGACAGACTGACAGACTGACAGACATTTTTAGACCATCTTTTTTCGTCTTCGCTATCATCGTAATGTCATGGTTGATTGTTATCTCACAACTTTTTTTCGACGAATGCATAACTTGCCTTATAGTACCTATAATCGCAAGTAAAAGAACATTTGACCTTTTCAAAATATAGAACATTTGTAATGTTCTAGTTTTGAAAAAAAGATTTAAGCAAAAGTTGGTAAAAGTTTTATGTTCCATACTCGTATTTTTTTGATGAGAAGTTTCTACAAAAAATAAATACTAACCAAGATAATAATGATCAAGGTTCAAAGATCATCCTTGCATACATAGAAATGCAGTATTTTTGTGGCATTTCATGGGTTTGCAAGATGAACTTTGTTTTGGTATATGAAAGTGTAAGACCTCATATTTTAAGCTTTTTTACAATTAGTGTGTTTTTTTTATATTAGGCACGCACTCAAGGGGTCATAATACTCTTAAAATGTTTAAGCACATCGCGAGCGATTAGAAAAATAGGAGAGGATGGAATAGAAGATACCGATGCACATTAGTTTTAAATGTTTGAATATCATAATGGGAGGAAATATTAGGGTCGGGGTAAGTGTTCCACATTCGTGTGGTGCGGCTTAAAAAAGAATCCCTATTCTTGACAGAACGTCCGAAGTTCGTCTCCAGGGTAAACTGATTGGCATTCCTAGAAGCGCGAGTTTTACGGTTGAATATTTTAAGCGGAGGAATGCAACTAGCTATTTCATTAGAGGCTTGTCTATAAAAATAACGGTAAAACAATGAAAGGCATGAAACATTGCGACGGTGTTCAAGAGATACGATTGTTTTGGTTATTGTTCTATCACTTATCATTTTTAAAGTTTTTTTTTTTGGATTCTATCCAGAAGACTTAAGTGAGTTATGGGAGCACCTGCCCATACATGACAGTTGTACTCAAGCTTTAGACGAATGTATGCTTTATAAATTACAGACAGGTCAGAAGTGGAGAAATATTTCTTGTATCTTCGGAGGAAGCCAAAACACTTTGCAGCGATTTTGGCGACATCAAATTTGTGGTCATTCACACACCGAGAACTGAAAGTTGTTCGGTTTCCTCGGTGCAAGCGCCGCTCTTGGATAACGGCATTGGGGGAGGGTCCCGCTTTAACGACAAAAGACAGCATTGGATTTTGAAGCATTAAATTCTACGCGGTCTTAAATTCCCCATTGGACAATGCTGTCTAGATCAGAATTTAATGAGCTCATCATAAGCCGCAGTTCAAGTTCCACATCCGAAGGACATGGGTGTGAATCTATAATATATATGAAAATATATAATAAATATGAAAAGCTGGGGGTAATGTCGTCAGCAAAACAGTATATATAAATGGCTCCACGGATTTCGATCAAATATTTTAATATAAAAAGTTTGATCGAAGTCTCTGGAGCCGTTTATGAGAAAGTCGAAAATGATTATATGACAGGAGGTCCTTCAAATTCTAAATAATACTGCATATTAAAATTTTCGAAAAATTGTTTTTTGGATTTTTGAAAAAAAAATGTTTTTTTTTGAGAAATTTCAACCCGTTTTGGTAGGGTGGATGTTTTTTTTAAAGTCTGCTTTAAACATTTAAAAAAAAAATTAAGGAATTTTGTAGGTATATAATTTAGTAAAAAACGACTTTAAATACATATTTAACCGTTTCTACTAATAATCTTGTGCATGCAATGTAATGGACCATACGAGCAAGTAAGTGGGATCCAATTGTGCATTTTATTGTATTTTATTATTAACTTTTCTAATTAAGTCTTAACAAACAAATTTATTCTCAGTAAGCTCTCTGGCACCACTTACCTTCCTCTATGCTGTTGTAGACAAACCCCTATTGTAATAGTCACAAAAGGGAATAGAAGGAGCGGGGTCACATTCTAGGAATCGAAATTTAAAAAAATCGCATTAACCAGATTCAATTGTGGCGGCTGCTGTAGGGTATATGGGTTAAACAAAGATGTTTTTCTATTTCATGTGTTTTTTTTGGGGGTTGCCGACACACATTTTAGTTACAACATATAGACAGCTGGCAGACGCATTATTGATGTAGTAAAGCAATGCAGCAGTGCACAACGCACGTTCGATGTGACAGGTTGCAGGGCACGTAAACAAACTGATGCTGTCGCTGTCGTAATCTCCTCATCATCTTCCATAAAAATGTTGAAAAATATGAACAAAGTCTCAGAAGTCAGAATTTATTCACCAATTTAAACCAATAAAAGGCTTACTATATCGTGGGAATATTAACCCAACTTTGATTTTCTCAATTGAAACAAATTGAGTGTAAGTGCTATTTTCTTTTTCTAGTATTTTGTTTTTGTTTTCGCTGGGAATGATTCGCTCATCCACCGACAGAAAAGACCGAAGCGACGCACGTTCGGCGACGATAGTAGGGGCACAATGTTCCTATATAACAATTCTATCCATTTCAATTTATGGTTGTTTTTTTTTTTGGAATTTTTTGATATAACAAGGGAAGTTCTTTGTGTTTTTTGTTATTATTTTAAATTATCTTGACGTTAATTGAGTGACCTCGATTTTATTTATTTTTTCAAAATCAAGTAAATCTTTTAATACTTACGGTGCATAGTTTTTTCATCGATTCCTGGTCTCATTTTTGCTGGGTTCAAATTCTGCAAAGCAAAATAAAAAAAAATATATATATTTAATATGTTGACTTCAAAAAAGACGAACCTCACAGAAATCTGTGGGTTCCAATGTTGGCTGAAAATGGCATTATTAGACTTTGGTAGAGTTCTGATAAGTTATTTTTAACAGTTCATTTTTTTCTATGGGTTTACTTTAAACGCGACAAAATAAATTAACAATTGAAATTGAAATAAGAACGTATTATTAGAAATAACTCACCACTTGGCTTTGTTCATAAAATCCTCCTAAGTTCTTAACTGATATCCGTGCTGAACTATTACTGCAAGTGCTGTCTTTTTCAGCAGTTGCTAGATTTGTATTCTCATGAGGATCAGACTCAGGATCAGCCAAATTAGGCATATCAATCCGATCATTTTCGGTACTATAATTTATAACTGTTGAATGGTTTTGGTGATGTGGAGTCTGTTGATAATCTGCATCCGATTGTTCGTTATCACAGAACATATTCAAACTATAGTTATCATCATCGTCATCATGAAAATGATCATCACCGTCAGCGTTTGGTGAATCAGAAAAATCATTTGGAGAACGAGGTGGATAGTCTTCCTCGTCATAAATATTATTTTCAACATAATCATCATCACCATCAACAGTCGTCTCTGTATCATCGCAATCGTTTTTTATTGTTTTGTCAATTTTCTGCAAATCCTCACACCATTCACGGATATTTCTATGATGAGGATTTGGTTCCATTTCGCCTTTACAACGCTCATAATCAGAACTTTCATCATAACAGCTTTGGGCAGATGTGGATCTTTTATGATAATCATCTTCATCAAGATCATAATCTCTCTTGTTTGATGTTTGTTCAGAAATTTTATTCAAATTTTCTATATTTTGCTGACTTTGTGACAACGGTGGCGATGAATTTCGAGTTTTTTCTTTTATTTGTGAAGTTTCCCATCGTGTCGATTGATTAGTAATTTGATTGGTGTTGCCATTTGCTAACACAAATCTCGAGCTGGAATTACAATATGTTGTTTGGGGAGTTGTTGGTGGCGTTGGTGGTTCTGTTTCCGTTGATAGATTTACTTAGAAATGAAATAATATTGAATTTAAAAAAAATCTTATCACAATTAAAAAAAAAAAAAAAAACAAATTTCAATCTTAAATTTAACATAACATAACATAGGATTTTTGTTTAAAAACAAATAATAAAGCACACTACTATTATGGAACTTCGTCTAGGAACACATCAGGAGAACATAATAATATGTGCCATTCAATAGCTCAGTGTGCAACAATCAGCCCTATCACAAATTCTATGATCTACGACAAACAGCTTTCACAAAATCCGAGTGGAATCTTCTTATTTATGAAATCAGCTTTGTTATGTCAAAATGAAATAATAAACAACACAACCGTGGCTATTTTGAATTTCAATTAGGCTTACACATATATTTTATTTTTAAAATTTAAAACAAGCTTGGGGTCCCAGAATATTAAGTTCATCTTTTACACTTTGCCAGAAATTTTGAACTTTTTCTTTTGCCAGTATTTTTTATAGCCTTGGGTCAGGTCGGCTCTCTCACTCATTAGCTTAAAGAGTCGTTGGAATTTGTTTGTTGTTTTTGTCCTTTAAAATCAAATATTATTTATAAAACAATAGAATTTGTAAAAATACTCGATACAAATGGTTTGTCGTACAAAAGTTTGTTCCATTCTATTCGAATTCAGTGATACCAATTTATACGACCTTTGAAAATCGTAAGTGATTTTTTCACTCCGAATCCACTAAGATGGAAATGTAGAATATAGGCTGATTGGTTGAGAAAAAAATAATCAGCAGTGTTATGCCGGACTTATACGAATGGCAAAATGCCATTTTATCTGTCAAATTATAGCCATTTTTCTTTTTATCGTATACACGCTCTAAGTAGGTACTGGCAATATTATTGTCAAAAAAAATTGGCACAGAATTTGGCATAAAATGCTTCTATTAATATGGCTAAGTATAAACACTGTACTGACGCCATTTTGCAAATTATGCCATTCTAGAAAAAGAATGAACTTTCTCATTCTTTATTTTCAAATTGCCATTTTAAATCTCAAATCTTATTACGCCTTACTTACATTCAACACACTTTTGTACAAAAGTGAAAAAAACGTTTGTTATTGATTACGTGACCTTTTTTACGAATTTAATTGAACTGGTTGCTGCGGACTTTAGTTCACTAAAAGATGTCAATTTAATGTAACAACGTTTCGAGCGTGTATACGTTCTTCATCGGGCCTTTATTTTTAAATATTCAAAACACAAAAATAAAAATAAACAAAATTTAATTCACCAAATAAAGTGAAAAGTCAAACAAATAATTAAACTTACAAAAAATGATGTTAAATATTTCTTTAAAACACAATAAGAATCAATATTTAACAAAGATAATTAAAAGCATTGCATCTGAAAATACAACAAAACAATTTTTGTAAATAAAAGTTAAGTTAACAAGTATAGTCTTTAAAAATTACTTATTAAAGAGCAAGAAAAACAAAAATTTATATCTCCTTTCAAAGAACAATGATAAGAGTGATAAGAGTGACAATGATAGCTTATAATCATCAACCACGCACAAGCAGACCCACTTAAATCAACCAAACCTGTTCGGTCACTTTATAAGTTGGCTGTATGTGTTGCTTAGATTCTCACAATCCGATCGTCGGTTTACTGCATTGTCGGTGTTGATAATGTGCAGCAGCTCAAGGAGAAATCTCTTCTCTTGGTTTTTCTCTGTCTCTCTAACCTCGTGTAAATGCATGTCATTAAAAAATGATTACTTCCATTATTTTGCCATTCTTTTGGCAGAATATTGGCAACTTTGCCATTCGTGTAAGTCCGGCATTAGTGTAAAACCGGCATTAGATTCTGATTTGTCATGGACAGAAAGTGTCTGTTTAATGAGAAATGTTCTGGTATAAATTTTCCTGATTTGATGTTCAGTGATGAAGTATTCTAGAACCGAACATGGTAGAAATGTTTCATGTCTATCATTATTTTATCGGTATTTTTATAAACAATATTATAATGAAACAACCATCACTTGCATTCCTCCGCTTAAATTAATAAATCATAATGCTCGCCCTTCTACAAATGATTATCGTCATCAGTTTACCCTAAAGCCAAACTTTGGGCGTACTGTCAACTGCGGAGATTCTTTGTTTAACCGTACAATGTGAATGTGGAATGCTCTATATTCTCCTCCCATATTCAGAAATTCATCGGTATATGCTCTTAAATCCTTCACTACTTTGCCAACGCTCGCATTATGCTTGGTCATTTTAAGGGTAGTGAAACCCCTTTAGTGCAAACGCATCATTATAAGAAAAGCGGGAATTTAAGTATATAATATCAAACTGGAATCAAAACAAAATGTTCTCTCTTATGTGCTTGTTGTTATGTTTTCTTTTTGGTTTGTGGTTAAAGTTAATCGACTAATCTTTAGCATTAATAATTATTTGTATTGGTAATAAAATCGAAAAATTACAATAACAATTGGTCAGGCCGCAAAAAAAAAAGAATTAGGAAAAGAAAAAGACTACTTCAATAGAATACTTGAAAATATCAAAATTACACAATGTAAGATGAGACAATAAATACATGTGTGTTCAGAAAAAAAAACATGACTGCTTAATATTTTACTTAAAACTAAATTCCTCGATTTGTGTCATATCACAGTTCTTCCCTGGAAAGAAGAGAAATTTTGTTCCATTAATAACACAAGTGCGAATTTAACGCGATTTGAAAATACAAATTTAACGACAATCTCATGCATCACAGGTCGACAAGGAGAACTAACTTCAGAAATAAAGAAAAAAATTCCATGTGGGACATTGTCGTCTTTCCTCTAAAATTTTAAATGTGTGAGGTGTTCATTTGAGCCTGACAATGACAATGTTTTTCTTTTAATAAAACACCAGTATCTACGTTGCTAATAAAATAGTTAATATACATTTTCTTTTCTTCCGCAAAAAAAAAATGTCAATCGCATAGTCACGTAACTCACGTAAAACTATAGTTACCCACTGCTCTATAAGTAGTACCCATTTACCTTTCCCTTTTTTCAGTATATCCATAAGCACTAACCTAAAACCCACAGAATATATTAATTACGCCAATAAAGGAATTTATATATGTACATACTCGTACTTTCTCGAATTTGAAGTTAGTCATATAAATTTTCAATTAAAAAAAATATATGTTTATCCGTCCCTGTCCTTCCAGTAGTATGACGCAACAATAGAAATCCAAAAATTAAAAATAAGAATAAACAATAAAAAAAATTCTATGAATATTAAAGTGGATAAAAATCAAGCGTGCCTTGAATTGTAATTGAAAAAAAAAAATGTAAATAATTAAGCCTTAAATAAAAGATAGTAATAATTTGGAATTCAAATACATATTTATACAACAACAAACAAGCAAAAAAAACGGTTCGCCTCTTTAGTGTTTTATGTGATTGGGGGGGGTGTTGGGCAAGAATTCTTTTTTTTTCGACTATATGAGATTTGATTATTCTATAGAATTTTTGTAATCGCCATTGAGCGTTGACATAGTCACTCACAAGAGGAAATGCCATAGGGCTTTGCAAATATTTTGATTTATTCCCTTCAAAGAAAAAAACTAATGTTAGAAAACCTATAATAATACAAATTTAAATAGTATACATATACTATATATACATATATAATCAACTACAATGATGATGTGTTGAAAAATAATTCTTTGAATTTATTAGGTAGGTAGCGTACCGACTACAATCATTGGCACCCCTTCTTCCTTGCGATTATAGGTACTATACGTCAAGTTATGCATTCGCCGAAAAAAAAGTTTTGAGATAACAATCAAACATGACATTACGATGATAGCGAAGACGAAAAGAGATGGTCTAAAAATTCTGTCCGTCTGTATGTCTGTCTGTCAGTCTGTATGTATGGATGTATAGACACCTACAGCCCAAACGGGTGGGCCGAATAGCTTCAACCTTGGTATATAGGGTTTTTTTTTAGGGGAAATTGATTTTTTTTAGCTCAAAAAATAACGGTACCTGCAATATAACCAATACGTTGAAGCCTATTTTTCTCGGAAACGGCTCTAACGATTTTGATTTAAAAAAATCAGTGCAGCTTTTTAGGTACGACCGATCATAAGATTGAACTTTTTTTTTTTAAATGTCTAAAAACGGTACTTTCCATAGGACCGTTTTTTTTTTATTTCGACTATCTCATAAATGGCTCGACCGATTCTTTCGAAATTTCACACGCATAAAGGTTTGGGTTGCCCAATTTACACTGCGTACCAAAATGTTTAATAGATATTTTTTTTATATTTTTAAAAGAATTTAAAAAAAAAATTTAATTTATATTTTGAAAACTGGGCAATAATTTTTTTTCAAAAATTATAGTTATATGTATTTGCTGAATACCTATGAATTGGCCTCTTTGAATTTTTTTTTAAATTTTTTTCAAAAAGTTTTTAAGAAAAACTTTTTTTCGCAGAAACCGCACCACAAATTTTTATTTTTTTTGTCTCATAAATTCAAAATAAAATGGCGTACTTTGTTTTGAGCTCAAATTAGTTTAAGTATTTATTTCAGAATTTTGAATTATTTTTTTCTTTGTACTTTGGGGAATTTTTAAGAAGTGATTCTCGTCGGCTTTATTGGTCGTAATGATGATTAAATGAAAGCAATTTTCATTTTATTTTCCCAACGTTTTAACGGTGGTTGCCGTCTTCTTCAGGGGTGTCTTTATTTACAAAATTAAAAAGAGATATAATGTTGTACATATTGATACAAGTAAACGAACAAAATATGACTTATATAACGTTAAATTTTAAGATTTTTAATACACATAACATTAATTTTTTTTGTATATGTTTCAAACAAATTATTGTAATGTGTATTAAAAATCTTAAAATTCGTGCGATCCAGTCGTGCATTTAATTTTTAACCAATTATTGGCACCCCCTCATTCAATAAAGATTCTTGCAAGAACTATCAATCTTATCAAGCCAATTTAATTTGAGTCTTAAGCTACTGTTTATTCCTCACATTTGTACGTCTTTGTTTTGATTAATGAGTTCTTAAGTCGGTGTGTGGAAGTGAAATTGTTAACACGTTTTAAAAAGGTTAACAATTTGCAAAATTTTGTTTTTTTGCTAAGGGCATAAGATTAAGTGAGCAGCTTGTAGTTTTTATATATGAATATTATATACAAAAAATATGTTTTTTAATATCATATAATAATAAATTATTCGTATTTAACTATTTTTTAAGAAATTAATTGCTATTTTTTTTTATTAAAATCAATTATATTGGCACTCGGGTGCCAATAACTGGAACTTTAATTACTGGCACTGCCAATAAATATACTTTCAAGACTGCTAATAACTATACCATTAAACCGTTATTTTTTTTAAGTTTGAAAAAAATACCGAAAACAAGAAAAACTTACAAAGAAAGATATGTTCAAGAAGCTCTATTGGCCATAAAAAATGGTCATTATATCTAAAAAAGCAGGTTCTAAATACTACAAAATACTGCGTTCTACTCTGCAGTTCCTATTCAGCACAAAATTTTAAGAAGTTTGCATAGGACCAGCAATAGTTTTAACTGAGGAAGAAGAAGTGAGTACTGTTGAATGGCTAAAAGTTTCTCAAGAAAAAGGATTTCCGAAAAGAAAAGAAGACGTTCTTTATGCTGTCAGGGAATTTCTAAGGCAAAGTTACAAGAGAGAGCACCCATTCGGTAGGTAATTAATACCAGAAAAAGAATCGTTTAGAAAAACAGATGTTGCTTGAAATGTACAACGAATTTAGCCTGGAAAATTTTATTTCTTCCACAAACATAATGAGTGGAAAACATATCAGAAACTTATTTGCGAATCCAGTCGAAGAAATCGGAGAAAATACAATTCTTAGTTGACAGATATGCTTTTTCTGTACCCTGACTAAAACAGTTCGAACTGATATTTGTAGTTTAAGATGTGCAATATATGTATAAGAGAATATCATATAAAATATTTGAAAAAACTAAAATATCACATTCTTCCAAGTTTTATCAGTTCTCTATGTATTACTAAAAATTAAATTAGTTACAGATCTTAAGTTTTTTTTTCAACTTTTACATATAATATTATGCGATCGGTATGAAATAATTTGATTCAAAATAGCTTTTAACGGCCTTTAGTCCAACAAAAATTGGCGTTTCGTCCCGGTGATCTCACATGGACTCATCAGTTGACTAGTGAGGACCTTTGTCAATACGCAATTTTTGCCAAGTTCAGTTCATCTAACATAGATTTCGTGAAGAACATCTAGTGTGAACTATATCCAACAAGACTAGAATTCCTAATCATTAAATTGGAAATTTTTGTTTTTGCCCATGGCCTGGCATTATTTATATAAGAAGTTTTTTTTTTTTTTTAATAATACAAATTCTATATACTACTATTATTTTTGTTGTAGACTTTTTATTTATTTTTTCATATTTAACTTATTGTTTACTTAATATCTATTATTTCTTTTTATTCTTTATAACCCGGACGAAGCGGTAAATGTTTATGTTATGTTTTGTACTGAAATTAAATGAACCACAAATTTTATAAATAAAAAAAACTAAAAACAAAATATTGTTTTCCTTTAATTCATAGGTGCCAATAGTTGTACATTTTTGGGGTGACGATAATTGTAGTCGAATGCCAATAATTGTAGTTTTTGGCAAGCTTTTTTTAATATCCCATTTTTAGCTCTTTTTTAATAAACAAATAATAAGAATTAAATATAAATCTACAAAGAAAATTCTATATTAAAATTTAGTATATTTTTAACCATTTAATGGCGAAAATTACGCGCATTTAAAATTGAAATATCCTTAAGGGTGTCAACTACTACCTACTCTTAAATTTGCCATTTCTGCAAAAAAAAAAAAATAATAATATTTATTAAAGACTGAAATCAATTGGTTAAAAGGACTTATTCCCACTAAGTTTAGTCTGCTGAATGTGGGATATTAAATACAAACCTATGAATGTTAGGAGGTAGGCCAATCTTGAAGAACATGGACAAAAAACGAACACACTCGTGAAGCTTCTTTGGATTCCCTCTAGTGTGTTAATGTGAACTGGTATGATGTCCATACGATTAAACATAGCCATGGACGTATTATATGTATACGGACTGCTAGTCTAATGTCAGCTTCATACAACAATTGTCAACAAAATGTCGCCAAAATTGAGATAGCAATGTTAGCTTTCGTGACGCCATCACTTCAGTAAAAAAAAAAATTAACTACTTCAAATTTTGAAATAGAAGCTAGCGCCATTTGTTTTTAAAAAAATTCAAAAAGTTGCATTTACACAAAAAGCAAAAACGAACATTTTTAAATTTCATACATAGAAATGTGTGACGTCTATGATATCTTTTGGCTCTTATCTTTGTATATATAGGGTGATTTTTTTGCTACTTGGTTTTTGACGTTTATATTTTTGACAGATCACACATGACAAATTCCACGAACATTTGACATTTCTATTCAGTATTGTTTGCCATTTCATCATGAATAGACTTACGCCTGAACAACGTTTGCAAATTATTGAAATTTATTATCAAAATTCGTGCTCTGTGAAAAATGTGTTTCGCAAGCTACGTCCGTTTTTTTTCCGCTCATTTTTGGCTAAATGGATACGTGAATAAGCAGAATTGCCATATTTGGAGTGAAGAGCAGCCAGAGGCAATTCAGCAGCTACCAATGCATCCCGAAAAATGCACTGTTTGGTGCGGTTTATGGGCAGGCGGCATCATTGGGCCGTACTTCTTCAAGGACGATGAAGGCCGCAGGGTTACGGTCAATGGAGAAAGGTACCGTTCGATGATAACAGATTTTTTTTTGCCGAAAATGCAAGAATTGAACTCGGTCGACATGTGGTTCCAACAGGACGGTGCCACATGCCACACTGCACGCGAAACCATGCATCAATTGAGAGGCGAATTTGGTGAGCAGTTGATCTCACGTTTTGGCGCAGTCAATTGGCCACCAAGATCATGTGATTTGACCCCGTTAGAATATTTTTTGTGGGGCTATGTTAAGTGTATTGTCTATGGGGACAAGCCAAACACGATTGCTGCCTTGGAAGCCAACATTGAACGCGTCATTGGTGAGATTCCGGCCGAAATGTGTGAAAAAGTTTGCCAAAATTGGACCTTCAGAATGGACCACCTGAAGCGTAGCCGCAGCAACATTTAGGTGAAATTATTTTTAAAAAGAAAATGGCAGAAATTGATTTATCGATCCAAATAAAAATTTCATTCACTTTTTACAAGTTTCTGTGTTTTTTTGAATTTTCAAAAACCAAGCTCTTAAAAAATCACCGTTTATAACCTATAGTACTATCAAACTATCATGAAGACTGATTTTGAGTTGGCGTTCTATGGCAATGTGGGGCGCTGTGAACACTTTTTTTTTTTTTTTTTTTTTTTTTTTAAACATATAAAGGGTATGAATACCCTTTATATGTTTTTAACACAGCGCGGCATCCGGTGAAAGAAGAGAATGAAGGATAGAAAGATGTGTGGCGCGACTTATTGAGACGGTGGTTGTTGTCTCAGATTTTATCTCCACGGATGGCGGCTGAACTAATGCGGAGAAAATTAAGGTGTCTTATTTATGTATGTCTCTTATAATTCGTATTATTTTATTTTATTTCGTTGTCATATTTATGAGTAGTTTACCCAGTCACATGGTGTTAGTGTTATGCCTGAACAGCATGTAATGAGTAAACCAGCAACTCATTTTATGACAATTTTTAGAATTGGTTTTTAATGGAATATAAGAAGACATAGACAACCGCAGGAATCGAACCTGTAACCATGAGGTTGACAGGCGAGCACACAACTATCGCGCCACGGCAACCCCCAAAGTTAATTTTTTACTTAATTTTTTTTATTGGAGAATTCGAAAAGAGCAATTAACGACACGAAATAAGGAAGAGAAAACCCATTTTGTTGATTCTGACAACAATAAAGCGAGGAAGTGTGATTACCAAAATAGCCTTAGGCAGCCATTGCAAAGAAAACAATTTGGCGAAAAAATAAAAACAAATGTTTATATGTGTATGTGGATTTGTAGTTCCTAAATCTGGTATTACACATTGAAACTAGATGCATGCGACTTTTCGAACAATGTATAGGTGCAAGAGAGAAAAAACTTCGAAAAATGAGACGTCAAATCGTTGCAACGAAAACTTACCCACGCGACACAGGGCAGTTTTTTTTTTCGTCTCATCTTTTCGATTTTTTTCTCTCTTGCACTAACGCTGTTTGAAAAGTCGCATGCACCTAGTTTCAAAGTGTAATACGAGACTAATAAATGAAAAGATTGTGTTTGTTTGAAGGCGAGACAATAGAAATAAAATGTTTGGATGTGTATGTATGTGGGTTTGGTTTGGATGTATAGATTTTAAAGAACTCTTTGATGATTTTGTTGATAATACCAATAGATTTCTGAATTTTGGTGCAAAATCTAGCAACGTTGTAGCTTTATCTACGTCTATGTGGGATGTAGGAATGGTTGCAATGTTACTATATTTCACTATTTTAGTTGTTTCAGTATGTAGGTATGTGTAGGTAATATTAATTTTAGGTGGTTTTGGTTTGGGTGATAGATTTTTATGAATTCATTTTTTGTAGATAGGTACATAATGTATTTATTTTCATTTCTGAATTTTGGTGTATATTTCAATATTTCAGTTACTTCACGTACATTATGTATAGGTGGTACATTTTATTTGGGTATAGTAGGTTATTTAAAGAAAAATTGTGTACAATAGTTTTACGTAAAAATGTTGGTTATAAAAAATATACACATACCTACATATATTTTGTTTCAATTTTGGTTTTAAACATTTTTAGTTCAAAATTTGTATACCTATTAAAAAATTAATATATTTTATCTCAATATTTTTTAAAAACATTTTCAAGTAGGAACACATATTTGTAATTAGGAAATTGAAAAAAATATACAGGGTGTCCCTTAATTCGTCAAGAGTATTTTAAGAGGTGATTCTGGGATATATTCTAAGAAAAAAATTGTTCTAGAGTCAGGCCATAACTCCAAGTTTTATATCTCTTATCGGTGATTTAAGAAATGCCCTGACCCCCTGGTGTACCCTGACCCATGTTAACGGTAATTGCGCTGTAAATTCGGGAACGTAACTTAATCCCGCGCATTCAAATCCCGCGTAATTAAATCCCGCCGATGTAAACCGATTTTTTGGGAATTACACACGTACATACATATATTGAGATTTTTCACTACTATTAGACGGGATTTCCAATACTTTTTGGAAAATACTATTTGGTACTTTTGAAAAATAAATATATATTGTATGTATTAGAAAAAAATTTTTTTTTGAGTTTTGGAAAAAAAAATTTTTGTAACAACTTTTTTTTCGATTTTTTTTAAATAGTTTTATCTCTTTGAAGAAAATTTTAAGTTCTGAAAAGAACTTTTTATGAAAAGGTGCCCTAGACCTCCATCTAAGGCAAAAAATCGGCTAATTGGTCTGCTTAAGTACTTTTATTAGACGACGATTTATTTTACAGAGCGAATGAAATTCCTCGTCGAATGCAAAACTATTTAAGCAAAAGTAGTTCTGCCGTGTTTTTGTTTTTCGAACGAAAAGAACCTTAAGAAAAGTTGCAATGAGAATCAACTCATTCCTGCCGTGTTTTTTTGCGAATTATTATCAATAATTGTTAAGGATTATTTTGGACTACGAAAAATATTTTTCTGAGTAAGGTTTGGAAAAATATACTTTTGTATATTTTGTGGCAATGGCGCAGTGGATAATGTGCTTGATTGCTAACTTAGACGTGTGTCTATACCTCCAATTTTAGTTTTAATTGGATGCCACCTATGGGTTAAAATGATACAGTCAATACCTGGTTCTCAAATCCTCTCTGCCAGACCAGTGCCGTGCAATTAAGGTTGCATTTAAAAGACCTTAGTGCATACAGGCATATAGTTAAAATAAAAAAAAAAAAGAACTTCTTAAGAAAAGTTGACCAGACCTCCATCTAGGGCAAAAAAACGGCTAATTGGGCTGCTTAAGTACTTTTATTAGACGATGGTTTTTTTTACAGAACGAATGAAATTCCTCGTCGAATAAAAAAGTGTTTAAATAAAAGTAATTCTGCCGTGTTTTTTTGTGAATTATCAATAATTGTTGTGTATTATTGTTGGGCTACGAAAAAATATTTTTCGCAAAGTTATAGAAAAAAGTCCTTTTTTACGAACTTTATAATTACGTATCTCAATCCATCCTTTTCAGGATGACCAAATAATCAGAAAGAGGTATAAAATGATTTCAGACAGTTCTAACTAACTAGGATGCTTAGTTAGCTGCAAATCGAGTTTAAAAAAAAAAAATGTCGATTTTGAAAGCTGATCGGTGAACCCTCATGTAGTTTCTTTAAGTCCAAAAAAATGTTTAATTCCAAAAAGCTTTGCATACACCCAAAATGAACCCCACCCCAAATCCTATAAATGACCCATGCAGTGGGTTGCAGGGTGGCAGCATGCCCCCCCTTACGCGTTGTGCTTTTTGCAGAAAAAATTTTATTTCGAGCTTAAAGAGAAAAAGTGTTAATTTTCAAGGCTTTAGGACGCTTAGTTTGACTGCAAATCGAGTTTAAAGATTGGCTGATTGAAAGGAAATATGCAATTTTTAAGTTGTTAGGACAATCCGTTTAGCCGCAAACAGAGTTCAAAGTGTGTAAACTTTCATGCCTCTAGGACGCTTAGTTTGCCCGCAAATTGGGTATAAAGATAAAGATTTTTTTCGAAATAAATTTAAAGTTTTGAAAAGAATTCTATAAGAAAAGTTGCCCTGGACCTCCATCTAGGGCAAACAAATCGGCTAATTGACCTGCTTAAGTACTTTTATTAGACGACGAATTTTTTTAAAAACCATAAACTTCTCCGTCCAATAAACAAATTTTGAGCAAAAGTAACTTTGAAGGAGTGGACGTAATCCGCCCACCCACCATTCCCACCGCCCATAAACCAAATCTACCTACCAACCACCCACCATACATACCTACTTACCTACCACCCAAACCAACCACCCACCCACCATACCTTGAAACTACCCACCAGCCATTTGAAATCTATTTTTTATCTCTTATTGACGTCTTGTCTCTATCGAGTTCTAAAAAGAACTGAAGAATTTCCGGAATCAATCCTCATTTTACACTTTTTTTTCCTTCGATCTCCGTGAATCTCACTCTTTCGAGCGACTAAAACTAAAAGTAGTGACATTCTGAAAAAGAGCTGTCTTCTAAAAAGGCAAAAGGGGAGGAGTTTTGATTGTATTGGCCAAAATAACAAAATCGTATGGAGAATGAAAATTTAATACAGCGCCGTCGCTTTGTATTAAGAAAGGTAGTAAATCGGCAGGATTTCGTTGTGCGGGATTTTGTGGCGCGGGATTTCTTTAGAAGGATTTAGTTACACGGGATTATTTGGCGCGGGATTAAATAGCCAACCCGCAAATTCTAATGACAGAAATTTTGTACAGGGCTTTATTTTTAGAGGAACTACCAGCCTTTGTAAATGCGTTTAAGTAAATTTGATATCTCATCTCAATCTTAAGATTTCAGTTTTTAGCATGTTCCATTTATGTATATACAAAGCTCTTATTTATTAGCAGTCAGCTTAGTCCGGTATTACATGGCGCGTGCTTAGTCTCTCTTGCATAAACGAAGGGCAAGAGAGAAAGAAAGAACGACAAAATGAAACAGGATTTTCCCTGCGTGTGTTTGACGTTCCTGTTTCTACTCTTTCTTTCTTTTTCGGATATGTTTTAAATAATTTTGGATGTTGATGAATAAACATCAATCCAAATGACTGACGAATTCCAATGGAGCAAGGAATTAAATTCTGAGCTCATATTTAATTATGAAATGGAACCCATTCTCTATAATTCTTGTCTTCCGAATTATATACTTATACTACGTTTTCACCTAAAGATATCCGGTTTAAATTGAGTAGATTAAAAATTAATCTTTAAGTGTTTTCACTAGAGAAAAAAGATTAGTTTGACGTTTTCACCTCAGAAACCAGTTAATTTCAAATAAATTATCTGGTTTCTGATGTTTATACTGGATTTTCGCCGTTGCATGAATAGCCCTAATATTTGCTGCTTTATCTGAGCAACACTTCCAGCTAATGGATTCCCTGTCAACTTGGAAAAACAAACACTCGAAGACAAACCACACTATCCACCTCGCTTATGAGATTGGGGTCTCCACGATCTAGATTTTCTAGTAAGCTAGGTCGCATTCTAAGAAAATTGGTCATGGAAACCACAAATAGCATTCTATAAAAACGTTCATAATAGATATTGCACAGCTCATAGCATTCTATCGATAGTATACTATTTGGCTGCCATTTTCACTTTGAGGTCAGCGTTTGTGGCTGGTGAACGTTTGTGGTGTGTATATTGTTATAATTCCTTGTTTTTTTTGTTTAATTCCTTTTGTTCAAGGTTTTTTAAGTCTTGTAATGCTACTAGAGCAAGAACACAGCGATACGTATTCCTTCGCGACATTTATGCAATTGAAATACGAGTAGTATGCTATGAAATGCACAAAGCCAAATTTTGAAGCATTCTATTTTTCTTTCCTTCTATCAAAATGACTATAAAATATAGAAGGTGGAGACACCGTGTTGCAAATTCGAGGCACCGCTTTGGTCTTTGTAGCTTTATTGCATATTTTATTTTTATATATTTTTATAAACAGAACAGGGTTCAAAGGAAACGACTAATTTCACCAGGCAAACACAAATTAAATAATGTTGAACAGGTTTTTTTTTTGGTAAATGTCAATGGAGGAAATGACATTAGAAAAGGCGCGTTCTATGAAATAAGGTTTATTTCTTTTGACAATCTTCTACTTCGAAGGAGATTTCAATGAGATTAATTTCTTGTGTTCGCCTGTCAACCTCATGGTCGTAGGTTCGATCCCTGCCGTAGTCTATGTCCTCTTCTTTTTCCATTAAACCAATTCTAAAATAAGTGTCATACAATGAGTTGCTGGTTTACTCTTACATGCTGGTTAGGCATAGCACTAACAACATGTGATTGAGTAAAAACTATTATACCGATAAATATGAAATTGAATAAACAAAAATGCGAATTATAAGGGATATAGATAAATAAGACATGGAAATTTCTCCGCATTAGTTCAGCTGCCATTCCTGGAGATTAAACCTGAGGCAACAACCACCTCCAGTCACAGAACATCGGGCCACACATCTTTCCTATCCTTCTTTCTCTTCGATATCCTCACGCCCGCGCTGTGTGAACATTTAAAGGGCAGTATAATTCCTTGAGCCCGTGTAGATTATAAGAAAAATTCAAATATAGGGATGGGCGATTAATGGTTTTGGGCAACACATTTTTAGCGGAACTACGCTTCACAACAATTTATGTGAAATTGTTGGCAAGCGTAGTTCGAAAGGGAAACGAAAATTACGATAAAAAAAACATTGTTACAATTTTCATAACCATGAAGGTATTTTGAGTTTCTAATATATATTGTATTTTTAATCGATTGAATTTTGAACGTGCTATTATTAAATGCATTAAAAAACATCGATATTTCTGATTCTAACATCGATTTTGTATTTTTGATGTTAACATTTCAATATCGCTCATCCCTACACGTTAATGTTGTTGACTTTGAATTCGAGTTTGATGTTTAATGCGTGACTGCAGCGGCGGACTAAGCCCATCAGAGGCCCGGGGCGGCAAATCTGAATGAGGCACGCAGTATAAGAAGTTGATGTAATCTTGCAAACTTTTCAGTTCGCATTTGTATGTATAAGGGTAATTTTGTTCACGTCCGGTTAACATTAACACCGCGGTTATTTCCAGTATTTGCATGTAAATACTAGTGTACTAGCATCTTCGGTCTTTGCTTTTCTTATCTTCCTTTACTGAGAGCCAGATGGATGAATCGTTTTCACTAAAAGTAATATGGAGGGAAACAAATGACTTTAGTTATCAGATAGCAGAGTAAAAGATTCTTAGACCCTCTTCAGTCCACTAACTGGCGCGCATGGACTCTTGTCCATATAGCCCATATTGAAAACTAACTACAACCCAAACGCAAACAGTTGGCCTACTCATCAATTAACCCTTTTTATTTACCTATTTTTTCTGGTACCAAGCAGTTGTTGTTTAGTTTATTTTTGTCAATGTAATAAATTACATTTAATAAGTAAATTAGACCAAACAGAACTAATTTTGAGAAAGCACATTTGGCTCCAGTTTGCATTCTCTTTAATAAGGATAGAGCATAATAGTTGGACTACTCTCTCCGAGATGCAAAAAAGTTGGCCTACGGCTATTTAAATAGATTTTCAGTTAACCGTTATTAAAAAAATAACATGCACAATTAAATTTAACGTGCTCATCTATTCAAAACATTTCCTCAAAGTTCAAAAATAGTGGAAATGTAGAGATTGGTAAAAAAACAGGACGCCCACCAATTGCAAAACCTCGAGATTGCCAAGTTTAAAAAAAAAAGTAATACAAGAAAATCGACGTAAAACTCCGGCTAAAATAACTGTTCAATGGAGATAAAGTATCAAAAACAGTGTTTCAGTCGTCACTTGCAAACGGACAATGAAAAAAATTGGATACAAATTTTATAAGGTTTGTTTTAGATTTATTTTAATTCGTTAAGAACATAGGCCAAAGAAAAACCACTTTTAACATCTAAACAAAAGAAAAAGCGACTATAGTGGGCCAAGCAACGTTAAAACTGGACTTTAAGTCAATGGCGGTCCGTTATTTGGAGTGATGAGTTTGGGTTTGAAGCTTGCATGGGCGACGAACGAAAAAGATATTACAAATTCAAAAGAGGCTTTTCACGAAGGTTGCCTTTAAAATACTGCTAAGTTTCCAACATCTCTAATGATATGGGGACGCATGTCTGGGCGGGGTTTTACATTTCTAAATGAAAATGTGAATGCTGCCAGGTACAGGGATATTCTGGAAAATGAGCTTCTCCTATCAATACCACGAATTTAAGCTAGTGATGGAGACTATATTTTCTGACAACATTTGCATGGTTATCTGCTGAAGCAATTCCTTTACTCGAATGGCCTTCCAGCAGCCCTGATCTCTCACCAATTGAAACTATCTGGCATAAAATGAAGCAAAAGCTGCGAATAGAACCATGCCAGGCTCTTCAAGACCTAAAAGCTAAAATCATAAATATTTGGGAATCTTTTGGTACCGAAGTCAAAAATTAGTTTTTTCATAGGTAGTCCAACTATTTTGCGTTTGGGCTCGTCCTCGTATGGCCACTGCAAAAAATATATGTTAATGATAGCAAAAAATATTGGTGTTCTTGGATAGACTTTGAATAGGATCTAGAGATTTGAAAATCTTGCAGCCTCTCGTAGATGTCTTTGAAGATAAACTGCAATAAGACTGCAGTTTCAAATAATGAACATATCTAATTATAAATTTTCTTGCCAGATAGAGCTTCCTTACCGTATACGTTTATGTCAAAGCTGTTTACTTGTTGCTCCTGCCCAATTTGCGCGTAGTAGGCTTCATGCAAACTTTAATGAACCAACTTTTAGGCATCATAAAAGGAAGCTCTTTCATGTCCGCATCAATTTTTATTTGTAATATTATACTTACGAGGAATAGAATAACTTACTTTTTCCAAACAACGCATTTCGCGTGCCTTTGATTTATTTTTCTTTCTAATTCTATCGCGCCTGTGCGTATGCCTGTTTTTGAGATGGTTTGGTCGATGTAACTGTAACATCTTATTTGGGCGTATGAAGAAAAGCTACAGAAACATACCTATGTACATTTCGACGGCTGAGAATTGGTTTGACGGATACGCCATTTCAACTATGCACATACCGGCAAACCAAAACTAAACTTTTTGTTTTTGTCGACGCGTACGCGTATACGATGAAATACGGTTATATTTACTTACTTTCATACATGTACGTCAAAACAATTTTGAATATACTTTTTTGTTTTCTTGGCTATGAATAAATAATGATTTATACGAAATGAATAATTAAGGTCGATGGTAAGTTTTCTTTTCGTTTATCCTTAGGCAGGGGTCAGTTATATTTAGCTATTATTTATTTTCGTCATTGAAATTTTTGGTTTCAAATTTTTAAACGATTTGGCAATTAATATTAGCTGTAAATGGTACTAATATGAAGCTTAAAAATTATTGAAATGGCAAGTTATGTATAGAAGTAAAGCGTGTCAAGCGCCGAAATTTCGCCCGTCTGTGTGCATGTGTACCGGGCTCCTAAGTTTCTTTAGCCCTAGGTCAAGTGTACACAGATGCCAGTGAAATTTTTGGGCCCACCTTTCTAACCTTGATCGAACTATTTTTCTTTTATACTGTGATTACGCACTCAATTCAAAATGCAACTAATTTTAAACGAGTTTTTCTGGAAACTGTTTTTTTTTTCAAATTTGCTGCCATAAGAACTCAATTACAAATTATCCAATCAACTTGAAATTTTGAAAGTATGTAGGTATTGTATTTTCATACAATAACGTGCATAGGATTTTTTTGATCGGTTGAAATTGTCCAATTTAGCAAGCAAATAAAAAAACACGGTTTTTTAAAAACACACCAATTTTACTTACGATTATAGGTACTATAAGGCAAGTTATGCATTCGAAAAAAAAATTCTAACCATCAAATAGAGAAGCCTAAAAAAGTGAACGCCAAAGAATGTCTGTCTGTCAGTCTGTCAGTCTGTCAGTCTGTCAGTCTGTCAGTCTGTCAGTCTGTCAGTCTGTCAGTCTGTCAGTCTGTCAGTCTGTCAGTCTGTCAGTCTGTCAGTCTGTCAGTCTGTCAGTCTGTCAGTCTGTCAGTCTGTCAGTCTGTCAGTCTGTCAGTCTGTTAGTCTGTCAGTCTGTCAGTCTGTCAGTCTGTCAGTCTGTCAGTCTGTCAGTCTGTCAGTCTGTCAGTCTGTCAGTCTGTCAGTCTGTCAGTCTGTCAGTCTGTCAGTCTGTCAGTCTGTCAGTCTGTCAGTCTGTCAGTCTGTCAGTCTGTCAGTCTGTCAGTCTGTCAGTCTGTCAGTCTGTCAGTCTGTCAGTCTGTCAGTCTGTCAGTCTGTCAGTCTGTCAGTCTGTCAGTCTGTCAGTCTGTCAGTCTGTCAGTCTGTCAGTCTGTCAGTCTGTCAGTCTGTCAGTCTGTCAGTCTGTCAGTCTGTCAGTCTGTCAGTCTGTTAGTCTGTCAGTCTGTCAGTCTGTCAGTCTGTCAGTCTGTCAGTCTGTCAGTCTGTCAGTCTGTCAGTCTGTCAGTCTGTCAGTCTGTCAGTCTGTCAGTCTGTCAGTCTGTCAGTCTGTCAGTCTGTCAGTCTGTCAGTCTGTCAGTCTGTCAGTCTGTCAGTCTGTCAGTCTGTCAGTCTGTCAGTCTGTCAGTCTGTCAGTCTGTCAGTCTGTCAGTCTGTCAGTCTGTCAGTCTGTCAGTCTGTCAGTCTGTCAGTCTGTCAGTCTGTCAGTCTGTCAGTCTGTCAGTCTGTCAGTCTGTCAGTCTGTCAGTCTGTTAGTCTGTCAGTCTGTCAGTCTGTCAGTCTGTCAGTCTGTCAGTCTGTCAGTCTGTCAGTCTGTCAGTCTGTCAGTCTGTCAGTCTGTCAGTCTGTCAGTCTGTCAGTCTGTCAGTCTGTCAGTCTGTCAGTCTGTCAGTCTGTCAGTCTGTCAGTCTGTCAGTCTGTCAGTCTGTCAGTCTGTCAGTCTGTCAGTCTGTCAGTCTGTCAGTCTGTCAGTCTGTCAGTCTGTCAGTCTGTCAGTCTGTCAGTCTGTCAGTCTGTCAGTCTGTCAGTCTGTCAGTCTGTCAGTCTGTCAGTCTGTCAGTCTGTCAGTCTGTCAGTCTGTCAGTCTGTCAGTCTGTCAGTCTGTCAGTCTGTCAGTCTGTCAGTCTGTCAGTCTGTCAGTCTGTCAGTCTGTCAGTCTGTCAATCTGTCAATCTGTCAGTCTGTCAGTCTGTCCGTCTATATGTATATCGAGCTACAGCCTAAACGGTTTAAGCGATTGCCTTCAAATTTGGTACGTGTAATTATTTTTGCATTTCTGAGAGGGGAAATTGAAATTTTATTTTTAGGTCTAAAAATAACGGTGCCTGTCATATGACCTTGAATGAAAATCTTATTTTTTTCTAAAACGGCTCCAAAGATTTTAATAAAAAAATTTGAGAATTTTTTTGTTGGTAATAGCTATCATTTGTTATGAACCAAGTTTACAGGAAGTCTATTAACGGTACCTTTCATATAAGGTTTTTTTTAATTTTTGGCTTTGTCGGTAACGGTACATTGGATATCTGTCAAATTTTACATCTGGGAAGATGTAAGCAGTTAAATGAATTTTGCATATCAAAATTTTGAATAACTTTAAAATTAATTATTGACATTTTTTTTTGAAAAATCAATATTTTTAAAACCAATCAAAAAAAATAATTTTAAATTTTATATTCAGATGTAAATTAATAGTCTTTAAAAAATTGCATACCAAAATTTTAAAAGGATTTTGTTGTCAAAAAACGAAAAATAAAAAAACAGGATTTCATCAAAACGCGTCCTACAATTTTCGAGATACTTTTTTAAAAAGTTTTGGTTGATCCGTGGCATCTAATGGCGTTCTTCGTTTTTTCGAAAAACCGATTAAAGTGATAGTTTTAGTAGTTTAAATAAGTTTAAAAACCATTTTTTCCCACCTATACACCATTCACTTTCATATATACATACATGTATGTACTTGTACATATTTACATTATTACCCTCCTAATTTACATAATTAAAATCCATTTAAATATACATTTGTAAGTACATATTTAACTATTCTTTGAATCATGCATTCGACAATTCATTATACTAAGAGTTAAGGTAATATTACCTACATGGGCTTTAAATCTGCATAGGATAACTACAATAGACTAGCTACCTACCAACAGCGTCAGTGAGTAACACTAAAGTTGTTAGCTACAAGACCAAGTTTGTACGATCCAGTCGTGCATTTTATTTTTAAAAATCCTGCCATTTTTTTATTTGTCAAAGTTTAGATCCTACGCTGTATAGGAAAATAACTAGATTAACGAAAGCCTTTCGTTTATTTCTTTTATGCTCACAAAAACAGAGAAAATGGCAGCAAATTCACAACTTTTTTTTCAAGGCCCTCACATAATTACTCATATTTTGTTTGAGAATTCATATTTTGAATTTAAATTGTGTGTGAAGGACGTCATATATATGTACTGTACAAGAAGCCACTTAAATTATGAATTATTTGATCACTTAGTTTGTTTTTTTATTAACTTCAAAAGAATACCTTTTTTGGGCCCCCACAAAGCCATTTAACCAACGAGGGCATGGTACAATCTTTTTGATCAAATGTTCATGTACCTTTTTAGAGGCCCCCTGGGCCACGTGGCCCGGGGCCAACCACCTCCCCCCCCCCCCCCCCCCCCATTAGTCCACCACTGGGTGACCGTGTGTGCTTCTGGTTCTGAATTCACATCCAGAAGGAAATTTCTCTCCTATCTAAGAGAAGAACTGTCATTTGATAATAATCGAACAGTTTCAGAAGCATTCGGAAGCCTTCCGGACAACCAATTGAGAAGGCCATAAGATAGCGATTTATTTAAATGCAAATACTGCAAGTAACAATATATAAGAGCACTATTTTCAGAAAAGTACTCTTTAGGAGGCCCCATAGGATAAGACGAAAGATCTCTGTTGGTGAGCATATGTAGTTCCGGTGCTCGGATAAAATATTTCAGACGAGATAAGTATTTTCAACAGTTGAGACTTTTAATCAGAAAAAAAATCTATTGTTAATACTGTTATAAATTTCCATTACCATCCTCATTTTGATGCTGCATTAAATCCCATTCGGCTTTTTCATGATATACTTTTAAAATTTCACGAAGTGCTGAAGCCGCCGATTCACTGCTACTAAATTTTCCAACCCATTCAGATAATAGAGGAGCAGAAGCAGAATCAGAACCAGTAGCCTCCGCCGCCGCCGCCGATACCAAATCCAATTGATGACCATTATTGACTGATGATGTTTGTTGATAGTGATGAGCCTTCAATCCTGCTGATTTCACTAACTGTTCGTAATGATTTAACATTTGCAACCACGGATGATTTTGTGTGAACTGCGAAATAGCATTTAAATTTAAAGATTCTGAAAAATAGACCCTATCCGATGATGATGCTGTTGGAATGATGGATGATGCTGGAGAAATTGGCCGAGATTTTGACGATTCATTAATGCTGTTCCGCAGAATTCTCGATGAAGTTGTATTCATTGTCGAATCGAATGACGTTGGTGGAGGATTAATTTTTTTTCTTTTATTTTGTCCTAATAAATTTGATGTTGAGTTTTTAGTATACAAATCAATAATTGGTGATTGTGGTTCATTTGTTTTAGTATATTGTTGATCACTGAAGTGCTCTTGGTTTTTTTGTTGACCATCGAACTTAGTTGGTGGTGTTTGAGTATCGATTTCTTGGCAATGACGAACAAAATTTGGCTTATTTTGAGCAATTTCATGATCTTGTTGTTTGATTTTGGATTCTGTGTTATTCATGTTTTTCTTCCAGCAAACCTGAAAGCAAATGCAAAAAAATAAAAATAAAAACGTTTATAATTTCGAATATTAAATTTAGTCAAAATTTCGGAAAAAAGATAATAGATAGATATACATTCTGCATAACAATGAGGACAGGAAAAGTAATGTAAGTGGGATAGTCAAGTAATATAGTTTAATTTCTTAGTTGATGATTTTTTATTTTGAATTTTTTTGTGCTTCTGAGCTTTTGTTGGAAGAGTTAAGTTGTCATAACATGAAGATGGGGCTTTTATAAATATTTGAAGGCGCGCATAATAACAAGGTCGTATCCTGCCGATACGAGGGTTTGCGAAATACCCTGAGAGACTTTAACACTTCGGACTCTCCTCACTGTATACAAAATGGAAATTTTTATAAATCGCATTAGGACGAATTCGGGCTTCTTATTAAACCTGAACATTTTTAACAAGCATTTCTATGGCATATAAATAGTAAGAAACATTCAAAGTAACAGTTTCAAGGACCCCATCCGTCGAGCTAGGTTGTGCATATGCAAGCATGCCCTGCTGGTGCAACCTGAACACCGATTTCTTCTAACTGCAAGGATTAAGATCAGCACACTATATACCTGTAAGTAGTGGGTTGTAATGGTGGTTAACGGAAGGAAAAGTTCATGGACCTTTCGGCAAGTACAGTTTGAAGGTGTGCTGTGCCTGTGGCATTTTCAATTCTATTGTTTTAGCACTTCAGAGAATAACGAACCCCATGGGAGGGTCCTTGCCGAAAACACCACGGTTCGGTTACAAACCAGAATAATAATAAGTCTGTTACTTCAAAAATACATGACCGATTTTTATACAAAAAAAAAAATAACCAAAGCTGATGGGCTACTTTTTTAAGGAATGAAAATAACAATACCGTTACAGATAGATACCTCTAATGATAAATGATCGGCATCAAATCACCAATATTTTTTGTTGTTCCAAAATTACAAAATCAGACACATACTGTATGTGAACGGAGCGGTGCGATCAGACTTAATTGCATTAATTTAAAATCATTGACAGCCAATCCATAAAAGATGCAAAAAATTAAAGTTCATACCAATCTCCTAGATGATGAGCAGCAAAACACATTCCGTGAGGGTAAGCGGCCGCCGCGCCGGATCGGAAGGCAAGTGGCGGCGGCGCGGCGTGGCTGATCGCCCGGCGAGGGGGGAGCCAAATATAGGCAAATTAAAATCCTATTCCATTTAAAAAGCTGTCAATAAATTCAGATTTATGCATTTCCTTTCAGAAGACGCATGCAACTATTGTAGTGCAGTGGTGGGGTCGTTGTATATATTTATGTATACATACATACATATATATTGTATATTCATGCAAAGAACCCAAATAACAACAAAAAATAAAAATAAAAACAAGAAGAATATAACATGGAAATGAAATATGAAACAAGAAAAAACTCACAACAAGAAAGGAACTTCATGATCTGCATATTTTTTTTTAATAGAAGATAGGTACACTTTTGGAGTTTTTGTCTGCATGTTTTGTTGATATTCATACGATTATGGTCTATCCCACCAAAAGCTAGAGTATGTCTTGTGCCTACTTCTCCTTAGCTTCACAATGTTCTACTCTGCGTTCTATTTTATTTTCTACAAAATTAATTTATTACCTTTTTATTGATTAAAAGCAAATAATATAGTAATAATCTCAATCTCGGGTTAAATACAGTCATGTAGATATGCGTCTAGCATTATATCGTTCGTTGTTATTGGTGTTGTTTGCCATTTGCATTCGATTACCCTATAGACGAGTCCAACCATCCTCAAGAACATCGCCACCTTACTGTGGGCCGCTTTAGTCTTACAATAAAGCTTTTAATTTTAGGCGTTCCATTTTGTATAGTTGAGAGGTAATAACTAACTGCTTAACTAAAATTAGTTACTGAAAAATTGATTCACTAAATGAGTAAAAGGCTTAAAAGCTTTGATGAAATGTGTGACAATGTCAACAAAAGATTGTGGAATGTATTCGCCAGTTTTAAATGTAAAACATTATAATTTGGGTTATACCGTACCCGTACCATATATGTGCGGGGACAAAACCCCCAATTATTCAAATTAATGCAATTTAAAAAATTTAAGAGTTAAGGATTCTTAAAGTAAGGGACTTATATTAAAGATTAAAGGGTCAGTTATAGCGATCAGGAAAAAAGTTCTCATGGATAATTTATGATGTTTTCGCGCGTTTTGAAATACAAATGCTACACTAATCGATTTCAAATAACTCTGAGTTTTTTTTTTCCAAAAAAAGAACAATTATTTTTTGTTAAAAATGTATTTAATCATTTTCCTGATGAAAATTAATTTTTTTTGCCATTTGACTTAAAGTGGAATAAAACATTGCAATGAAACTTTTTCGTGTGTGTTTCAATCAGGAAAACTTTACCTGGCAGATTCGATATGAGGCTGATTAACTGACTTTATTTTCTTGTTTGTTTTTATAAACGACCATCAGGTAAAAATATTAACTTTAATACTGTTCCAACTTTTCCGGATGGGTTTTCCTGATAGATGAACCTAGCCTCTCAACTATTTTTTGTTTACAAGAAATAATTTGAGAGCTTTAAGGAATAAGTTATAGATTCCATTGAAACTCATATATCATTGAAAACTTTGTCTATCAATAATTTTGAGAGTTGATGTCGTTTTGTTACCAAAATAAAGCTGATAAGATTTCAATAAAACTTGACATTACGATGATAATAATTCCGTCTGCCCGTCTCTTTGTCTATCTGTACATCGATCTACAGCATAAACGGCTGAAGGAATATTCTTGCAAACTTGGCATTAAGCGTTTTAGGTGATTCTCTCAAATAGATTTTTTAATCGGTTTTTAGCCTCAAAAATAACCATACTTGCCAAACAATTTTTTATCATCTTAATTATGTCGTAAACCGGTTATATATCAATTTTTCTTTTTCTTTAATTTTAGATTTCGATCAAAATTTGTATCCTTTCGAATTCTAAATAATACTGCATACCAACATTTGCAGTAAATAGTTTTTCGTTTTTTGAAAATTCAATGTGTTTCGAAAACAGGTGGATGGCTTTTTTTGAAATTTATGTTTTTAAATTAACATTGTCGAATACTTATAATTGGCATACCAAAATGTATTTTTTTTTTTGAATTATATTAAAGACTTTAAAAATATATATAGCTGTTTCTACTAAGAATCTTGTGCATACGATGTGATTAAATTTAAGAGCAAGTCCGTTAGATCCAGTAGTGCATTTTACTATACGCAATTTTCTTACAACCTTAAATCTCCACAGAAAAGCGGATGTTTAACTGATTTTCGAAAGGATACGTAAACTTGTGAATAATTTTAACATCAGTTGTGATAGTTCTGAGAATTCTCTAATTTTTCTGAATTTTCTGTAGAAATTCATTGCGCTTGATTTTTAATTTATTATATTGATAAATATAATATATGTACCTACATTGTTTTCTTTCGATTATGTATTTATAATTTCGTATCTATATGTTTATTTAGTTCTTTGTTAATTTAATTGTTTCTTAATTTAATTATTTAATAATTAAATTATTTGTTAATTTACATATTTTTTAAATACATTTATGTATTTATTTTTTATTAATTAATTTATTTGTTAATTTATTTTGTTGTTAATTTATTGGTTTGTTAATTTATTATTTGTTAATTTATTTATTTGGTAATCTATTTATTTGATTATTTATTTTTTTTGTTAATTAATTTATTTATTTATTTTATCATTATTTAAATAACTTATTCTGTTAAAATTTGTTTTTTTTCCCTTTATTTTTTCTTTTTAATGAGGGTTTTCTTTCGTATTTTCTTTCGATTTGGCTTTTAATTCATTGCAATGACATTACATTACATTTTATACTACTCCGCAAATCAATCTACTGAGTAGTCACACAGAAGCACTAGCAACTAGACCATTGGCTTAAACTTTTGCATACATTAATACAACAGAGAGAGAGACGGAGATAGGTAGAACACACAACAGAAGAAACACATGTAAACAGCACGTGGTTGGTTTCCGACGGTCCACTAACCACAAATCCATTGTAATTATTTTTTATTTCATCCAAGAAAATGTTTTAGTATAGTAAGATAATGTAAAAAATCTGTGAATTGTAAAATGTGCGGTCGCTGACTATTTTATATATAATAAATAAATATCTACAATTTTTCTTAAAATTTTTAGAATTCACTAAAAATCAAATTGTAACAAAATCGGTCGAGCTACTATAACGTGGCAAGTGTACATTAACAATTTATTAGTTTTGAAAAATCCGCATTCGTTATTAAAGTTACTTAAAAATAATCAATAACTTAAAAGACAATAATAAAATAAAAACTTGATCACAATAGTTTAGGGTGTACATTTTTGGAAAAACAATAATACAAATGTAGATAAAATATCCCACTGTAAATTGTCGTTGGAGAAAACGAGTACGACCATGATTATGACGACGGCGCAGGACTTTCAAATATATGTAAATTTACTATTCTTTTTATTTCATTTTTGTTGTACTTTTTCGAACTACACGTTCAGTTTGACTGAACTATGAACAACGACAACGACTTACATAGAACGCAAGTTATTTGAATGCAAGCTCTCGGACAGGAAAAGAAGGATCATAATAATATACGCACTGATTTATTTCATTTTCTTTTTGGAATTTTCTGCAGTTCTCTCCTTTGATATGAGTTAACGTCATTGGGTTTCATCTTTCATATCCGCGCATGCGCGCATTATATCAACAAAATGTATCTCTGCTCTTGATGTCTATTATAAAATTGATCTACATAATTTTTGTATTTGATTGCAAGCACATAAAAGATATGTGACAATCAATAGAAGATTCAATTTTACAAAAAAAAATGTCTAAGTTCTGAAAATAAGTACAAGATGTTCAATATTGTTGATTTTATTTTTCTGTTTGCAGTTTGTACACATTTTATTTGATTTAATATAATTGAGTCATATGTATTTGCTCTTGTTATTCTTAACTTAATATACATCCATCCTTTTTTATTATCAAAATTATTAAGTTGATTAAAAACAAAAAAAAATAACTTTTTTATTAAATGCAACCGGGGGACATAAGTAACTGATAAAGGCTTTTACCAATAATCAAATTCTCTAAATATTTAAATGTACTAAGATTCAATTACACTAAACTTTAAAATTTTAAAGTAACTTATCATGCGGATACGAAGGCCTCACAAGCCGGCCATGAAAGGAAAACCCGATTCTGATAAAAACATAAGTAATATCAAATGAACGTACTGTTAAAGTATAGGATTTCCCCGGTCAGTTCCATATAAGTTCGTAGAAAAACAACGGATGAAAAAAGAAAAAGGAACATCAGTAGCGTGCAGTCGATGAGATGCAAATTTACATTAGCAGTAGGACATAAGCGAAACTTTTATAGAAGATTGAAAAAGAAAACAATGGGATTAACCAGTAGCCGGGATTTTCAGGGGTAAGGAGGGAAACACCATACCTACCTAACCTAGTGAATATGTAGCCGATGTTAAAATCTGAAGAGATTACTTCAATCAGTTTCGATAAAGCTTCGATAAAATCTTATACTGAAACCTTTTTTTTTTATTATTCATTTTAATTTAATATTAACTTAAAACTAGAAAAAAATGTTTAAAACTAGCCTAATTATCAATAACTTACAACTAATTTACTGGCCCTTTACGGGCGCTCTAAACTAAACTATATCTCTTAATACTAATGTCTTTCGACCTAAAAACTATTTTAATTAATTCTAATTATTTTATTTTTATTTGACCAAGAAAACTTTTTTAACAAAAAACTTAGTAACATGTGCATTTTTTTAATTTTTATTTATAGACTACCTAAAGCTAGACTAAAAATAATTAAATATAGATACAACTAACTTATACTAACTAAACATAACTGAAACTACTTAAGATAACTAGGAAAACCTAAAACTACTTAAATCTACTTAAGAACTAGAACAGCCGCAGCAGCTTTTTTAGGTTGTTTTTATATTTTTTGTTTGTATATTTTGTATACGCATGCAGACACACAGATACATGCAACCCACACAGTCATGTACATACGTACATACATATTCGTATGTAACAAATCACCCTCACCCTGCTGTCAAGACGGCTGCTATAAAAGAGTCGATTTGTCAGGACAAAGGCTCCCCTAGCCCTAGACAGAGCAGCACCTATATGTCTGTCGAAATACATATACTGATCCAACCAGATACCAAGGTACTATACTACACTTTTACTCGCCAGTGGATGTCCATGTGGCCCTACGATCACCAGCTGGCGCCAGTTTTTCCTCGTATCCCTTGAGGCGCTAGATAACGGAGTCCTAAACAAAATAGTCTCTGATTTCTGGAAGTTGATTTTCAACTATCCAGTTTGCTGCTGGGTGAGAGTTGAACAAGGAAGAAGGGAAGATTCCTCTTCTCCCGCCTAGCTCTAACTGTAGCGAATGGTTTGACCCCGATAAAGTCGAGATCGTCATCCGCTTTTTGGCGGAGTTCACTTAAGAGCACCTGTGGTTCCGTGCAGAAATCTATGCCCTTCAAAAGGACGATTTAAAACTTTTCGGTCTTAGGGGTGAAACTAAAGAATTCAGTAGTGGATTCTTTTAGCAACGATTTAATTTTTTTGTGCTGCTGTTCCAGTGTGAAGCACTTGATAGCATGCCTACCATTATTTAATCTTTTTATAGTAAAGCTTTGACCTATGGCCGACTTACACAGATTTATGGTATCCTGTAGCTCCATTTTATAAGTATTTATGGGTGGCACCTTTTCTTTTTTCGTAATCGGCGGCTGTGGCTGCTGCTGCTGCTGATGCTGCTGCTGTTGTTTTTGTTGCGGTTGTTTCTGGGATTGTGTTTGCTGCTCTTGCTGTTGTTTTTGCCGTTGTTGTTTTGGCTCATGCTGTGGCTGTTGTTCTTGCAATTGTTCTTTTTGCTGTTGTTGTGATTGTGGCGCTCTATTTTGGTGCAGCTGTAGCGCCTTTTTTTCCTCGAGCGCTTTCTGTTCTTTCCCTCGGCGCGCTTCTTGCTTGGCCTTAACTGCGAGAAATAGAAGCTCCTGTTGGCTTTTCAAGCTTTGGATTTCTGCCTCCATTACTCCAATTTGAACGACCATTCTTTGCTCCTCGATGTCGTCCTCCTCAGATGCTGCCTCTGAGAGGTTCACGAAGACAGTACTATCGCCCGTCGTGAAGTGCCTTTCTCCTTCCTCAGACATATATTCAATACCCTCTTCGCGTGACGTGTCTAATTGGGTTTGTCTTGCTGCCTCTGACGTCTCGTCTATATCCGACGTCTTCACCCCAGCTGGTAGCTTTGCTGAGGTTGATATTGCCGTTGTTGTTATTGCTGTTGATGTTGTTGTTGCAGACTCACTGCTTGTAAGTGGAACATCTTCTCAGCTGATGTCTTCGCTGGCCTTATTGGCCCTAGGACACCTTTCGATGCCCCCGTGCTTAAACTCCTCCTCCTTTGCTCGTTTTCCCAACCAATAAAATTTTCCACTTCACGGTTGTGAAAAAAGCTTGCAAAGTTTTGATGTCCGGCTGGGAATCGAACTGGCGACCCTTGGATTCGCGAACGGCCAATCTACCACTGCGCTACTGCACTACTTGAAGAATATTGATTTAAATTGAAACTTAATCACACACACGATATACTACTTGGAAAAAACTGGGAAGCCGAAAACGTCTTAACACCTCTACAGTACGAGATCGACTGACTGAAACCTTATAGAAGCTGACTTGTTAGTGTAGAGTAATGAAGGCCAAGATTCCTCCAACGAACAGCCAAAGTCAAGCCAAAATTTGGTTGGTGATCTGGTGTTCCAATCAACTGGCGAGATTAAGATAAAGCTAAAATAGAACTAAAGTACACCGAAGATAATCTGATAAGGAGCATTCTCCAATATTCTTCTCTGTACAAACTATAGAGTTATTAGTCTTTAAACATAGACTTCAAGATCCTGTGGCCATTTACCGACAAATTGATTGTTCCTTATTATCAGTGTGGTTTCAGGCCACGAGAGTTTACTATGGATAAAATCTTCACATTACGCCTTATCTTGAAGAAGTCGACCCAAGAATTATTTTTTTGATTTGTTCATCTTCTCGCTTATAATTTTCTATAATTACTAAAATCTATAAGCTTACAATTTTAAGTGTTAGAGAATAGTTTGTGGCATTTATATTTAAATAAAAATAGGGGTAATGCTACATTTCATAAACAATAAATGGAGTGTGATTAATTACAATGTGAGGTGAAAAGTAAGAAATTTACGTTTTTAAGTTATTAAATTTTTTTTCTGTTACAAAAAGACCTTCAAAGGCTAACTAATTGGTGTTTAACTAACCAATTGTTTTTAAATCTCTCAAAATGTCATTGTTTTTCTTTTTTTAGCAATTATACACAAGTTTTTTTTTAATACAAAATTGATAGCCATATTCTAGAAAGAATATCTGAAAAAAAGACCTAGGTGTGGTTTTTGACTCTAAATTAAAATTGGTTAAGCAAGTGGAATATATTGTAGCCAAAGCAAACTTCATGTTAGGTTTTGTTAAACGTAACCTCAAAGACTTTAAGGATCCTTTCACGCTTAAAACCCTTTATAGGTCATATGTGAGGTCTATTTTAGAGTATTGCTGTGTGATTTGGAATCCATATTACAATATTCATTCTAATAGAATTGAAAAGATTCAAAAGAATTTCACTAGTTTCGAAATTTTGAAATTGGGTTGGAACATTGAAACTCCCTCGTACCCAACTAGATGTAAGCTTCTTGGAATACAGTCACTGGCTAATAGAAGGAAAGTTTTTTGGGTGATGTTCATAAGTGATATTTTATCTGATAATATTATCTTTGATCGATATTTATGCTCCATCTCGACAGCTAAGAGAACGTTTTATGCTTCGTGAAAGTGAACATAGGGTAAACTATGCACTCAACGAGCCTATAACTCGCTGTGTTAGAGAAACCAATCTTGTTTCTTACAATATTGACATTAATTTTCATTTAAGTAGACTCACTTTAAAAAAATAACTTAATGTTGTACTTTTCAAATTAGTTAATTATTTTATATTACTTATAAATATGTATATACTTATTTTTATTAATCTAATTGTAGATTTAAAGATCTCCAATTGAAAATGAAAAATAAAATAAAAAATATAATTGATTTTAAAATTAGCAATAAAACTTAACGTCTTCAAAAATAAATTAAATAACAAAGCTTTGTTAAGTTAATTTATTTTTGAAGACGCTAAATTTTATTGCTAATTTTCAAATCAATTTTAATAACCTCAAAACGTAAATTTCTTACTTTTCACACCACATTGTACCGATACACACCATTTATCCATCGATTTTGAGAGAGTAGTGCTCAAAATCGAAAAGAGCAGAATTTGATTAGATACTCAGAGCTTCCATATTTAATTATATGTTTGTTGGATGTTTATTGCCCCAGGCACTCTATGGCACGTCAGTGCATCTGGAATCTGGACATACTGCCAAGAAACTTAATACCTGCCCGGGTTTTGATTTCACGTATCGAACATGTGACCGTAACGGGCTACACGGACCGCATAGGTACGTTTTTGGTTTACCCTACCGCCTCCCTCGTTGATTGTAATAATGCAAAAGAAATTCCTTTAAAATATTTGAATATTAAAGATAAGATATTGACCAATTTAGATTAAATGTGGTTGTGTATAAGATTAAAATCTTATTTGCGTTGGATTTTATGGTCACAATGGATGTGGCAATGAAACAATTAAGTTGGCATTAGCTTTTCCCGACATTAAACATAAAACATAAATAGTTAGGAATGTAAAAGATTTTTTTTTTCTTTAATCTGTTACATTCCTAATTATTTATGTTTTATATTTAATAAATTTCCTCTGAAGAAGGCAGCAGCCCTGCCGAAATGTCGGGAAAAGTTAATGCTAACTTAATTGTTTCATTGCCACATTCATTGTGACCATAAAAGCCAACGCAAATAAGATTTTAATCTTACACACAACCAGATTAAAATATTTGGTTTAGCACACTTTTTATTGAAACAGATGTAATGGGTTTTGTTTTTGATCAATACCGTTAAAAGGCTACGAAAGATTAAAAAAAATGGAATGTAGGTACATTATGCATACATACCTACCATTTATAAGCTTCTTTATAATATACGAGTATATTGTGTGTCGGTAAGTTTCTTTCTAAAAAAATGACACAAACCATCAAAATAAAAAAAAACCTTCAACTCATGATTCATTATGTGTCTATTCCTTACCTACTTTGTGTCACAACTTTTACCCAAAAAATCTTTAATTTCGTCGCTCGAATACAATCCAAACAAGAAGACAATTAAATGTACCTATAAAGGTACACGAATCACGTGAGCTTAAGACTGTGAAGAAAAAAATTGTTAATCCCTCCTCCGGGATTAATTTAATTTGTGGAGACGGTGCTTTTCCATTCCAATTCTCTTTTGGGTTTTGGGTGTGCCCCCCACACAAGAAAAAATATTTAATTTATATCAATTTTTTTCCTCACTGGCCTGTTTCTTTTTCTTTTCATTATCAAATATCATCTTATCTCGCATCTTTTCATTTTATTTTATTAACACATCAGATTAGTGGTATTCACGATCCGATGTAACTGGTCTTGTATCATTACAAAAGTGTAAAATTGTAGCATTTTTTTGCACTACAACAACAAAATATACTGAATGTCAAAGTCTTACACTTTTACTATACCCGAACCCTATTGTAACAGGAAAATACAAGAGTGTAACATTTTTTAACACAAACCAAGATATTTCAGAACAAATGTGAAACAGATTTTGCAGATTAGTAAAGGTGTGTTCACAGTCTGTTGTAAAAAAATAAAATTTTACAATTTTACAAGACTTGTTACACCAGATCGTGAACACACACATTGTGTGTGATTTTTTGTGATACAAATTAGATATATATCTACACGAACATTTTTGTTTGGGTGTAATTTTTTAAAATTGTTATTAACCACTTTGAGAGTAGTCAGTTTGATGTGATTCTGTGCAAAAAATGTTAAAAATCAAACATGGAGTCACGATACCTGACTTGAACTTGTAGTTGAAGATAGATTTTTTTTCGATTTGACGTTTCATGACATATCCTTTTCCAATAAAAACAACCAAGAAAGTCAGAATTAAAAGATAAGAAGATGTTCAGTTTGAAGAACAACCAGAATAATATTTTGTTAAATAAAATATACAATAAATTTTTCAAATGAAAGTTTTTGAATGAATGAAAAATATTATTTAGAATAATAATTTCCTAGCTTACAAGACAAACTAAGTTTTATTAAATTATTCTAAGTATTATAAGTACAAAGTATTTAACACCGCCACTTAATTTAATAGAAAACAAAATTAATTTTAAGAACAGTTATTTAATAAATTCAAATGTTGACGATGTTTTAAAAACAAATTTCTCCCAAGCGATTTCGTCATAATGTCAGCCAACTGATCATTTGTTGATTTATATTCAAGTCGAATAACATCATTTAAGACTTCGTGGTGATTAAAAAAATATTTGATATCAAAGTGTTTCATTCGTTTGCTTTCTTTGAAGTTTTCAGCAATTTTTATGCAAGAATTGTTGTCTTCATATATAAACTGTTGGAAGGTGACATTCGACATCAAGCTCACTTAGCAGTTGTCTTATTCACTTCAGTTCGATTATAGTTTCAGTCAATGTGATCAACTAAACTTCTGTTGACGACAAACTTACTGTTGATTGCTTCTTTGATACCCAACAGACAGTGTTTCCATACAATTTGAAAACATATACCGAAGTAAACTTTCAATCATTATTGTCTCCTCCCGAGTCAGCATCACAATAACAAGCCAAGGTTTATGTTGATTCTTGTCTTTTGTAAACCAACTTTAAATCTAATGTACCACGAATGTATCGCAAAATATTTTTTGTAAAGGGTTTTCCAATAAGACGTGTTATTTTGATATTCAAAGAAAAATGGCATTTTTGGAGATAAATGATCGGATGTTTATTTCATTATAAAGAGGAAGGTATGCCGTTAATAATGGAACACAACATCAGCCAAATGGCCGCCAAGACCACGCTTACAGGACCATATCCTTTTCATGAAATTTTCCATAACCAAATCGCAAAGTGGCTGCCCTATGTCCTCGATAGCCTCACGAATTTCATCTTTGAGGTCTTGAATCGACGCTGGGCTGTTAGCGTAGACCTTATCTTTTAAGTGGCCCCAAAGGAAGAAGTCGCAAGGTGTTAAATCACAAGATCTCGGTGGCCAATTGTGATCACCTCTTCGAGAGATAACACGGTCCGGAAACTTTTCCCGTAAAAGATCGATGGTTTCATTGCTTGTGTGGCACGTAGCGCCGCGCCGTCTTGTTGAAAGTAAACGTTTTCCACATCAATACCATCCAATTCAGGCCATAAAAAATCATTAATCATCTCTCGATAGCGCAATCCATTGACCGTAACTGTTGCTCCAGCCTCATTTTCGAAAAATTAAGGTCCAATGACCCCGCGGGACCATAAACCGCACCAAACAGTCACGCGTTGAGGATGGAGAGGCTTTTCAACAATAACTCTTGGGTTTTCCGAGCCCCAGATGCGACAGTTTTGCTTGTTGACGTAGCCTCCGAGGTGGAAATGGGCCTCAACAGTCAAGATGATTTTTCGATGCAATTCCGGTTCATTTTCATGCATTTCAAGGACCCAATCAGCAAAGACACGACGTTGTTGATGATCAGCCGGCTTGAGTTCTTGTGTTAACTGAACTTTATAAGCCTTAAGACCCAAGTCTTTATGCAAAATACGTTGTAATGACGTTTGTGGAATGCCTAATTCCAAAGAACGACGAGGAATGGACAAACCTGGGTTTTCTTCAACACTTTGGGCTACAACAGCAATATTCTCAGTAGTTCTTGAGCGACGTGCACGGGTTTTATTCTTCACATCACTAACTTGTCCCAACAGCTCGAATTTGTCCACCAATTTCTGTATTGCGGTCCGACAAGGTGCTTCACGACGACCCAAAAATGTTTTAGTATTACGAACCGTCTCTGCCAAATTTTCACCATTTTTATAGTGAATTTTAATAATTTCAATGCGATGCGTTGTTGAAGCGTGTATCGTTCCATTTTTATTAATAGCGTAGTTTCTACTTGTCAAATGTCAAAAAATGACAGCTTCAAAAGTGACAGCTACCGAAATAGCGGGCTATTCAAAATAACACCTCTTATTGGAAAACCCGCTATAATTGAAGTGACGCTCATCAAAACAACTTTGGAAACGGCTCATATATCCAGTTGCAGCACATAAGTCTGGCATTGTTGTAATAGTTGCGTAAATTAAACAACCAATTAATTCATGATAAGGATTATTTGTACAGCTGTTTTTATTAATATCGTCAATATGAAGACCCTTTTCCATAGGAGTAGTTCTTGACTTGCAATCTTCCATGTCAAATTTTTGTAAAAGCTTTTCGAGATAATGGAGTTGGCTTAGTTCGATGGTTCCACGTTCAATGTCAGAAAAAAAAGTGACCAAGGTTTTTTTTCAGAATGTAATATTAATGTGAATGTATAGGTAAATTAACTAGCCCAATTCTAAATGACAATTCACAGGGAAATATTTTCCTTTTCCCTACTCTCTTATTAAAAACAAAACAAACTCCCAGGATTTGTTTCCCTTTCTCTTATTCTAAACAAACTTCGAATATGGGAAAAAAGACTCGCGGAAAAAGTAGGCATTCTAAATGCCAAAAATGGGGATTTTTACTTCATGCAACTAAAATATTAATGAAATTTTAATTATTTTTGAGATAAAAAACAACAAACATCCCATCTGCAAAACTTTTCTTTTTTCTTCAGTCGTTTTATACTCTTTACACATCCCTTGTGGACAGGAGAGCTGCTCCTCAAACATTTGCATGGCTTTAGAGAGGATCTTGTGAGAATATGCAGCAAGTATTTAAAAGCTCAATGCTGGCGATATCGACTTTCTTCAAACTGCTTTTCATTCAAAATTCTAAGTGCGATGCTGAACATTTTGGATACCTATTATATTTATTTAATTTCTCACTTTGTTTATTTAACTTTTAACTTTCACATTGGAAAATAAATTATTTTTTTCATTTATTTTTTTTTCAATTTTAATTTAATATAATATATATTTTTAATATAAATATAATACTCGTATAATATTATGTCAACCAGCTGATTCGAACATTCAGAATTCTCTTTCTCGCTTTCGAAAGGAAAAATAGTTCCCCGGAGAATTCATAATTGGAGAGCATCAATACTCTCGGGAGAACACATCTCCCGAAGAGTAATTTTCCCGGGGAATATTTAGAATTGGGCTGAATATTTTATACTAAAATGGGTAAAAATGTTAAATACCTGTAAATAAAAATAATAAATTCTTAAAATGTATATACCTACAAAAATTATTTGTCTTTTTTAATTGAGATAAATTGTTTGGAACTGAAATTTCTTCCTGCACTTACTTTTGAGACTAATTAAAATAAATTATCTGCTCCTCCTGATAATGTACAACAGCTGCCTGGAAGAAGGGCTCTTTGTTAGGAGCTGGAATACGCAACGCGGGAGCAAGGGATAAGGATACCCGGACTCCCCATCTGCGTATAGGCCTCTGTGTATGCTTAGCACTGCAGGAAAGCGTCTGGAGAAAATGCTAAGACCGAGAATTACCGTCGCAGTACAGACAGCAGGAGATCTGGCAGAAAAACAGCATGGTTTTATAAAATGCCACTCTACGATCGGCACGATTGACGAAGTATTGAAGGTTACCCAAATCGCCCAATAGGGAAACCATTACTCAAGGCGGATCGTATTACTATCGATTTTGACGTCAAAAATGCATTCAACTCAGCCGGATGGAGTTGAGCCTATCTCCTTTAGATGATGAAAGATTATCTCAAGGACCGGGAGCTAGTCTACGAAGCAACAGAAGGCCAACGGTGTAAGAAGATCACGTCCAGAGCAGCGCAATGGTCCATATTGTGGCCCGACATCTGGAACATATCGCATGATGACATCCTTCGCATGGATATGCCAGTAGATACTTTCCTGGTAGGTTACGCAGATGACATCGACGCAGTGATTACGGCAAGAGACACCGAAAGTGCGCAAAGGAAGCTAAACCAGGTCATGCGAAGTGTAAATTTTTGGATAGATGAACACGCCCTCTGTCTTCCTACCGAAAAAAACGGATAGTTCTTCTGACAAAAAAAGGATTCCTTCCCTAATAGATTTCCATGTGGGTCCTAACGTTATTAGAAGCAAAGACGCAGTGAAGTATCTGGGAGTGACTATTAATACAAAACTCACTTTCTGGCACCAGATAAAAAATGCGGCCGAACGAGCGGCGAAAGGGACCATATCACTGAGCAGACTGCTGGCAAACGTTGGTGGGCCTACGGCCAGTAAACGAAGACTCCACTTCAGCAGGAGAAGTATCGAAAGCAGATGGCAGTAGTACAGAGACGCGGAGCTCTACGCGTTGCAAGCTCGTACAGAACTCTGTCGGATCCAGCCATCCGTTTTATCGCAGGAGTGACCCCCATCGATCTCGTAGTGGCACAAAGGAAGTACGTGCACGACACAAAAGTGGAACTCGGCGTTGAAGCGGAAGCCAAACAGGCAAAAGAGCGCACAAAACACAAGTGGAAAGAGCGCTGGAGCTCGGAAACGAGAGGACGCCGGAGAGCGATCCTTATCAGTGAAGTGAGCAAATGGAATTACCGGAAACACGGTGAAAGTAACTTCTACGTCACCCAGTTACTCACCGGAGACGGATACTTCAACGCCTTTCTTCACAAGATCGGCAAAACAAGTAGTCCTGCCTGCCAGTACGGTGACTCTGAAACAGATATTATTATTATTATTATTATTATTTTTATTATTATTATTATTATTATTATTATTATTATTATTATTAATATTATTATTATTTTATCCTTGAAAGATGTCACTGCCTATTTTAATCGGTTCACTTGTTTCTCCGTTTAACAACAACTTTTCTTGGCAATTGCAATTATTATTATTATCATTATTATTATCTTTATTATACTCATTATAATTATCATTATTATTTATTTATTTAGATCATTAAATGCTTACGTGACAGTTTCTTATTTCTATTCTACAATAAAATTGATTTAATGTAGATTGTCATGTAAAGAGCAGATTAGAAAATAAAATATATTAAAAATTATAATTAATTGGTTAAGAGGGCTGTTTGCACCAAGGGCTTTTTGCACCAAAGTTTGATCTACTAAATAATTTGATCAAAGGTTGCTGTTATCTTACACTAGTTCGGCTAAAGTTAAAATTTATTCTTAACAAATCTGATAGAGATGAAATTGAACCATACTTTGTTAGTGAAGGAAGGTTTATTAAACCAAGCCTTTGGTAATAAGTGTGTGACATATTTCACGTGACCATGGAAGCAATCGAAGACAGGAACGCATAAATCTTATCTGAATAGCTTCTATTCTATTTACATGTGAGTAGTGAGGTGCCCATACTACACACCCGTACTCAAGAATTGCTCTCACAAATGAAACGAAGGGAAGTTTAAGAACGTAAGGATTACGAAAATCCCGCGAGAATCGCTTTATAATTTTGTTCTGTTTTTTATAATTTTGCACACGCTCAAGGGATTATGAATACCCTTTATGAGTTCTTAAAACAGCGCGGGCATCCGGTGAAAGAAAAGAAAGAAGGATGGGAAAGATGTGTGGAGCGTTGTTCTGAGAGTAAAGCTGGTTTTTGCCTCAGATTTATCTCCAGGGATGGCTGCTGAACTAATGCGGATAAAATTACCGTGTCTTATTCATTTATGTCTCTTATAATTCGCATTATTTCATTTGTTTCGTTATCATATTTATGAGTATAATAGTTTATCAATCACATGTTGTTGGTGATATGCCTGAACACCATGAAATGAGTAAACCAGAAGCTCATTTTATGACAATTTTGAGAATTGGTTTTTTAATGGAATGTAAAAAGACATAAACAACGGCAGGAATCGAACCTGCGACCAAGAGGTTGACATGCGAGCACACAACTATCGCGTCACGGCCACCCCCAAATCCTAAAACCTTATTAGCTTTTTTAATAATATGATTTAAGTGATCATTAAATGATAATTTAGGATCTAGAATTATTCCCAAATCAGAAAATACCGATAATTTATTCAGAGGGCATGAATCAAACATATAGTTATAAGTAAACTTTACTTTTTACATGTAAAGCTCATTGTTTTACATTTATCAACACCCAAGACCTATTGTCTGATCGTTCTGTATACCGCCCTACTCGTGGAACCCCTCTTTCTTCTCTGCAAAATAAAAACAATGAACTGGTGAAATGGCTATATGGAAAGAAGTTGATTGATGATAGGCAAAAGCCAGTGATGACGACATATACAGCCAGTGTTGCAATAAAACATTTTTGTAAATCAGGAGATTTCCACATAAGAAATCGGGGAATTAAAAGTAGAAATAATTTCACCTCCTATACAAACAAATTTGATTGTTCATCATTTTATTTTATTTAAATTCTTTTTAAAATTCATATTATTTGAACACAGTAGGTAGATAAGATAATAGATTCTTAAAATTAAAAGTAAATATTTCTCCTCTAAAATAAACATTCTTGCATATGGGTAGCTTATAAAAAACTTTAACATTAAGTGCTACTAGATTAAAAATTAAAAAATATGACATAAGGGTTCAAGTTGAACGTATGTATACATACATATGTACACATATGTGTATATTTAGAAACATGCGTTTCGCATCGCATCCACAAACGATGTTAGTGTTTCAATTTTTGGTTAAATAAAATATATTTGTTTTGATTGAATTTTCTGAATAAATCATCAGAAACCTTAGAGTTCAAATATTTACACCCTTATATTTCACAAAGTCTTTACATAGTAAAATTCCTCGTAAAGTTTCAACAACAAGGCAATTTCTGAGTTTTGTTTTATTTAAAATTATTTGAGAAAAAGTTTTCCCAACATTAGCTGAAGAGTTTGGTAATGTTAATATCGATGAAATAAAGTTAGCCATCACTGGAAAGGGCAAACTTTGATGGCTCCTTTTTATATATTTTAATACTATCATTTTAGTATTTTAAGTCAGTCATTGCCTGTCATTTTTAAAGCTCTTTTTTGGATTCTGTCCAGAAGACTTAAGTGCGTTATGGGAGCACCAGCCCAAATATGACAATTGTACTCAAGCTTTGGACGAATGAAGGTTTATAGATTACAGCCAAATCAGAAGGGAAAAAATATTTCTTGCATCGTCTGAGAAAACCCAAACATCTTGCAGCGTTTTTGGTGACGTCGAATATGTATTCCATAAAAGGTGGTCGGTGATGCATATACCGAGAACTGAAAGTTGTTCGGTTTCCTCGATGCAAGCGCCGCTAATGGACAACGGCATTGGAGGAGGGTCCCGCTTTAACGACAAAAGACAGCATTGGGTTTTTGAAGCATTAAATTCTACGCGGTTTTTTATTCCCCATTGGAAAATGCTGTCTTGATCAGAATTTAATGAGCTAATCATACGCTGCCGTTCAAGTTCCACATCCGAAGAACAGCATGAGAATCTAAGAACGAGTAAGAAAAGCTGATTGTACTGTCGTCAGCACAACAGTATATTGGATTAGAAGTTTCAGACAAGAGATCATTGTTGAAAATGAGAAAGAGAGCCGGAGACAGAACGGAGCCCTGGGGCACACCACCATTTATTTTATGAATATCAGACTTGAAACCGTCCAATACAACTTGTATTGAGCGGTCCGAAAGGTAATTTCTAATCCAACGAAGAAGAAATTCTTCGATACCAAATGCACGCATTTTCGATAAGAGAGCCTAATTCCAAACTCTATCAAATGCTTTTGAAATATGAAGAGAAATAATCTTACTTTCTCCAAAACGATGTAAAGATTTGTGCCACTTTTCGGTGAGACCACCCGTGGACCTATTACTACGAAAGCCATACTGTCGGTCATTGAGGAGCTTTCGTTTTTCCAGATATTTGTTTAGCCGATAATTAATCAGCGTTTCCATGACCTTCGAAAGAAGGGACGTAAGAGCCATTGGACGTAGTTAGAGGACGAAGAAGATTCACCTTTTTTAGGGACAGGCTGGACAAATGGTGTTTTCCATCCACTCGGAAAGAGACCAGTAGAATAGGACAGACGGAACAGCTTACGCAGTGGTTTTGCCAGCGTAGAAAACACCTCTTCAGAACAATAGGGGAAATACTATCTTGACCAGCGGATTTGTGTACGTCAAGATCTTTAAGAACTCTAGCAACTGTACGAGCACGAAAGAAGATACATCCCACGATACTGTTTATGCTCTCAAGTACAGGAGGAGCCATGACACTCTGTGCTAGCTGCTAGCAGATTTGCTTTTTCTTGTGCGCTTACCACAGGAGTGGTATTGGAAATGAGCGTTGGAGCCGACGAGGAGGTGTATTTCGTACGTTTTTTACAAACGACCAAAAATATTACTACCTTTAAGACATTGTAGTATTTTGTGTCTTAATTTTTGATCATGTAGAAATTTTGTTCTTTGAATATGACTATTAGAGGTCTTTCTAGCTTGTTTGAACCTATTCCGGTTTTCCTCAGTTGGGTTGGTTTTATAACATCGGAAACTTACCTCTCTCAAACTGATAACCTGTTTACAGCTCATATCGACCTTTTTTTGGTTTGATGCTTTTGGTTTTGTTCGGTATAAAAGCTTTCATCCACTTAAGAATTATATTTGTAATCATATCAGGGCTGGAGTCAACGTCACTAACAAGGAAGCATAGTGACGAGTTAAAGATCATGAAGGAATCATTAAGGCCGTCCCAGTTGGCTTTCTCGTTTTGCCATACGGTCCTCTTAGGAATGCTTTCTTTAACTGAGAGCTTTGAGAACTAGAAATTGGCTGATATGATACAATGGTCCGATGTACCTAGAGGCGATAACACATTAATAGTATATTTACCAGGTAGAAGGGTAAGAAACAAGTCTAGGGTGTTGGCGGAGTGACCTGCAATGTCAGGTATTCTTGTTGGCTCAGTAACCAGCTGAATCAAATTATTCACTTCAGCAAAGAGCTCAACATACATTCCTTCGGGTGTTGTCTGGCCAGAATAGCGTAGCCACTTGGTATTGTGTGTATTGAAATCGCCCGTAACAACGATTTCACTGTGCAGATATTGGGAAACAATTCTTTGGATAGAGTCGGACAGTGCATCGAATTCGTTAAAAGTCGACTTACTGTCCAAACTTGGGCTACGATAAGTAAAGCATGGGTGAATGATGTGCTTATGGACGGTGAATTTGAACCACATGAAGTTAAAATTTGTATTCAACCAATGGCCATATTGTGAATGAAGCTGATATGCAACATCTTTTCGCACATATAGAGCGATACCATGATGTGAGAAAAAGAGTGGCACTAAACTATATCCTTATAAGCTAAGTTCTGAGGGATCAGAATCTTCACCTACTTGGGTTACGCTCAGTGCAAAAACAGCTGGCCTGCTGTTCGCAGTATGAACATACGCAGCATAGAAATTCTTCCTAAACCCACGTATGTTACAATACTCTAGCTTGAATTCACTGCCCATTACGAAAAAATAAACATAAATAAAACCAAATTAGAGAGTTAACTATGCTAATATTAGGTTTGGGTACCAATAAGACTTAACAATACAATTACTACTAGTGTTATGCCTTATCACAATTGAATTGATCCGCCCCTGTATTCTCAAAGCCAATAACAGCAATATATATTACTTTGACGCAATCATTACCTACCTTGTATGGGATGACCACACACTGCCTGTAATGATCAAGTCAAAGCAACTGCGAATGACTATGAAGGGGAAGGAAAGGAAATTTACCGCTCGCTTTGTGGTGTAGGTGTTGATGGTGAATGCATCATATTGTGTTTTATTTTTTGTTTTTGTGCTTAATTTGTATTTAGGATTTTCATATTTATATTTAATTTTGTTAGCACGGAGAACACTGGGTATTTGTTTGTATTTTAATTTTATATTTTCTTTGAGGTTTGTATTTTTTTCGATTCTATTTTGATATTTTTTTAGGGGGAAGAAGGGGCAACTGGATAACGAGCGGGTTACCAGACTTTGCACACATGTCTGCTCGATGATGGTAAGATCGGAACAGCTATTATTATTATTATTATTATTATTATTATTATTATTATTATTATTATTATTATTATTATTATTATTATTATTGTGGTTATTACTATTATTATTATTGTCATTATTATTATAAAAAAGAACTGTCAATGCATAACGAATAGTCGCAAATTTTAAATGTCCTCCGTCAGAATTCTTTTACATTGTATTTTGCTAAAATTTTTTTTGCTTAAGTGCGCGAATTTGTCTTTTCAAAGTTAAAGTCTCTCAAAAAAACATAAAAATATCGCCACAATAACCAGTTTATAATAAAAAATAAAGAATTTAATTATTTCAAATTTCTAAATTACATTCTGTTGAACCTTTTTGATATTCCTACACACACAAACACAATGTCTACACGTTCGAAAACAGCAACAGTATCGCAACAAACAGCACTATCCGCACCACCACCATCGAGTGCAGGTTCCCCAGCATCAAATGCTCTAAAACGGAATAAGCCTAAGCCAACGCTCGAACAAACACTTCCATCTGCACCCCCACCAACCAGCATCGATTCCCAGCTGCAACAAAAAAACGAAACAATGAGGGCGTTCGGTAGCGGAGAGCTTTGCTGTGCAATACGTTCGTTATTGTTGTAATACGTGTTAAATATCTGTCAATTAACAGCCGACGACCATAACAACGAACAAAACATATGATTTCCAAATCGAACACAAGCTAGCGTTAAATTTCTGGTATACTTAGGTATCGTAGTGCAAAGCTGACTATGAAATCAGTTGTCTTTTCAATAGTTGTTTGTGAACTTTAATTACGTACCTAATACATCATCTTCTTCTTCTGAATCGGTTGAACCATTTGTGGTTCTTACTTCCTGATTCATTTTAAATTTATATTTTATCCAACAAATGTATGTTTAATTCACTTTGAGCCGAAGCGTAATCGTAAGCAATTAGTTTTATTTCTGTTTTGAATTTTGACAGAAATAGTTACCTATTGGGTTTTATACGTTCACAAACGCACAATATATATTTCAGCATGGTATCAGAAAGCTGTGCGACACCATACGCCGCCAATGCTAAAACAATAACACAGCAACTAACACCTCTTTCTGCACCACCACCATCGAAGATCAATTCTCCTTCAATATCAATATTAGCACAAAATAAAAATACTGAATCTTATCTTACGCTTTCCGCACTTGAAGAGCGTTTAAACAAACACACCGATATGAAAGTAAGCCGCATAACGGATGAGCTTCCAAAATTCGTTGTGAACTCTTCGCAAGACTAGAGCAAAGCGAAAAAAATTGGTCCGAGAAGTTTAAAAAAGTAGCGATTACTGAAATTGAAATTTGATTTGAATGCGTTGAAGCCACCACAGCAAATGCACTCGCTCTTGACAACAAGTTGATTACTGCGAACACCGTGATTACAGAAGTTGTTAGAGTCGATCGCATCGAGGTAAACATAGCTGATGTGCGTGGGATGAACTCAAAAATTTTGGCATTACAAAAACAAGACGATGCAGGGGAGAAAAGAGATTGCGGTGGATGCTGTTTTGTTTGGGGTTCCTTGTGTACCAGAGGAAAATTTAACATCGCTCTTTAATCATCTGTGCTAAGCCGCCAATTGTAAAACTCCGACTTTGAAAAATATATTTCGCACCCGCTCCCGAAACACAAAGAGCCCAGCTTCATCACATGTCATAATAAAATTTAATAGTGTGCAAGAGAGGAACTGCACACTGAAGTGCATTACTGCTTACCGCAAATAACAAAAACGTCATCAAGTCTCACTACACGATCTGGGAATAGAGTCCGACAACGCTTGTTTCTTAAATGAAAATCTAACGCAAAATACTCGTGCTCTTCTTCACCATGCAGTCCGCATGAGAAATAATCACAAATTGCTTAGCGCGTACACATCATATGGTATTGTTTACATTAAATTAACAGCTGATGGGGACAACCTTGCTGTATATAACGTGGAATGTCTAGAAGCTGCCATGATGACGTAATAATAAAGTAATTTTGCCCTAAGCCTATGTATATTTGTATTGCGCAGCCACTTTTTTGTTATTTTTTTCTCAAATGCAATTTTTGCATTTTGTTGTTCTGTAAAATATTCCTTTTATTGCTATATAATTTTTTTTTTTTTTATATCTATTGTAACAATGTTTTGCCAAATATTTTTTGTATTCTATATTCTTTTCCTCTCTACCTTCGTCGCTTCATATTTCTCATTTTCTCCATTCTCTTACTATACAAGGGAGTTCAAAGGCAAAAGTACGGATACGAACTTATCACATGGTTCGAATTTAAGGGCTCAAAACAAAAATGGATTAAAATTGTGCCACTTGAATGCACAGAGTTTCATAAATAAACTAGGAGAGCTCAGATACCTGTTTGAGAATTCGAAAATAGATGTCATTTCTGTGTCTGAAACTTGGTTTCAGCCATGCATAAGTGATGACTTCTATATTTTGAAGAGTTTTAGACTTTTCCGAGCCGATAGGATGTTTTCTTCTGGTGGAGGCGCCGCCCTGTACGTGTACGATGGACTTACTAGCAAGTTTATATGTAAATCAGACGATAATTTGGAATATGTTTTTGTCTATATTACATGTAACACCGAGAGTGTTTTGGTTGCATCTGTTTACAGACCATATAACTACATCAGCACCATACCTTTAAACCCAACTTTGGAGTCCTTTTCTTGTTGCTTCTCATATTCTATAGTATGTGGTGATTTTAATTGTAACCTGTTGAATTCACGTTTAAGCCTAGTACGCAGATCGGGAAAAAAAATTTCTTCCATACAAATTTTATCCTAGGACAAATTTTGTCTTTGATATTTTTCCGGGCAGTACGCAGCTCACGCGTAAAAATGTGAAGTTTGTACCCGCTGTACTTCGAAAATGCATCCACTGTACAAAAAAAGTTTCCATTTAATTTTTCAGGCAAAATAATGCTCTGCGCATTGTTTTGCTGGAAAAATTTTGACAGCTCATAGTCATTGTGGCAGAATTATATTGTGCTATACATTATTTGAAAGTAAACATTTATTAATTTTCGCTACGGCCGGGCCAAAAACAAAATTAAAGCCGAATTATTTCATTACTGGTATCTTTGTTTTTAATGAAAAAAACCAACATGAAAATCGAAGCAGAATCCTTCACGCTTCAACTGGGCACAGAAGGTTTTAAGATCGAGGAAAAATATTACAATTACGTGCAGGTTAGGACTCAAAATAAAAAGGCATAATTATAACTATTTTACATTTTTAATTTTTAGTTAAAATGCTGGCGAAATGTTTGGCTCACAACCAACTGAGAAAAGATATGAATCCATATCATGAAGTTTAGAC